>CM063112.1:6368602-6443602 GCA_031841125.1 Acanthococcus lagerstroemiae
ACCAATCAGAGCACACAACCAATAACAATAACCACTGATTGGACAGACTGCATATTCACAGATAACCAATAGGAACGCAAGACTAAACAGGCTCACCATATGGTACTACCCTCGACTAGAACTACAGGACCACCAGAGACAAGTCTCATTTAGGGTACTCCACTGATGATGGCATAACAGCCGAAAGCGCTCTGGAATACAGAAGAAGGAAAAGTGAATTGGCACACCCTACAAAAGGAATATTACCAAGTTCACTCACACTCCAAAATGGACACTAAACTTCCCCTCTGAAATACATGCAAGCGCCGTTGCCGGAATTTTGGGCCAGTTGGCGCCGGATTATATCTGGCCCGACCATGACGCCGACGCCAATCGAGCTCCAGTTTTCGATTGGTGCTCGATTTGCTCCAGAATCGAGGGTAAATTTGGCGTATATCTGGCACCGATGCCGGAATTCGGGCTGGCCCCACGATTCCCAGGCGGGCTTTAAAGATTGTTCATGAATATTGAACAAAATAAGATTGCCTCACAGAGACAAAAATCAATTTATGTTTACCATCAATTAAAACAAATATCCTGTGGGGGCCCTCTTCTTGGAAATCTTAAAAGGGCTTGCTGTCATTTGCCCCGAGTTTCACCGTGTATGGATCTTTCCTGGCCAGCAATAACTGGGGAAAATCAATTTCTCCAAACTTCTTATGAGCTGTGTTCTTATAAGAAATCTTCGTCCTCGCTGGAAAATTATATAAAACTACTTTTTTAATGGGATCATACATAAATACATATGTACTTACATACTTCAGCATGTAGCATAGTATGGTAACAACTATTCCCTGTATCAATCTTTGTTATGTTAACAAAGAACAAAACCCTGAGAAAGAAATCTGACATAGTTATTTATCATTACGCTCTTAAAATATGACAACTGTTCTTATGTATCCCATGTCACCCCTTCCTCCATTAACGGCTAACAAAACTGCTTGAAGAAAATCCGGTTCAGATCTCACTAGACACTATACCAGTTCTATAGGTACATATGTTTCTTTTATCAATGTCATTTATTGGGTTTTAAACCGCACCTAACTAGCGCTACCATAGGCAAACGTTTTGCGTATATTGTTATCAGTTTGGGGTGATCTATTCGCGAAAATTCAACCCAAAGTGATAAGAATACAATGAACATACTGACAGTGCTCCCAACACATGCAACTTAGGTTCAAGTCCCAATTAAATGAGAACATAAGAACGTACCTAACTTGATGGATAGATGGGTGCACCGTTAAGAAGGTAATATCTAGAGCTAATGAGTCCCAGTAGTATATTTGGATGCTGTTCAGCAAAAGGGAACCAACTAGCAAAATCCGCTTTTTGAGAACACGGGATTCGAATTTCAAGAGCCATGTAGAAACTATACGGCATTGCGTTTACTGATAAGCTTTTTTCAACGTGAATACACATTTTTGAACCGGGGGCCCAATTTTGAAAAATTCTACGTTTTACGCTCTTTCCGACGATAGTAACAACTCATTTTGTTTACAAATGTTAGTTGGTTCCCTTTTGTTGAACAGCGTCCATTTATCATTTATCTTGATGCTGATATAATGAATGAAAACGACAGATGACACTATGGAATTTATCATTTTTTATCTTGATGCTGATATAATGAAAACGACAGATGACACTATGGAATACATGTGTGCCTCTATAATGTTACTAGTATCTACCTATACATCTAATATAAGTCTCCATTTTAGTGAACGACCAAACAAACTGATGCACTGTACAGCCGCGTCACCAGAGCTGTCATAATTGATGTATGAAAAAATAAACTGGCTTAGATCTGTAATAATAGATTGCTTCAAAAAAGTGTTACAGTCGCGAGTTTTAACTTGGTTCATGTGGACTTAGTGGTTTTTTTCCCTCTTTTCTTTCTCATGCTGACTCATCAGGTCTGTTTATCTGTAAAGGTGTAGGTTGTACTCTCCGTTTAGAAGTTTTAACAAGGACGTATGAGTATACCTACTTTGCCGAATTGATGTGTTCGAATTGAACACTGTGCACCTATTATGTACAATACATTTTGGACTGTTTGTATAAATTATCTTCAAGCGGAAGATTATATTAACAGCCTTGTTGACACATTTTGAGAACAGCGAATTGGCATTACACGGGAATAAGTCTGATTCGGCAACTCGTGGAGCCAAGGAAATTATCAGCCGTGGAAGAAAAGCACAGCACCGCCTGTTAACGGGAGCTCTACTCGCAATTTTCGCGTCAGTTCGCTATTCCTGTTCACACTTGGAGAAGTACGGAATGTCACAATTTATACAGATCATACGCCACTACAATTCGCACTTGAGAATATATCTACGAAATCGTCACCGAGAATCGCCCGCCAGTTATACTACGAGTATATAGGCCAGTTTTCAACCGACATTTGATACCTACCTGGTGAGAACAATATTCAAGCAAATGCCCAAGGAAATAAGGGGGCACGGGGGTAGCTGGCCCCCAAGCCTTCGCTGGAGTTGGGAAGTCTTAGCAGATGGATCAAAATTTGGAAAAATCCAACAAGTTTTCTTTTTGTTGCCAAAATTTAGTCAATACAAATAAATTTTGATACTTCAAAACTTTGACTTGAGTCAGTTGGGAATTTAACAATTCTTGCCCCTCCAGAAAAAAAACCATCGCTACGTCCCTGCAGATGCCCTCTCGCGGATTACAACAATGCGCAATTAGCGAAGGCTCAGAAAGATGATGTGGAATGGAAGAAACTACTGTAAGCAGATGATACGAAGTATAAGTTAAAGGCGATCATTATTCTGGATACAGTGAGGCTGCTATATACTGACGTGTCTCGGAGGGGGGGGGGGGGCAAAAGAAAAATGCTCTACGGAGCATTTAATGCCGCTCATAGGTGGTTACATCCAAAAATCAAATCAGGTGCAATATCCGTTGCCGGATCAAGTGGTCGCGTACTTTCCTGGGCAGGGTTAGTCGCGATAGTTTCCCGTTGCTTTCCTCACGGTTTATTGCGTTAGAGATTTCCTTATCTATGCCAAAGAGTGTGCAGCCGCAGTTCGCTTACTAACCACGTGTTTTCACAACGTTGAGTAAGTTGTCCACAACGTGCATCCGACAGTCTCAATCTTTCAGATCTAGCGGTAACACACTCTGCGATTGTACCTTGTTCGTTCGGACTGGCAGGGTTACAGGACGCGTTATCTTTCCACATCGATTGATACTGTAGTCGCTGTATTCGCTAGGATGATGGGGAGTGTATTTGAATATCACTAGCTTTCCGGCGTTGATGGGACTCGAACTCGAGACGCTAGATTGCGAAGCAGACACGTTAACCACTCGGCCACACGGTTACATACCGGACCTAAGACTCTGCAGCTGATGTGGTCGCTAAGCGACTCGCCAAGTCTGAGGAAAGATTGTACTGAATAGACCAGGACCTGCATACAATGCCAGAGAGCAAAAGTGTGCAGGCATATGAAAGCCCACTGGGAAAGTTCAAACTGGCTGGCAGATTTAAGCACGTACATAATCGAATGGTTAAGTGACATTTTGGTCGAAAATTAGTTAGATACAGAAACAAGGAGGTAGACTATCAGCCTGCATTAATAATAGAACGAAATAGTTCACCATTTCACCCCCCCCCCCAGGCAGCGGTATCACATGTGTTAACTGTTAAGTGCATCAAAACTGTATTGGTCGCAGAGATGGAAATGGAAGTTGGAAGTTGGATGCCAGAAGTCATAGAATTTTATCTAAAAATAGCAGAAGCTAAAAGTTGGAAGCCTGATGTAAAAAGTTGGAAGCTTGAAGCGGAAGTCAATTATTTTTCAACTTCTTTTAGCTTCTTCTTTCTGCTACTTAATTCTGTTACATTTGCAAATTTTACGTTTATTTTACAATTACTTTTACCATTTACCTCAGTCTGGGTCGGTTAATATACTCACGCTAGAATATTGTAAGTTTTATGATAAAAGCAATCAAAAAATTAAAACTCAGAGCGCTAAATTAAAAACCACAAACTCCCCTTGAAAAATTTTGATGGTCATGAAGATGAAAGCTGGAAGCCAAAGAATAGGAAGTTGGAAGTTTTTGTATTTAAGCAAAAAGTCGGAAGTTGGAAATAGTTTCAATGAGGGAATATTGGAAGCCGGAAGCGAAGCTAATTCATTCAGTTTTTCCATCCCTGATTGATGGTCATGCACAGATGTTGTAAATGAATGAATAAGGTTATCCATAGCACTTGATACATTTGGCTTGGCAAACAAAAGTGTACTTACTTCCCATAATATGTATTAAGTACAACTTTCATCATGCCACATAAGCTAGGTGCGCTTGAAATTCTGGACATACGAGTATGTATCAAAAGAGTGGAATAATTATTCGCGCCAAATGTATCAAGTGCGTTGTATTTTTATGGACGGGCTATAGAGTGCCGTTAATGCAAGTTTAAACTTTTTCTTAAATTTTTTTACTGGCATATACTGAAGGGTCAGCAAGTCTTATGGGAGTACAGGACAGTGAGCGGAAGTTGGTTTAATTTTCAAATTGCTCTCCTGAAAAATTAGCAAAAAATGTCACTTACGCATTTTGTGCACGTCACCATCGATGTATGGACATTGTCGGCGCACCAACCCATTCGTAAGGAAAACAAAACCGTAAACTCTGGGATAACTTCGGATTTGTAAGGAAATTTCTGCAATTGCCGTCTTATACATTGGAACTGGAACATTAGTTTTCACCACGGGCAGTGTAGTTAAAGTCTAAGCTTTTATTTGACACCCTAATTAACGAAAAAATAACACATCTAACCAGTATTACTCCAGTTCTGGCAATGTCCACAGTTCCCCCACAAATCCAAAGTTACCCGAGTTTATGGTACACATCGTTACGATGACCAATCGCGCGATGAGCTGGCCTGAGGCAGTGGCAATTTATAGCATAACGGTAGTGTCGGTAGCGCAGGGGTTTTTATCAACATGGTTGGTGGTTCAGCGCGCTAGCCCAAATTACTACGGACCCAGGGCCGACCGTTTGAATCAGAACAACTGGTGATGCATACAATCTGTACAAATGCATTTCACCCACAAGGAAATGAGAAGGTGGAAAGATAGTACAGTGCATTAAAGAGCGCCATTAAGGCGCACGAACACCCGAACTGGGTTGCCATCTTACCCTTAAGTACTCATGGGACTGCGGAGTGTTGTGAGCCAAAACAGGCGGGTCCCCTGCCGAGTTAACATACGGAGCTGAACTACCACTCCCCGTAGAGTTTTTCGCGCCAAATAAAGAACCGCTCGATGCTCCGGAATTCGTCAGAGAGCTGAGCACGGCTATGCGGAACTTGAAGAAGAAGAACCAGACAGCACGGCAGTTTCTCAGTATGTGCCCGCCGCGATGGCCGAGTGTAGCCATGTGTTTCTACGGCTAAATGACATCGAGAAACAGTCCTTGACGCCGCCGTACAAAGGACCCTACAAAGTGTTCGAAAGACAAGAGAAGACTTTTGTGATGGATATTGACGCCGAAACAATTCTGGATCGGTCGGCTGAAACCGACGTTTACCATGAGGGAAAGCGAGCTGGTTATTAAACCGGTGTAAGCAGCCGAGGTATCGCCACGAGGAAGACAATCAATGCGCAAGGTACGTTTTCAAAACTCATAGAGCATCTAATGCGCTAAAGAAAATACGCAAAAAGGTAACGGCAGTTGACCAACGGATCGTTGAGCGGGATGGAGCCGCTTATACATGTTAGTTTACATATATTTTTTTCTTGTCGTGAATTTCATGTAAATATGTTTATGTCATCAGTATAAGGGAGGGGGGCATGTGGCGTCTCTCCCACTCATAGATGAACTCGGATGCAGACGCAGTTATATGTATATCCCATCGTCGAGATATTATTACGTTGCCGCTAATTCTTGTATACTAACCTTGTGTTTTGGCTAAAATTGGTTACTTCTTGTAGTCAAATTCTATGGCACCTTCGAAGTATCTTTTCTTTCACACAGTGCAAATGCACGACTCGAAATTTCTCAAAATTACTCATTTTTAAAATTAATCAAATAGCCAATTCAATTCGGATACATTTATTTTCTCAAAAAACAACATTCACACAAGAAAATAACAGAAAAGTTTAAAGATATTTGTAATAATGACTTAAAACTAACAATCAGGATCAAAATTGATAAAATAAATCTTAAACATGTACAAAGATGGGATACATACCGTATTTTCGAGTCAGGTATGTAGATACTTGAAAAGCGATTCAAGTAGAGTCGTAGTCAGGTAAATATTGGTACTGAGGTGAATAAGGGTTGTATTATGGCTAGCAGAGGCCAGATAAGCCGGGGGAAAAAACGGCCGTGCTTGTAAGTGATGCTGAAAAGTAAATAAGCGGAGATGTAAAAAAGGTTCTAGTAATACGAGTATTGTGGTACCTAGATGAATCATCAGATCATTACCATAAGAATTGATACAAGAACTCCGATAACTAGAATTATTAAGGGGCTTCAGTTCCTGTTCATTCAACACAGAGATGCGTACCTGTAAAAATACAAAATTTGGGTTATAAAATAGCACATCATCAAAAACGAAAAGGTGACTACCATATGATACTGAGGTGAGATGCGACGTTTATTCGCACATAACTCTAACTTTCCCTCCACCGTGACATATTAATTAATTATTTTCTCCAGATATTTTTGGAAGCTGTTCTCATAGTTCACTAGTTACTTTTTTCTGCAGTAAAAAAACTCATTCATTCCAATTCCATTAATCTATCAAACATATTCCAAGTTCAATATTTAATCAGCATCGTAACTGGGACTTTGGAATTGAAATGGTAGACATGTGACGAAATACAGAAAGCTTATTTTCGATAATTGGCTCTCATAAGTAATGTACAGTCAGTTTGATATTTGTAACTCAAAGCTGATCGAGAATAGCCATTTTTTAAAACGAATTTTCTACGTCACAGACTACAAATTATAATGATAGTCATAAAAAAATGACTACTGACATGTTTGTAAAACGAAAATGATCTTTATTCCCCGAATAAACGGTAAAAGAATATATTCGATGTTGAACCACTGACAAAAGTTATCAACTTCCATTCCTAAACTAATGAATGAACCCTCGAAGTGCGTGTGTCCGCGCGTGCACACACACACACACACACACACAACAGAAATTGTAACTACATGTAAGGCCGATTTTTACTTTTAATGTATTCATAAACATTCCACAACTCACTTCGATCATTAATGTATCGTTTTTAATATAACCAAAACTCGGATCTGAGAAAACACTCCATGGAATGAATCTTGTGCTGTTCCACACATTGCAGCCGTTAAACTTATAGACATCGTCTGGAATTCAATAAATTCAATGATTCATTGTTTAGGCAATAACAAGTATTTATGAAGTCCAAGGTGTCCGACACAACCTCGAGAACGTGTCTGGAAATTTGACAAAACTTACGAGCTGAGTGCTTCGCCGAAGATACTCCAAGGTGTATAATTGAAATACTAAACTCCGTCGAAATCTCCGCAAATGGTCCCTTACAGTACTAAATGTAGATACATAATTAAAAAATAAATGACATAGGTTGCTCTAATAATGGCTCACAGTTACGAGTCAAAGCATTTATAGATGTTAACGGGGGCGATCATATTTTACTTACCTGTAATTTAACACTTAGGAATTCTTTAGATTCCACAAATGAACGATAAATCTCCAATTTCCACGCAGTTTTCCGTATAACACAGTTGGGTGAAAATGTCCAGGACATGCAACCATTCGTCCACGAACTTTTGGCAGTGCACTTATGCATCACAAAAATGACAGCAGCTCTCGGTTCATTATTGGTGACTATAATAAAAAGAAAGAAAAAAAAATCCTGTGGCGTTTAGAAAGTGTGATCTGCTTTCGTTGCAAGGTAATGCAGTCTTCGTTACAAATAATGGAGTATTACAAGCAATAGCAGTGAAACAATTACTGACGCATAGCTCTCAACGAACTGAAAATATATACATACGATTGTAACACAGGCGCGGGTTTCCATTCAATCTCTCACCCAAATATTTTTTATCGCGAGTAAGAAGAACATCCTTTGCGGCATCAATCAGGTCCCTGAAACCAATATTGAGTTGGAATCAAACCATGAAATATGAACAAAGGTATAAGAAAAGTTGCTTGTACAAACCTGCATTCAGACGATGCTTTTATCGAGTCCTCCTGGCATATCCCCGCAACCAGGAAGTCATGACAGATGAATATAAGCCGAACACAGCTGAACAATTCGAAAAGAAATGCTTTCCTGTCCTCCCATTTATATTTCAACCATTTCATGATCGCTTCGAACACCTAGGAGGTCAGGTTAAGCAGAAAGTATTAGGCTCCAGCAATGCTACGTACCATAACCAAATAGGAAGAATAAATTCTTCAAATGAAAAGTCTAGGCTACAAAATACAACTGTATACTTGTTCTTCGGAGAAAACAACTAAAGAATCCTGCTTCAAAACAGGAATCAATGTCTGATGATTTTCGATGCGACAGAATTCAGGAGACAATTCAAATTGAAAGAAATTTTTCGCGACGTATTCATCCGCAGCTTCTCGTAGGTCTGCATAATTCAACGTGTCAGCTAAACATCTTACTTTACAAACGTTGGAACAACTGAATCTGTTGGAGTGAATCAGTGATGATAAATATGGACGTACTATAGAGTACAGCTATCCAAATCAAACTATCACATTTTACCGTTTTCTATAAAAATATGCGCATGCACGTTTCACACTCGCCATATGTAAGTAATCGGCTCCCAATAACAGAGACTCCACATTCTCTGTGGTTATTCTGATTTTACCAGTATAGACAAAATTGATCAGGTCCTCAATTACGCTGCAGGGACAGACATAAAAGTATACAAAATATATAAGTTTTCGAATGCGCTACAGAAACAGACATAGAGAGAGTTCAAGAAAGAAGAAACACGGATGAAGAGGTTCTTATACAATATTATCAATTACGCACGTGTCTTCAATGCCCTTGATTTCGACTTTAATTTGTTTACTTTCTTTCAAGCCGCTCATGAACATTGTTTTAAAATAAGGAATCCTTGCAGCTAGAACGTTTCTATGAGCGGGAACTAATTTCGCTCCAACCTGTGAGAAATAACAAAAATGTGAGCCCCGACATTAACCTGTTGATACCCATGGGCTTGATTCCAAGAAAGAATAGAACACGATACATGAATAACATGAGAAACTATACTTCTCGCAACCTTGTCATTTTTTAAATCCAAATGACTTGAGGTTGCATGCATGCCACCAGTTTCAGATACTCCTGAAACAGTTTTTCCTGTAAGATAAAACACAGATTTTCTTCCGACTCCAGTCCAAAGAAGTCGGGCTTTCCCTTCCATTAGCAAATGAGCTTCTCATGCATATAGGGTGAAACACTCGAATATCCATCCAGCCCCAGTCCAGGGAAGTCAGACTTTCTCGTGAATTATATAGTCAGTTCACTTATTTTCGTCCATATTACAATATATGGGTGAAAATATGATGTACTGATAACACCAGCAAGAAACGAAAAAAGATCTTACTTTTACTTTTATATCGCAGAATTGTCCAGTCTCTCTAGTTTCTGCAATATTTCGCATCTCTTTCGAAAACGTTGCATCCGGTTCTTCAAATATCAGATCACTATCAGTTACTTTAGCAGGTGTGTTACTGCTAACTGGTTCATTTAGCTTTTGTCTTTTCGCATCCGAGCTCATGTTTGCGATAAAGAAACACTAATCACCAAAACTCTGGAGAAAATATTCAATTGGTATTGAATTATATTCCAATATGATAATAAAGTACATTCAAAAATCTCAGGAACCCATCACCACATGCTGTACCTCAACTCACCACAGTAGGTAATGATCAAATGGTGGCTGGCTGGCTGCGTCAGCGTCTGGTCACGCGCTATTGGTGAATGGGAGTAAAAATACGCTACTAGAGGCAGTTGAATAAACTAATCATCGGGATTAAGCCCGTTCACACTAGCGTTTAATTCGCTGCGAATGAGCGTGCAACGAGTGTGTGAACGGCAGCGTATATTTTGAAGTTTTGCGAGGGAAAATGGAGAAAATGTATAGCGAGAGTATGAGACGACTCCAATACTCCAAAAGACGACTGATCCACGAACATCGAGTCACTGCCTAGCCGTTGAAAAATTGAGGGTGAAAGATATGCTGAAAAGAAAGGAAAAGATTCCTGGAAAAGAAAGAAAGAAGCGATTCAGTGTAGAGATACTGCGCAGGTAAAAGGCACAGGTGTTTGTAGGAAGACTGGCTTGGCAGGACAGGTAATAAATATACAATAAAAAACTATTTACAAAAGAATTCGCGAACCTTAAAAAAGTAGGGCTCTATAATTTCACCTGGGTATACTAAGCCGCCATTTTGGTTCATACTGCGCCCGTGGATGCCGAATCCGACTATGCGGAGCGTAACGCGTAGTCAATTCGGCATCGACGGGCGCAGTATGAACCAAAATGGTGGCTTAGTATACCCAGGTGAAACTATAGAGCCCTAAAAAAAGTAGATCGCGCAGTACTCCCCTCCCCCTATCGGTGTAGTATAGGAGAAAAAACTGCTTTCGCTTCGCGAAAGCAGTACCGACTTTTCGGCCTTCGGCCGAAAAGCACTCGGAACTCGCTTCGCTCGTTCCTCGCAGTAATACCGAAACGTACTCGGAACTCGCTTCGCTCGTTCCTCGCGAAATCGAGACACTGTCGACACGTTTTAGAAAACGCAAATGTCGACAAGGACTAGTGGTATTCGGCTGAAATGTTTAAGGCCATTCACGTTTTAAAAAACGCAACTCTCGACAGAGAATAGTATTATAAAAAAAAATATAAAACTACCCGGCTATCAAAATTAGAGTTCGTATAAATTTGAAATCGATACATTCAAGGCGGAAACGTGTAAGACCGAAACATTTGTATAATACAACAAAACTACGCGGCTATCAAAATTCGATTTCGTATAAATTAAATCCCAAACAACATCGAGTACATAAGTCGCCTCGCGCTTCTTATGCTGAACTTAAATTGAGGAAACTCGTGAACGACTCAACCGATTGTCATCAAACTTTCACCAATACAACTTCGAGTACTTCTCTATAATGTACCAAAATTTGGAATCAAATGATTCGATAGTTCCTGAGATTTTTGTGCCACAAATTTTGTCCTCAAGGAAAACTCACGAACGGCTCGACCGATTGCCTTCAAAAGCTTATTTTAACAACTTCGAGTACTTCTCCATAATATACCAAAATTTGGAATCAATTGATTCAATAGTTTCTGAGATTTTCTTCCCACAAAATTAGGGTGTACATATATAAACCTATATTATATATATTATATATATAATATATATATATATATATTATATATATATATATATATAGGAACCTGAAATTCAGCCATATTACAGTCGTGTTCAAATACTCTGAAACGCAAAAAAAACATTGCCCCCGCCCCCAACTTCACAACTGTGACGAGTGTAATACCTCCCTTTTCTTCGAAAAGTCGGTAAAAAGAAGAGATACAAAGAAACAGAATGTAAATGTGTGCTAAAATAGGTCGCCGGGGAGATATGCGAATCCGTGTTAATTGCGGCGCGCAGTGCCAGCATGACACTAGGAAGATGGCTGATCCAATGGGGCGAGTCCAGATAGGCAGTGAGAGCGGCTTTCAGAGTACGATGTAGGTTCTCAATTACGCCGTATGCCGAAATATTGCGTGAGCTGATGGTACAACTCGGATTCAAACTGTCTCCCTTGGAGACCTAGGTATTATGAAACTTTTATTACAATACCACAAATCGTTACAGTGGTAACTTGATACAGTTTACTGTAAAAGTTACCATTGTAACGATTTGTGGTATCGTGATGAAAGTTTCATAATAGTATCGTGATAAAAGTTTCATAATAGGTCTCCTGATTTGTGGTAATCATAGGGGGAGACCCGAAGCGCGCCACCCAAGTTGAGACAAAGGTGGACGCGACTGTCTGTGCCATCATATCTCGTATAGGGACCACTTCTGGCCATCGGGAGACTCTGTCAATCATGGTGAGGCAGTACAGTACAAGTAGCCTTTGCGAGGGGGTAATTCAATGAGGCCTAAATGTATGTGTTCAAGTCGGTTGGGCGAGGAGCTGAATGGTGCTAGCGGTATTACCATATGTCTGGAAGTTTTTGAGCGTTGGCAAGGGATGCATGAGTGTACCCAATTGCCGACGTCTTTTTGTAGGCTAGGCCAAACAAACCAAGTCTAGAGCGCTATAGATACAAGTAGGGTCATACGCCATTTTGGATCCAAAAGCGCCCGTCGATGCCGAATTGACTAGGCGGCACGCTCCGCATAGTCGGATCTGGTATTGACGGGCGCTTTTGGATCCAAAATGGCGTATGTACCCACTCGTGTATTCTAGCGCTTTATCGAGTCGAGATCAGCTGACGGGTTCGTTTGCCACCGGGATGGGCTAGATTATGGCACATTATGGATTTACGCAAAGATACGTGGACGTAGAAGCTTGGGAACATACGGGCGTATGCATCCGAGTTCAGAGGTGTCGCAATAAAAAGCTGAACGTCATCGGGATTGATCTTGCTGAGTTTCATGGACCGTGAAGGGTTTTGAAAAATTTGTTTGAGCTCGGTGTCCTGCTCTTGTCCTTGTGCGAGGTCTGCACCAGTGACCGATTGAATGCCACTAATGGCCTCTATGCGTGACAGGGTGTCGGTAACTGGATTTTCCGCGCCAGGGAGATGTCTGATATCTATGGTAAATTGAGCAATGTATATTCTAGATGGCGGAACTGGTGCGGATAGGCGTTCTCTGGATTCTGATAAAAAGCAAAAACTAGAGGCATATGGTCAGTTAGTATACTGAATTTTTGACCTTCCACCCGATGTTGAAAGAATTTCACGGCCGAATAAATCGCCAGAAGCTCTCGGTCATAAGTGGAATAGTTTCGCTGCGCCGATGAGAGTTTTGAAGAATAAAAGCCAAGAGGCTCCTTAACACCATCTGACCGTATTTGGAGCAGGGCTCCACCGATAGCGATGGATGAAGGGTCAGTCATGAGGATCAGCGCAGCGTTGGGATCGGGGAATGTGAGAGCTGTTGCTGAGAAGAGAGATTCTTTGCATGCAGCAAAGGCTTGTTGCAGCTCGTCAGTCCACACTATGGGAGTTCAATCATTCTTTTTGCTAGTAGTGATCAGGTCTGTGAGTGGGGCTTCAAGTTGAGCTGCGCCAGGTAGGAAACGCTGATAATAGTTAAGCATGCCTAAAAACCTACGCAAGCCTTGAATGTCTTTGGACCGAGGGTACTCACAGATTGATTTCACCCGCTCTTAAAGGGGTGACACACCATCAGCAGAAATTCTATGGGCTAACAAGGTCACCGAGGCGCATCCAAAGACAGACTATGACGCGTTTATGGTGATTGAATGTTCCAAAACCGCTAGAGAACCTACTGAACATGGTCTCGATGTACCTCCTCGGACTGACTCGCTATCAAGACATCATCTAGGTAGGCATATGCGAACGGAAGGTCTTGCAAAACTTCATTCATAAACCTTTGGAACGTCTGAGCAGCACTGCAGAAAATCCAAATGACACAGGATTATAAGCTCGAACAGACCAAAGGGAGTCGTTATGGCTGTTTTGGGCGTGTGTCCTCTGCCGCTACTAGAATCTGGTGGTAAGCACGAATCAGGTCAATACGAGAAAAGACTCGCGCACCTTTGAAGGAGAGAGCGAAATTATGTATGTGCGGCAGGGGATAAGAATCACGGATCGTGATGCTATTTAAGCTTCGGTAATCACCGCAGGGGCCCCAAGACCCATCGGATTTCTGAACTATCCTGAGGGGGCTAGCCCACGGGCTAGAGGAAGGTTGGCGAATACCTAGATTCACCATTAGTTGAAACTCTTTCTTAGCTTGCTTGAGCTGAGCCGGAGATGGTCGATGGGGACGGGCGAAAACAGGCTGCCCTTTGGTGAGAATGCGGTGCTGGGTTGAATGGCGGATGGGCGGTAGCGAAACCAGTTTGGAGGGTGTCGTAATTGCGGAGAATTTCTTCAGAATGTCGCGATACCAAGACGTACCAGGTGGTATAGATGAAATTCCATACGACGGGATTTCCTCCAATCTGTACTTCACGCCCATAGTAGTCTGAAGTTCGATAAGCTTCTGATGTCGCAAGTCTGGCATTCGGCCAAAATATTTTAGAAAATCGACGCCTAGGATGGGGCGGCCGATTTCCGCAAGAATATATGTCCACTGATAAGGCCGGCGTAACCCTAGGTTTAAGGTCAAGGTCACCTGCCCATAGAGGTGGTTATTAGGGTGTGCCATTAGCGGCGTAAAGTTGAAGATCTGAAGGCAGTTTTAACTTTATTCGCTACTCGCTGCACGCTCATTCGCAGCGAATTAAACGCTAGTGTAAACGGGGCTTTACAAAGCTTGCTGAATAGCGTCCATATTCCCATACCTAATCCCATGTTCATGCATGTTATTTTTGCAATGATCAAAGTAGAACCTGTTTGTTTTTTGTGTTTTTTTCCTTAATGCCTCGTTCACACTAGCGTTTAATTCGTTGCGAATGAGCGAGTGTGTGAACGGCAAAAAAGCTTTTAGCGCAACGTGGAGCGAATAAAGTTGAACAGTTTTAACTTTATTTGGACCGTCCAGCGCTAGTATCGCAGATGAAAAGAGGAATGTTTTTGGCATCAGTAGAATAAGGCTTAACAAAAAGGTTCACCTTTTCATAACGTATAACAATGGCAGATTGCTACGCTTTCTGTAGGATGGACGGCCCGAATTTGCTACACGCTGCATGCTAATTCGCAGCGAATTAAACGTTAGTGTGAACAAGGCTTAACAGTTGCCAAATTTTTATCATTATTCCCCGGTTGCAGTCTTTAAAGTCTGTTCCAAATTAAGTACACCCGCCACTATCCGCAATACACGAATTATCACTAAATCGATAGATGTACCGGAGGTGAAGTGCAACGAGACGGGGAGTGCGTTCGCACTGAAACGAAGATTACAGGAGACGGATTTGCAATTGGCGGAGACATTTCGATTTAAAAATTCCAAATCCCGATAGTATTAAAACTCGAAACACGAACATCAGATTTTACAATAAAAATGTAAACATACTGTGATTGGTGAACACTAAAATAAAGTACGCATCATTGAACTCTCAGTGTGAAGCCACCTATCTTGCCCCTTGGAAATTTGGGTGTACTTAATTTGGAACAGACTTTAGGTAGGTTGCAGTAGGGCTCTATAGTTTCACCTGGGTATACTAAGCCGCCATTTTGGTTCATACTGCGCCCGTGGATGCCGAATCCGACTATGCGAAGCGTACCGCGTAGTCAATTCGGCATCGACGGGCGCAGTATGAACCAAAATGGTGGCTTAGTATACCCAGGTGAAACTATAGAGCCCTAGTTGCAGTTGATGAGGTGATCAAACTGTGACCAGGTTCGCTAGTGTCGACCTCCTGAAAAGGTGATCAAGGTTGATGTTCCCATAAGAATATGTGTAAAGATGGTATACTTTAAAGCTTCTGTAATTGCTGAAAATAGGTTTTCTTGAGTCATATAACACGTCAAATTACAGCTTAAAGTCTCTAGTTTAAAATGAAAGGTAATTTAATGCACTTTATTCGCTCTTGTTAGATGAATCAGTTGATTTCCAAATTACTGTTTTTCTTATGGAAGTTTACCATTGGTACAAAACGCGCTTGTAAACAACTAATATATGGATAATAAGGAGTCGTATCAAGTTCATAAAGGAAAACTAGAGACCTCTATCTCTAAGTTCATCTATATTATAAAAGCCGCAAGAAAACATTATTGACTAGAAAGCGAATTCAAGTTATATACGTTCTTATGGTGATTCGGGCTGTCCAGCGCTAGTATCAACTACTCTTATCAGCGACCAAAACGTGAAGTTTTTGACACATACAGCAAAATTTTGGAATCTAGGTATAAAAATAGTCTTAATCAAAAGAAAATTCTTTGTTTGAAAAATTATTTTCTCTTTAAATACTTTAAAAACGTCTTAGGTACTTTTCGAGATATTTCAATTTTAATGAGTATGTGTATTAATGGGGGGAAATGCATAGATTCATGTTTTTGTTCTTATCACTAGTGCTTGATTATAACGCTCTCTGACGGATGGACGGCCCGAATAACGTCCATGATCACCTTCTCAAAGCAGGGCTACTAACTTTGATAACTCTCAGTTTGATCGCCTATTCAAGTAAGTAATTTTAAAGAATTTGATTTCATTTGTGTTTTCTTTCTTTCACAGAAATACCAGTGAGTGTCAGTAATTATGTAAAGAGTTTCCCCGAAAGAAGTAAGAGTAAAGTGTGACCAGAAAATGCAGATATTTTGGGAAGAAAGATACCAATTGATTAAGGATCAGCAGTCTCTGGATTCCCTATATTGTATGTAAGTGGATGTTTCATTATTAAATTAAAATTGCCTTCTAAATGTCGAGTATATTCTGCAGATGCATACCTATTGAATCCTTTGCTGTGGTAAACAACAGGTTGTGTTTTCAGATCTCATAGGTAATAAGTATGTACCTATCTTGTTCACCCAAAGTATAGGCACACGCTGCAAGAACTGGAAGACATACCTAGGTATGCGAAATGTATAATACTTATACGTTGCTGGCAGCATCCAACTTCGTACATATAGGTAGTGGCCGCGGCAGCAACATACATATACTTATACGATGTACTGAAATCAATATACACATTGACTGACTTATTGTTATTGCAGTGAGGTAAGAATTATAACATTACACCTTGATGAGGCGGTGACTATCAAGTAATATATGGACGCTGTTCAGCAAAAGGGAACCAACTAGCAAGCAAAATCCACTTTTTGAGCAGGAAAACGTGATTTGAAGTTCAAGTGCCATAGAAACTATAAGACATACAGCGTTTACTGATAAGCTTTTTTCAACGTGAGTACACATTTTTGAATTGGGGGCCCAATTTTGAAAAATTCTACTTTTTAGGGACTTTCCAAGGATACTAATAACTCATTTTGTTTACAATAAATGTAAGTTGTTTCCTTTTTGTTGAACAGCGTCCATATTATCGTCTTATCACTCAACCAGATATAGGTTTATACCTTGGTTACATGAAAACTTGTAAAATAAACGATGAAATTTACTTGTTTTTAACAGGTGCTTTTTATGGTCAACGTCTGAACAAGAAGCTGGCACAACCTTGGATTATCATGGACAAGAATTGTGTGCGATCAAGTCAGGTTTATGAATATTCCTGTATACTTTTACTCCATTACTTGATGACAACAATGCTACCACGGAGAAGAGAGGATTTTATTTCCTCATGAGTCACAATGTCAGATAAAAAGTAATACTGATAATTTCTGTGTAATCATTTGTCAACTGCTGTCTTCAGGACAGTGCTACTGCGTGGCAGGATTGGAGGAAGTGTGCAGCCATGTGAGGGCGATGATTTTGTTTCATTTATGAACTATCGGAGAATTGAAAAAGAAACCCATTACTAACGAGCAGTGTGTTACTGGCTGAACTCAAGTTCATATTTGGACCTAGCAACGTAATGGCTGACATCTGATGGAGGAAGTTTTCAACAACATCTATCTATAGTTCTTTTATGTTCTTAATCAACGTTATAAAGGATAAAATCGTACACTTATCCTAACGTTGATAAAAAATTCAATGTAAAGTCGTGAAACAACACATCAGCGTGCCACCACGTTGCTAGGTCCGAACAGATTTTTGCATCTACCTCATTTTCAGTTGTGTTCTCATTTATTTAGGTATCTTCTAACTGAAACATAGTATATAGGTACTGAATTGTTGTTCTTCATAACAGATCCGAAGAAGAAAATGAATCCGGCTTGGGTCACTAAGATTACCTTTCGTAATATCAAATAAGCTATTCGTGGTGGAGAAGCAACAGAAGTATTCGTAATTATTTTACCCAATAATGAATTGTAGCGGCTAAGAAAACTTTCTACGGCATTCGTCGTTCGTGAATATTCAGAAGGTACAGTAGCCCAAATCGATGTAGAAAATCGAGCATATGTTTGAACGTAGGTTTCGAGAACGTAGTCCGCGAAAGAAAAATCCTGTGTATGTGTTACAGATATCTGAAGAACCTCTTTCTTCCACTTCGATGGGAGGTAGATATGCAAGGCCAAAAAACCACTTCAACTACTACTCCCCTACTACCGAGTTTTCGACTTTATGAAAGGTGCGCTACTCTTGATCGCCCTGGATGTGCCAGTAACAAACGACACGTCTTGTATGTATACTTACGTTGTGTCAAATTATTATAGTCATGAAAGTTTTCGCCATTTTTTCAACGGCCTGAAAACAACAACATTCAGAGGTTGAGCGATATGAGTGTTGGACGCTATGTTAAAACAAAAAGCTCCGAAGCAACAAAATCTGTTTTTTGAGAAAACGAAACATTAAAAGCCAATGAATAATGTCGGTTTACGGGCATATAGCGTTTGCATGTAGACAAAATTACTGATAAGCTTCTTTCAACGTGGGTACACATTTTTGAATCGGGGTCCAGTTTTGAAGAATTCTACTTTTGACGTTCTGTCCAACAAGACTAATCTCATTTTGTCAACAAATGTCGCTTGTGAGCTTTTTGTTTAACAATGTCCAGTTGTACTTGAGGGTAGGCAAATAAATTTTACATTGTATCGCTTGTACAACGAAATAACTTCTTCACTGAAATGCGCCGATAATTTGTCCCCGATCAATACATTCAGCCCATGTACGGTGTCATGTCAAATCGCAGGGATAAAATAATGTCGAAATCTAGAAAAAAAGAAACTGTCTTAACATAATGGTGGTGAGGGTACTGCTACTTCAATAGGGCCTGTAGGTACCTTCCCATACACTCACCAAGGTGTATAAATGTACAGAAGTCATTTCTTTGCTTTATTATTACGCGTCGCCAGGAGGTTCTCCCTCTGTCCTCGTATCTCACATGCAGTATCAGGTACTTTTGTAAGCAACATATGGTGGTACTATTGGCTCAGCAACATTTCCACAGAACATTATAGATGTAGAGGATTTGCTGTGGTTGCACTTATAGTTTCAATATGGTTTGTTCCTTTTATCTTGCAGTGATACGCTTCTTCCCTAGGTCGTCTCGGAGTGGTCCCATTAAAATTTCAAATTATATATTATGGAGGTATATTCTGCTTCAGTTCCAGTGGCGGAACCAAGGGCGGGCCTGGGTGGGCCAGGCCCTTCCAAAATTTTTTTTGGCCCGCCCAAGTTTCTTTGAACAATCTGAAATTTTTTTACGAAAAATAACTCACTTATAATAGACGAAAATAATTCAAAAATAAAATACTTATAATCGATTTGCCAAAAGTTTAAATTTAGATAATGTTGTAGAGAATTTTGCTCTTCATCATAAAAATAGTCGTATTCTTTGATATTAATTGTTAATATTATATGTAAGTACATACATATACAAATTTTTATAACAAGTACATAGTTTTATTCAAGTCGCGATTTATTAAAAAAATCCCCGTCCTTAACAATCCGGCCCTTCCGTGCCCACCCGAAAAAAATCGTAGTTCCGCCACTGTTCAGTTCTATGGACAAATCCTAATGATAAGATCATCTCGAACTGTTTTCGGAAACTTCCGCACTAGCATTTCTGCCGTTACTACTAGAACGGATCCCCAGCTCTGGATGTCGCTTCATGTATCCCTGAACAAAATCAGTACCTACCCGGTAGATGGTTTACAAGTCGAGGAATCGTTTATACCTTTGTCCTACCAAGATAACACTTCACGAAACATCGGAAATCAGCGTCAAAATCACACATTTTAATCTAATGCTGAGCAAACGAGTTCTCCTTAGCTCGGCTGAACACTATGTAGATCTTCCAGTACATCCTGAATGTGCGTTTTCAATCTGTTTTTAATAGTGGCACGAGAAATCCCAAATTCGTGTTCAAGTTTTCTTTGACTCATTTCTTTATTTCGAATTGCGCCTTATCTGTTATATTCGTGTTATCAGCATACCTGCGGTTCCCTGGTACTCTTTCATGTGTAAGAGGCACATGATATGCACTTGAAAATTCCATCATTGTATTGATACAAATTATCGACATACAGTAATATAACTGATTAACTAGCACAACTAATCTTTGAGGCTGTTTCGGAACCTGCACAGGATATGGAAGAGTATATTATGTACATGCAGCCCTAGATTTCCATGCATTTGTCTCCCTTATCCTCATCAGAAGCTGTCAACGACTTCTCCAGTTTCCAAAAGCTTTCCACCACTATTCAATTCCAGCAGTTGGTATTTCCAACCGTCCAAGTTACCACTTCACCTACCTACTTTATTTTTACCGAAAATGTGGATTAGTCTTTAGCTGTTAGCTAGCCAATCAGCGTCCTGTAGCCATTAGCCGTTAGCCGAAGCCAATTAATTAAAAAATTTAATTTTAGCTGTTAGTTTTAGCCAATCTGATTGGCTAAGCACCTCTGCCGGAGTGTCCCGTAGGCTACGCCAGCGCCATATGAAAGCCCAAAAAGGAAAGAGTTGTAAATAAATTGAAGGCGGTCAGAATAAAAGGGCCTAACCCGGCTTAGGCTCTTTTTGCAAATAGGCAAATACTCGATTTTTCGTATTCTCTGACGTCTCCTCTTTCCAATGAGCTCGCGCGCAGCGCTCTAGCGCGGAAATTCAGCGAACTACAGCGACTTTTAGGTGACAAGATCTAGTCTATGAATGTTTTTGTGATCTTTTCCAGCAGCGGCATTTTTTCATTTAGGCCTTTCTTAGTTAGCCGCCTTCAATTAGATATAGCATTCCATTCCATGTATTCCACGTTAACAGTGTGTAAAATAAATGTACAAATTTACGCAAAACAGTTTATTATTTCTTGAAGTGAAAGTGCAATGTGCAAATCACAATCACCAAGACAATAAGCGCTCGATACCGAAGATGAGTAAAGATGGAGGTAAGTTCCATTCTTCAGATATTACGTAATTTATTTTCTCATTATTTCATCGGTAGTTCGTGACGTAATTTGTACGAAGCAGAGTGCTTATCACAAATTAGAACCTAGCGACCTAGATGGAGATTACGTCACAAGGGGGGAAAGGGTTGCGTCCTAAGGAGAACCTACACAGTGGAAGTGAAATAGAAGGGTTACGCCGCGCAATTCGAACGAAACGAATAAGACTCGAATGTATCATGGACTCTGAAACGAAACCAATACTATAGCGTTATAGGTACTGGTATATCACGGAAGAAACTGCAAGTTGGTAGGTGTAAAGTTTAATTATTTCAACGTTAAAAATGTACAACAATATACAATTTTCGGAAGACGGACTTTGGCCCTATTTGGCGGCTTCCTTCAATTCGGCACCTGAAAATAAAAGGAGAGTCTTAGTATGCGAAACCACATACCAAGTGAGCCTACCTATAAATTCGTACCAAATGGGATTTTCCAAAGAGTTGAAGAGGGAAAAGGGGGCAACATAAGCAAAGGGGGCCGTCCAGAACAAAGGGAGCAACCGGAGTAAAACGGGGTAGATCTGAATAAAAGAGGGTCGACCAAAGCAAGGAGGGTCGACCAAGTAAACGAGGTGATCAGAGTGAAAGGGGTCGACCAAAGCGTAAGGGTGTCAACCGGGGCGAAAAGCGGGGCGACCAGACCTTCAGATATTTAAGGAATATCGCAGTAAATAAAATCTCGCATCGTCACATGCAACGAGATGTGAAAATTAAATAGTTGTATAGACTCACCGTAGACATTTTCTTTTCTTCGAATAAAATTTTTACACGACAAAAAGCGCAAATACCGCGAGAGCAAAAAAGGAGCAGCTACCGCTCAGCTCGCAACACAACGGAAATGATCGAGAGGACAGAAATCATCGACAAAGTCGTCGATCGTAAAAGGGGATTCCAAGCATCGGCACCAGTGCTGCTGCCTAGCTCACTTAAAGTCTGTGCTCACTCTAAAATCCGTGACGACTTACGTCACGGAGTCGAAAGAAGGAACCCAAGGTGAGGGGTGCCGGATTTTCGACACTCCCGGCCGCGGGGAGATCTTTTCGAAAGGGTGAGAGAAAAGATCAACATGGCACCCACCGCAAGTTGAAGCGGTTTGTGCATAGTGCGAGATAAGCAGCAATTTTGGCTGAGTAAGTGGTGCATTTGCTACAAATAGCAAGTGCTCCTAGCGCATTAAAAGTTGGCAATGCAGTTTGCTACCATAGTAACCCGAGTTATTAGCATAAAAGTATGAAGGGTAGTGGCTAATAGGTACAAGCTCACTTGATAACACATAAAATAAGCGTGTTCGGCAATAAAGTAAACTAGTAAAGTAAAATAATATGTATAAGCATAAATGTAAATAGTGTGCTCAATTTCCGGTTAGAGGAGAGGTGCTGTAAGTGTGGTCAAGACGAACCTTTTTTCCTGTAGTGGCTATATCGTTAGCAACGTCGTTTGAGCTTACAGGAGGGTCAACCTCCAACGGATATAAAAGACTCACAGCTCTCACAAATACCTTACCCTTGACTTTTACTTGAGCAACGGCTGCTCGTTTGTCCAAGTGTAAGATTGTACCTACTTTCCAATCGCATCTCGGAGCGTATGGTTCTTTAATGTGAACGATATCTCCTTTTTTAGGAGTGAAAGAAACAGAGCCTTTCGAGGGGCGGTGCAAAGCGGTATGGCGTTCCCTCAGAGAAGTTAAATAAAGGCTTCTGAAATTCTCCCAAAAGGAGGAAACAACTAGCCTACAATTCCTTTTGATGGAGATGAGGTTTTCAGCATTCGATTCTAAAATCTTGTTGTCCGAAATCTCAAGACGTTGGCTTTCGGGCTGGTCTAACGGTCTTAAAATGTTGTTCGGAGTGAGAGGTAGGAGTACCTCATCGGACGCAGTATAAGTGAGCGGGCGGTCGTTGATCGTGTCTTCAATCAGACAGAGAGCGGTATTGAATTGGACATAGTCCAAATATTGAAGGCCGTACGTTTTCTTTAGGCTTCGCTTTACCAGCGCTACTAACCTCTCATAGGCCCCACCATGCCACGGGGCATAAGGGGGAATAAATTTCCAGTGGATATCCTTGGTGTTAAGATAATCTCGAATCCTGGAATCAGAAATTTCGAATTGTCTCTCCACCAACTGGGAGACGAGAGGCTGTACAAAGGTAAAGTGCGAGGCGTTGTCAGAAAGAATGAACTGCGGAGAACCTCGCCGTGCAACGAAACGCTGAAGGGCCATCAAAAATTCGTCGGCAGAGAGATCGCGAGCAATTTCTAAATGAACTGCTCTAGTTACAAGGCAGACAAAAAGTGCAATGTGCACCGGAGCTGACGTTGTACCATCAACAATCATAACAGGTCCCAAATAATCGATGCCAAGGGAAGCAAAAGGTTTCGCTTCGCACACCCTTATCAAGGGAAGTGGCGGGATGGAAGGCAACTTATAGCTACCCCCTTCCCAAAATTTGCACATTAAACATCTGCTGATGACAGACTTGACTTTCGACCTGCCCTTTGTTACCCAGAAGCGTTCTCTGAGCTTAGCTAACAAATGAGAGACGCCGATGTGGTGATTTTCCACATGTAAATTAAAGAGGAGTACCTCAGTGAGGGGGCTGTCTCTTGGTAAGAGGATGGGGTGTATAACATCCCATGGAAAGGATACGTTTTGAAGCCTACCTTTGCATCGGATCAAACCATTGGTGTCAAGAAAAAGATTTAAATCAAGATTAGGTTGTGTTCTGACCTTTGAATCAGATTTCAACACACGAAGTTCCTTTGAAAAGTATTTTTTCTGTAATTCCGCAATCAGAATTCTTTCCGCGTATTTATACTCGTCGTGTTGTAGGGGAAGGCGAAATTTCGCAAAATTGTTGTCTGCGTGCCTTTTGTAAAAAGTCTTTTGTACGTTCAGGAAGCGTTCTTCGTCGACGTACTTGAAATTATTCGCCGAAAGAGGGGGGCGAAGTACAGTCGAGCCAAATCGAAGACGATTTACGTACATAAGAATGTGGACATACTTTTTCCACGAAGAAAAACGTTTTTCAAAGTTATCCGTCAAAATGCCTTTGTACTTGGCTTCTCCAGCGACCATAGCAAGGACTGGAGTACGAAAGATAGCAGTTGATATCGGCATAGGTGGCCATAAAGCTTCTTGTTTTAACCACGAAGGGCCCGTCCACCAAATGTGGTCCTTACCCAAAGTAGAGGGAGTGGCTCCTCTCGTGGCAACATCGGCTGGATTTTCGTCTGTGGGAACATAACGTATAGCGAGATTCGGCGTTCTTTTGATCTCACAAATACGATTTTGGACAAATTTAGGTAAAACTGTGCTGGAGTGAAGCCACTGAAGAACAGTGGTGGCGTCAGTCCACAGAAAAATGTCTTTTGATAGAGAAAGCTTGAGTTGACTCAAGAGAAAGGTCGAGGTTCGCTTTCCGATGAGAGCAGCCATTAGCTCTAATTTCGGAATAGTTAGTTTCGCAATTTTTTCTTCCTCAGAGGTGAGTTTGTCAAGAGGATTGGAGGTAGAGGCTAGCTCAGAAAGCTCAAGAAGTAAGGGTTTGTTCTTGATCGGAGCGGCCCTAACTTTCGAGTAAATGAGGGCTGATGAGCGATTTTTTGTCCCTGTGTTTACATAAACAAGATAGGCGCAGCAGGCGTACGCGTGTTGCGAAGCGTCGCAAAAAATGTGTAAAGTATATGTCCCTTTCGTATCGGAGTGTTCCCAATATCGTCTGGGAATCGAAATTGATGAAATTTCTAAACACTCTTTGGTAATTTTCAGCCATCGAGCGACGAAGGAAGGAGGGAGAACTTGATCCCATCCAAACTGATTTTTCCAGCACTCTTGAATAAAAAGTTTGAGATTCAGGGTGCACGGATGAAGAAGACCAAGGGGGTCGTAAATAGACGCAAAAAATTGTAGCGCCAGACGTTTCGTGACGTTGGTTGAGGCAGCCTGGGAACTGATTTTGACGTAAAGAGCGTCTGATTTCCGATCCCAGTCAAGACCAAGAACCGAGATCCTCTCGTTGTTAACTGGCGCGAATCCGCGCGCTTTGGTTAGTTTTTCGTCGTTCGTCATCCAGTCGCGTAAGTTGAAGGAGGCGGAAGCCAGTTTTTCCTTCAAAGAGTCATGGAAGTCTATGGCCGATTCTACGTCTTGAATGCTTTTCACAAGATTATCGACATAGAAAAAGTCTTTGGCAGATAAAAGTAACGCGTTATCGGGTTCTGATGTGAGTAACATTTGTAAAGCGACATTTAACAGAAAAGGGGACGAAATCACACCGAAAGGAACTCTTGCAAAGCGCAGAATAATTATATTGTCCCTATCGGGAGGAGAATTGGCATCAAGCAGCCAAATAAAGCGAACGCAGTCACGGTCGACTTCATTGAGACAAAGTTGTAAAAATGCTTTTTCGATGTCGGCCGTGATCGCTATGCAATGAACACGGAAGTTTAACAAAAGCCCTACTAAATTTTCCATTAAGAGTGGTCCTCTATGAAGAAGACTATTTAAGGATTGTCCAAACGAAGTTTTAGCCGAAGCATCATAAACGATGCGCAGCTTATTCTTTTGCAAAACGGCTCTGTGTGGTAAATAGTGGGTTAAAAAAGGCGTCGTTTTTGGAGCAGGCTCAATAATACCAAGACGTAGCTGCTCCTTAAGCAGAGCATCATATTGCATAAGCAATTCTTTGCTTGAGCGATCAAAGAGGGATCGTAAACGTGCCATACACATACGAAAATTGGAGGCGAGTTGTGGAGTTTCCTGTTTCCACGGCCACCTCACCACATAGCGGTTGTTTTCAAAGCGTACGGTCGCTTTGAAATTTTCTAGGACAATATCATCAGTTTCGTAAAGTTCCGAAGACTTGATGCCAAGAGCTTCTAGAGACCAAAGATCCTGTAAAGCAAAATCAATTTCAGTCTCCCTAAGCATTGCGAAAGATGAAGTTACGATGTTTTTGGTGATCGGAGGTAAAGATTTAGCATATTTTGACGACGCGTTTGGTTTCTTATCTGATATTTTAGCATTGGTGGCTACCAGGACGGAAGGACATCGAGCGGACGACGAGCCGCCGACCTCTCCCGTCGGTATCCAACCGAAAAACGAATTTAGTAACGTAACGCCGAAAGAAGTGGTTTTCGTGACGCCGGCAAACAAAACGCTGTATTGGTTATCGTTGCCGATTATTATCTGAATCGGACGTCTGTGCTCCTCTCTAGAGAAAATATCCGGATCAGCGTAAAGTAGGCCGCTGGGGAGAATTTCTCTAGCTACGTTAGGCTCAGGAGCAGTGTCCATGTTGCCAGTGATGCAAGGAGTCACGAGAAACGAAAAGTTTTTACGCACCGGTTTGTGAGCACTGCCAATGGTCAGTCTCACCTCACCGGATTCAATTGTAACAAGGTTTTTTGTGCCAAAAACGCATAAATCAACACGTCGTTTGTTTATAGGTTTCAGACCAATCTGTTTAGCGAGAGATTGGTCGACATAAGAATACCTACTACAGGAATCAAGCACGCCTCTAACCGAAAGATTATTAAAATCAGGCAAGACGCCGATAAAAGTTTCGAGAAACGCACCTGCATGGTTGGGGGGGTTCGCGTTATTCGAACCCCCAAACTTTCTAATCATGTAGTCGACGCACATGTGTGAAAGATGGCTCTTCCGCTTCTCACCAGTGCATTGATTACATTCAAAATTCGCCCGAGGACACTGAGTCGCATTACGATGGCGATATTTCAAGCAGCGAACACAGAGCCGCTTGTTGCCCAAAATGCGAGTGCGTGCCTTGAGCGACTTAACGTTCGGGCAGTCCCGATGAAAGTGGCCAGCCTTATCGCAAAAAATACAGCTACTGCCGCTGCTGCCGCCGCCGCCGTTTGGTGTAGATTTCCCATGAGAACCGGATGAGTTGTTTGAGCCCTTGCGCGATGGTTTCTTGGCTCCAGCAACCATGGCGCCGGCTAATTTGATCTTTTTTGGCTGTTGGTCATCGTCGTTGGACGCACACCGCTTGATTGCTTCCATACGCTCAGAATATTTGATAGCCGTATTCAGCGAATCTAAATACAGCTGGAGCGAATGCCCAGTGACGGTGGCCTGATCATTTCCACCTTCGACATTAGGCTTGCTAAGATCCGACCGCTGGTCAACAATTTCCAGTACCTTAATGATGGTATTATCTGGGAATTTGGAGAGGACAACGTTTTTGATATTGTCTTGATTCAAGGTTATTTTTAATGAGTCTAAGTTGCTCATAATCTTCTTCACAACCTCAAGCGTGGTTCGTTGGCTCGAACCAGAGGTCGCTTCAGGGAGTTCGTTCAGCTCCGTGTAGTACACCGCAGCCAGCATCTCCGGGTCGCCGTACTTTTCCTCCAAGAGTTTCTTGGCTGGCTCGTAATTACGACCCTCAATCGAGAGTCCAGCTAGAGTGTTCCTAGCAGGACCCCGGAGCGCCTCAACTAAGAAGGCCAACCTGTCGACGTCACTCAAAGTTGGGTAGGCGTCGACAGTCTTCATGAACCGGTCCCAAAAAGACCTCCACTCCTTAATCTGGCCGGAAAAAGTTGGTACCGGCAATTTTGGCAGCTTAAACGGTCCGACCTGCGCAGCTTCGACCGCGGCCGGAGGGGGACGGTTCAAGATAAGATCTTTAAAATGGAAAACAGTCTCAATACGATTCGTAAGACCGGATAAAGCTAACGATAGCTTCATTATCAAAGCGGTGTTTTTCAGGGCGCCAATCTCGTCCTGAAATTCAGACGCGCGCGCCATCAAGTCTTCTTGCGAAAGAGTTGGCGGGGTTCCCGCTTTCAACTCATTCATGGTCGTAGTAACGTCAACTCCCAAGGCAGCAATTTTCTCTTCAATCTCTTTTCCCTAAAAGTTTCGGTACGATGTAAGAAAGGACTATCATGATATTTAACTCAACGCGTTATCAATTAAGCAAGCAGCAAACACAAATTTGTCGGGTGAGTACTCAGTCAAATTTATCGAAATATTGGCAAAGCGATAAAGGAATTTTTTTTTTTTTTTAATTATCGAAACAAAGGAAAGGGTTGGCGAACATATGGACGACGCGAATATTTTAACACTGGAGCAGGGCAGTCCGAAACAAGGCAGGAGGCAGGACTCTTTGAAACAAGGTTGAGGATCCTCAAAATTAACGACAGTCAAAAACTCTTCCAACCACCTGGCAGTCAAAACGACGTCGCACTGCCATAACCGACGCCAGCGAAGCACGACCCAAAGCGAGTCTCATATACCCCGTGAAGGTACGTTGTAAAGCCCCGACTGACAAAAAAGGCGCTTTAAAAGAACGTTCAGAAATGAGGCGTTCTACAAATGGGGCTAAGATCATTGCAGAATGACCAGCCAGAAATATTATCCCTTAGTTGTGAAAACTGTCTTGGGATTAGTTACGTATCCGTTACGCGTTATTCACGGACGCTGCACTACGTAACCGTTGATTTCATTTTCACCGCGCCAAGGCGCATTGGTGACGTAGGATCGAAAAAAATGTCGTTACCAAAAAAGTTGGGTAACTAAGAAATCGCGAATTTCTTTTACAACGTTTACTCCAGAGTTCTAGAGTAATCCCATGACTATTAACGATTATTAATGGACACAGATAAAATGTCGGTTCCGTTGAGGCTGGAACCCGGCCTGAAGGTCTAAATCCTTCGAATGATGATAATTCTCTCGCGCCAACGAGAAATATCGAGGGTGCGGCCGTTGGAGTATCCGTAGATGTTTTTCGAATTAAGTCCCATGCCATAATTGGAAAAAACTCATAGGACTCACTACCGCGTTTCAGCCGACAAAGCAGTCGGAGGTACACACTTGTAGTCGTTTAATAATATCTGAGAGCAGTTGGATTACTGCCTATCCGCTCTTAAATTCGGGCTAGAGCGAACCAGCGGCAGTGCATAGAGTAAACGCTCTTTCACTTCGCTCAAGGATGGTTGGGAAAAAATGTGAGAATTTCGATTGTTTCGGAGCCTAGTCAGGTCAAATATTGCGAATAATAAAGTCAAAACCAGTCGATGTGTTTTTAAAATAAGAAAACGTCCTGGTATTGCTATGTTGAAGTCAGTCGTTGTGAACAATACCGAGTTTTCAAAAAAGTAGACGAGGGACAACAAAACAGAGAATTCAATGATGGAGAATGGAAACATTTCCAGGAAAGACAATGGCATAGAAAATGGTCGAGAACGAAGGCCAACACACCGGCGGTGCTGGAGGAGAGGTTATATTTCGCTAAAACGATGTTCACCAAAGAATTCGTCCCAAAGTGTGGACGAGCATCTTCCAACAGCATCTTCCAACGTGTGTATTTCGAGGGAAAAGGAACAAAGGTATCTGACCCGGGTCACAAGGAGAAACCGGCACAAAAGTTTCTCAGAAATAATTCGTAAAAAATAGCCGTATTGAGTCCTGCTCGTGGTGATTAAAAAACGCCTAAAAAGGGCAACTATACCTGCGCGCTCCCCGATCCTACGTTTTCTTCGGGAATGCTTGGAGCAGGTATCGCCTCCGGCGAGTCACCCACGGAAAAGACATACTGTCTGTATAAACGTTAAAAATGTGCAAAACCTTACACACGAGGGAAGATTTTTTTTTTTTTTTGATGTGGCAAAGGAAACGCCTTGTCGTCTGACAATGTAATAAATACTGAAGTACTCCAAATCTATGTGCGTCAAATGTGAGCTTGCTATGGGGAACCTTTGAGTGAGAATGTCAGTTCAAAATGCGAAAGGTCTATAATCCTTACACACGCGTTGAGCATTCTGATATAGTAATATAAAATAAATAATGCGTAAATTATGCAAACGTATATTATTTAACTGGTCTGGTCGCACCCAAACTATACTGAACCACTAGTTCGTAAGCAAGTTGTGAAGGGTTTAGCTACGTAAATTTGAGAAAAACCGATCGACTCAAGTATGCCCAATCAAAATCGATTAAATGAGAATATATCAAGCCGAAATGTTCGTTCGCCAGACCGCGCGTCGATTTCTACCTATATCTAAAGGGTTAAACTGGGTTGAACCAAACCACGTTCTGCTACCACATGACGTAATTTGTACGAAGCAGAGTGCTTATCACAAATTAGAACCTAGCGACCTAGATGGAGATTACGTCACAAGGGGGGAAAGGGTTGCGTCCTAAGGAGAACCTACACAGTGGAAGTGAAATAGAAGGGTTACGCCGCGCAATTCGAACGAAACGAATAAGACTCGAATGTATCATGGACTCTGAAACGAAACCAATACTATAGCGTTATAGGTACTGGTATATCACGGAAGAAACTGCAAGTTGGTAGGTGTAAAGTTTAATTATTTCAACGTTAAAAATGTACAACAATATACAATTTTCGGAAGACGGACTTTGGCCCTATTTGGCGGCTTCCTTCAATTCGGCACCTGAAAATAAAAGGAGAGTCTTAGTATGCGAAACCACATACCAAGTGAGCCTACCTATAAATTCGTACCAAATGGGATTTTCCAAAGAGTTGAAGAGGGAAAAGGGGGCAACATAAGCAAAGGGGGCCGTCCAGAACAAAGGGAGCAACCGGAGTAAAACGGGGTAGATCTGAATAAAAGAGGGTCGACCAAAGCAAGGAGGGTCGACCAAGTAAACGAGGTGATCAGAGTGAAAGGGGTCGACCAAAGCGTAAGGGTGTCAACCGGGGCGAAAAGCGGGGCGACCAGACCTTCAGATATTTAAGGAATATCGCAGTAAATAAAATCTCGCATCGTCACATGCAACGAGATGTGAAAATTAAATAGTTGTATAGACTCACCGTAGACATTTTCTTTTCTTCGAATAAAATTTTTACACGACAAAAAGCGCAAATACCGCGAGAGCAAAAAAGGAGCAGCTACCGCTCAGCTCGCAACACAACGGAAATGATCGAGAGGACAGAAATCATCGACAAAGTCGTCGATCGTAAAAGGGGATTCCAAGCATCGGCACCAGTGCTGCTGCCTAGCTCACTTAAAGTCTGTGCTCACTCTAAAATCCGTGACGACTTACGTCACGGAGTCGAAAGAAGGAACCCAAGGTGAGGGGTGCCGGATTTTCGACAGTTCGAGTCGGCATAACCAAGTGAGTCCATGACAACACGAATACAATTACTATGTTTGTACTCGGCTGTATAAAATATTTTTGGAATTCGATTTCCTCATTCTATTCAAGTACTCAATTTGATATCTAGTGAAGAATGAGTTTATCTCGTCTTCGAAAACTTCTCGTAATTCGTTATGAAGAGAGAGGAACTGAGACGTACTTGGTTGCGGTACAGGTTTATTCAGGATTGATGATTATCAGTCTTGACTAATGAAGTACCTAGCCGATGAGAAACACCTTACCATTTTTTAATTTTGAGTATCGAAATAGCAGACGAAGGATAAATATTCCAAATAGCAGACTTCGTTGCATTTGAAACATTAAACGTCGTACGTTATTCACTGGATTATTGATTGTTCGTTTATTAGGTGACAAAAAACCGCGAAGAAGTAACTCCCGGATTATAAATGATGACGAAATCTAAGAAGAATCGAACCAAGTAAATGAATAATCATAGTATGATGTCGATAAGGTTAAAATTATTCTTCTTTCATTAATACTTCATACGATTCATTATAAAGGAGTATTTTAGAAAAATGAAATCGCTTCAAAAAGAATACTTAACGCCCGAAGAAAGGGAAGTATCATTGAAAACGCTAGTGAAGACGTTGATGGCCGACAAGAAAAGGGTAGAAATGAAATATGAAGTAACCTTATTGGCGTTGAAGCACTCTCAAACAAACAAGGTAAATAAATTTTGTATAAGCGTTTCAAGTGTTATTCTTCGATTATTGAACGTTTTCAAACCATTGATGAAGCTATCCTGTGTACTACATTTGTGGGCAAACTATGAATTCCTCGTTCTATGGAATGAATAATTACTCACCTTTTCTCGCGAAATGGATGTCTTTCTCAATCTAATGTGTTAAAATCGAGCTTTCCTGCTTCTTATTTTCGTAAAACAGATTCGCTTATCGAGTCTTCGTTTATTTTTACCTTTCTCGAGGAAATATGTATGAATTTCGATGCGTCGTTTTTTTATTTCAAGATCTGAAGTTTTTCAATGCATGTAGCTGAAAATGACGTCTTCTTGTACGAGTTCGGAGTCATAATATGCCGAATACGAAAGCCATTTCAGATTCCTCGTGTCACAAATTTATTTATCGAATCGTATCGTTTATTCATCCCCTTTGTCGACGAAATATCGTGTGATAAGTATACTTCAAATTTTCTTGAGATCATGTGTCGATTGATTTGAACTTCGATAGTCGACATTTTCGTTCATTTTTTCATGAAATTGGTGTACGAATGATTTATGAGGAATCTGGGTCGTATTCGATGTAAAAAGTTCATCGTGTCGTTTGATTCTTTTTATTTTCCGAAATCTATGATTGAAAGTTGACTTACCTCTCTTAAAATCTAGGGAAAATCTTTATCGTAGAACACTAAATTGAGAGATTATGAACTTGTTCTGTAGAATGATTCGCTCTATCGTTCTAATCGAGTTTTCGTATGATCTATATATACCTATGAGCTAAATACGAAAGCCACTTTCAGATTAATAATAATCTTTGTATAAAAAATCCGTCTATCGAGATAGTGTTTTCAAGACCTCTACTGAGGTAAAAATTCTTCGTTTGTCGATTTTTTTCTCGTTTTTTATGAAATAATCTATGAATGAACAATATTGTTATGATCAGTATTCGAAAGACGTAATTAAGGTTGTGAAAATTAATAATATCGTATCCATCGATTCTTTTCACTTTTCTAAGATCTATGAGTGAAAGTTTATTTACCTTTCGTAAAATCTAGGAAAAATTTTCAATGTATTATGAACTCGTTTTATGGAATGATTCGTTGTATCGTTATTTTAATCGAATTTTTTCTTGTATTATTTTATATATAGGAAAAAGCAATAGAAGATAGATTGGTATCCGATCTCATACTAGGTTTCCGAAGTACACTCCACCGGATGGAGTCTATCTATTCACCGAAATGGTTCATCGAATTCATCAAATCTACGCTGAAAGTTGTTTCTTCACAAATCAGATGATAGATTCTTTATTGAGATAATTTTCTATCAATAGTGAAAACAGAACGTAAATTCTGTCAGATGTTTACAAAATTGATTTCTCGAAATTTTTTTTTTCTACTGGTAACACCATTGAGCGAACAAACTATAAATTATCTATACAGTTAGATACTCAAAACAAATACGATCTTTAATGAGGAGGTGGTTTTTTACTTCTATTTTCCCATTCCCCTGTACACAACTTTTCAAATACATTTGTCTTATGGACGCAACAAAATGAAATAATATCAACTTTTCCGCGAAATCAACGTTCTTTGCAATCTAATATGTTGAGAATCATTTCAAAATTTAGCTTCCTTAATGCTTACTTTCGTAAAAACAGATTTGGAGTTTTCATTTCATTTAATTTTTACCTTTCTAGAGGGAGATGGATGAATTTCGATGCGTCGTTCTATTATTTTGATATTTAAGTTTCTCATCTGTAGAAAATGACGTCTTCTTGTACGAGTTCTGAGTCATAATATGCCGAATACAAAAGCCATTTTAGGTTCCTCGTGTCACAAATTTATTTATCGAATCGTATCGTTTATTTTCCTCGTTGTCAACAAAATATCGTGTGATAAGGGTTCTTCAAATTACGAAATTCATTCCGATTTTCTTGAGATCATGTGTCGATTGATTTGAACTTCGATAGCCTGTGTCAATATCTGTAAAAATTCGTAGCTGATAATGAGGTTTCAGTTTTTTCACGTACGAGTTATTTCTAAGTCATAATATGCTGAATACGAAAGCCATTTCAGATTATTAATAGCCTTCCGTCTATCGAGATAGTGCAAGACCTCCACAAAATTATTGGGATTGTGTCGATTTTTTTTTTCCATTTTTCATGAAATAATCTGTGAATGAACAGTATTGATATGATCAGTAGGATTGTGAGAATGTGTAATTGATGTACAAAATTCATCGTATCGAACGACTTTTATTTTTCGACATCTTTGATTGAAAATTGACTTACCTTTCTTAAAATCTAGGGAAAATTTTCATCGTAGAGCATTAAACTGAGATATTATGAACTCGTTTTGTAGAATGATTCGTTGTTAACAGCTTCTTATTTTCGTATCGTAAAACAGATTCGGTTATCGACCCTTCGTATGGTTCTCAAGTAAATATAGTCTAGAAGATACGGTGAATTTCAAGGCACCGTTTTATTATTTCGAAATCTTACTTGACTCAATGCCTGTGAAAATTCGGAGCTGCTAACGAGGTCCTAGTTTCTTCTTTACAAGTTCTTAAATACTGATTTTCGAATCATCATATGCCGAAAACGAAAGCCATTTTCAGATTATTAATAGTCTTTGTATAAAAAATACATCTTTCGAGATAAGTGTTTTCAAGATCTCTACAACTGAAGTAAAAATATGTCTCCGGCGGATTTTTCAGTATTTGCTTGGATTATACAAGTCGAATTTGACATTCACAAAGTTGTTGCCCTGTCGTGGGTACATTCTCAGTTCTGCAGCCAACTAAAACAATAATATTTTTCTTTGAATTAGTTTTCATTCAATTATTCATTTCACACTAAAATTTCATTATCTCACGTCAGATACATTTTTCGCAGAATAATCAACAAGAAAAATCACCATGTTCGTGTACATTCCGGATCGATTTTTCGGATAATAGAACCGTAAAAAATTGAAGCGGCTATGATTCTGAAATTAAATTGATAAAACTATCACATTTATATCTCAATAAAGTATCACAATTATGATGACGTTCAGTACCTTCTTAATTTGATCAGTCGTGTCATTCTCTCCAATTTTTAAGTCGATATTTAGGTGTTTAACCAAAAACATATATTTTCGTGTTTCCTCCTTTGACTTCTTTGACCAAGCAGCTATAGCTTCTACGATATAAATAAAATATTTGGGTGTCATATAATTGTAAGAACCATCTGTAATGATATAAGCATAACTTACGATGTTCATCTCTAGTGAAGGGTTGAACCAATATTTTGAACGCTTCTTGAGAAAGACAATCTGATATTCCTATCTTATCAAAAAACAACTGCCATTCGCTTTCAGATAATTTCAGTGGGGACACCTTCTTTTTGTGCTCTAGTTGTTCAGAGAAGACGTCGTACGAATTTGACATAACATCAGCCACACCGGCGACTTCAATCTGTGGTGGTTCCATGGCTTCGATGCGGTTTAAAAGAATTTTCGCATATCGAGTCAACGGAAACTCTAAAGCAGCCTCCCATTTACTTTCGTTTGAGAGGTCGTCATCATTTAGCAGCCAACTTGGCATCACACCTTCCTAGTCAACAACTCGACGTATGGTCTCGCATCCAACTCAGCTGTGGCTGTTTCCAACTTTGATTTTAGAATAGCCTAAAATAAAATAAAAATCATAAATAGTCTTCATATGTTAATTGCACAAAGCATTTTTTTAACCCTCTGCCACTCGCACGCTCTCTCGCTCTCTCTCGCGCGCTTTCACTGGAAGGGACCCCTATTTTAAATTAGGATTTAGTGATTAATAGATACTGAGATCGTATTTTTAAAATTCGTTTTCATTTTTTTTTTTTGCAAGTATTTGATTAAGATCATGTAAGTTGAATAAAATAAATTTTCGTTTTCAATTTTGAGCAACTATTCGTTCATTTATTGTATTGCTAGTCTCAGTTGAAACCTCAGAAGCAGCTTATTATCATAAAAGTTCATTGTAGTCTACCTTATTCCGTGAAAAACCTAGCGGAGGAATCATCACTGCCTCCGCGAGTCCAGTACAACATTTTATTCAACAAGTAATACAAAAATTTGCGTACGACTCTTTTTATCATAGATGATATCAATATCATTGTACTCGAATCAACAATCGACAGAACGCGTTGACTGACTGTATAGTCGCGTTCTTCCTCCACTAGTGAAGGAAATATTTTCATTGCACTTCAAATTTTTGACATGTTGAAACGAATAAGACTCGAATGTATCATGGACTCTGAAACGAAACCAATACTATAGCGTTATAGGTACTGGTATATCACGGAAGAAACTGCAAGTTGGTAGGTGTAAAGTTTAATTATTTCAACGTTAAAAATGTACAACAATATACAATTTTCGGAAGACGGACTTTGGCCCTATTTGGCGGCTTCCTTCAATTCGGCACCTGAAAATAAAAGGAGAGTCTTAGTATGCGAAACCACATACCAAGTGAGCCTACCTATAAATTCGTACCAAATGGGATTTTCCAAAGAGTTGAAGAGGGAAAAGGGGGCAACATAAGCAAAGGGGGCCGTCCAGAACAAAGGGAGCAACCGGAGTAAAACGGGGTAGATCTGAATAAAAGAGGGTCGACCAAAGCAAGGAGGGTCGACCAAGTAAACGAGGTGATCAGAGTGAAAGGGGTCGACCAAAGCGTAAGGGTGTCAACCGGGGCGAAAAGCGGGGCGACCAGACCTTCAGATATTTAAGGAATATCGCAGTAAATAAAATCTCGCATCGTCACATGCAACGAGATGTGAAAATTAAATAGTTGTATAGACTCACCGTAGACATTTTCTTTTCTTCGAATAAAATTTTTACACGACAAAAAGCGCAAATACCGCGAGAGCAAAAAAGGAGCAGCTACCGCTCAGCTCGCAACACAACGGAAATGATCGAGAGGACAGAAATCATCGACAAAGTCGTCGATCGTAAAAGGGATTCCAAGCATCGGCACCAGTGCTGCTGCCTAGCTCACTTAAAGTCTGTGCTCACTCTAAAATCCGTGACGACTTACGTCACGGAGTCGAAAGAAGGAACCCAAGGTGAGGGGTGCCGGATTTTCGACAGTTCGAGTCGGCATAACCAAGTGAGTCCATGACAACACGAATACAATTACTATGTTTGTACTCGGCTGTATAAAATATTTTTGGAATTCGATTTCCTCATTCTATTCAAGTACTCAATTTGATATCTAGTGAAGAATGAGTTTATCTCGTCTTCGAAAACTTCTCGTAATTCGTTATGAAGAGAGAGGAACTGAGACGTACTTGGTTGCGGTACAGGTTTATTCAGGATTGATGATTATCAGTCTTGACTAATGAAGTACCTAGCCGATGAGAAACACCTTACCATTTTTTAATTTTGAGTATCGAAATAGCAGACGAAGGATAAATATTCCAAATAGCAGACTTCGTTGCATTTGAAACATTAAACGTCGTACGTTATTCACTGGATTATTGATTGTTCGTTTATTAGGTGACAAAAAACCGCGAAGAAGTAACTCCCGGATTATAAATGATGACGAAATCTAAGAAGAATCGAACCAAGTAAATGAATAATCATAGTATGATGTCGATAAGGTTAAAATTATTCTTCTTTCATTAATACTTCATACGATTCATTATAAAGGAGTATTTTAGAAAAATGAAATCGCTTCAAAAAGAATACTTAACGCCCGAAGAAAGGGAAGTATCATTGAAAACGCTAGTGAAGACGTTGATGGCCGACAAGAAAAGGGTAGAAATGAAATATGAAGTAACCTTATTGGCGTTGAAGCACTCTCAAACAAACAAGGTAAATAAATTTTGTATAAGCGTTTCAAGTGTTATTCTTCGATTATTGAACGTTTTCAAACCATTGATGAAGCTATCCTGTGTACTACATTTGTGGGCAAACTATGAATTCCTCGTTCTATGGAATGAATAATTACTCACCTTTTCTCGCGAAATGGATGTCTTTCTCAATCTAATGTGTTAAAATCGAGCTTTCCTGCTTCTTATTTTCGTAAAACAGATTCGCTTATCGAGTCTTCGTTTATTTTTACCTTTCTCGAGGAAATATGTATGAATTTCGATGCGTCGTTTTTTTATTTCAAGATCTGAAGTTTTTCAATGCATGTAGCTGAAAATGACGTCTTCTTGTACGAGTTCGGAGTCATAATATGCCGAATACGAAAGCCATTTCAGATTCCTCGTGTCACAAATTTATTTATCGAATCGTATCGTTTATTCATCCCCTTTGTCGACGAAATATCGTGTGATAAGTATACTTCAAATTTTCTTGAGATCATGTGTCGATTGATTTGAACTTCGATAGTCGACATTTTCGTTCATTTTTTCATGAAATTGGTGTACGAATGATTTATGAGGAATCTGGGTCGTATTCGATGTAAAAAGTTCATCGTGTCGTTTGATTCTTTTTATTTTCCGAAATCTATGATTGAAAGTTGACTTACCTCTCTTAAAATCTAGGGAAAATCTTTATCGTAGAACACTAAATTGAGAGATTATGAACTTGTTCTGTAGAATGATTCGCTCTATCGTTCTAATCGAGTTTTCGTATGATCTATATATACCTATGAGCTAAATACGAAAGCCACTTTCAGATTAATAATAATCTTTGTATAAAAAATCCGTCTATCGAGATAGTGTTTTCAAGACCTCTACTGAGGTAAAAATTCTTCGTTTGTCGATTTTTTTCTCGTTTTTTATGAAATAATCTATGAATGAACAATATTGTTATGATCAGTATTCGAAAGACGTAATTAAGGTTGTGAAAATTAATAATATCGTATCCATCGATTCTTTTCACTTTTCTAAGATCTATGAGTGAAAGTTTATTTACCTTTCGTAAAATCTAGGAAAAATTTTCAATGTATTATGAACTCGTTTTATGGAATGATTCGTTGTATCGTTATTTTAATCGAATTTTTTCTTGTATTATTTTATATATAGGAAAAAGCAATAGAAGATAGATTGGTATCCGATCTCATACTAGGTTTCCGAAGTACACTCCACCGGATGGAGTCTATCTATTCACCGAAATGGTTCATCGAATTCATCAAATCTACGCTGAAAGTTGTTTCTTCACAAATCAGATGATAGATTCTTTATTGAGATAATTTTCTATCAATAGTGAAAACAGAACGTAAATTCTGTCAGATGTTTACAAAATTGATTTCTCGAAATTTTTTTTTTCTACTGGTAACACCATTGAGCGAACAAACTATAAATTATCTATACAGTTAGATACTCAAAACAAATACGATCTTTAATGAGGAGGTGGTTTTTTACTTCTATTTTCCCATTCCCCTGTACACAACTTTTCAAATACATTTGTCTTATGGACGCAACAAAATGAAATAATATCAACTTTTCCGCGAAATCAACGTTCTTTGCAATCTAATATGTTGAGAATCATTTCAAAATTTAGCTTCCTTAATGCTTACTTTCGTAAAAACAGATTTGGAGTTTTCATTTCATTTAATTTTTACCTTTCTAGAGGGAGATGGATGAATTTCGATGCGTCGTTCTATTATTTTGATATTTAAGTTTCTCATCTGTAGAAAATGACGTCTTCTTGTACGAGTTCTGAGTCATAATATGCCGAATACAAAAGCCATTTTAGGTTCCTCGTGTCACAAATTTATTTATCGAATCGTATCGTTTATTTTCCTCGTTGTCAACAAAATATCGTGTGATAAGGGTTCTTCAAATTACGAAATTCATTCCGATTTTCTTGAGATCATGTGTCGATTGATTTGAACTTCGATAGCCTGTGTCAATATCTGTAAAAATTCGTAGCTGATAATGAGGTTTCAGTTTTTTCACGTACGAGTTATTTCTAAGTCATAATATGCTGAATACGAAAGCCATTTCAGATTATTAATAGCCTTCCGTCTATCGAGATAGTGCAAGACCTCCACAAAATTATTGGGATTGTGTCGATTTTTTTTTTTTCCATTTTTCATGAAATAATCTGCGAATGAACAGTATTGATATGATCAGTAGGATTGTGAGAATGTGTGTAATTGATGTACAAAATTCATCGTATCGAACGACTTTTATTTTTCGACATCTTTGATTGAAAATTGACTTACCTTTCTTAAAATCTAGGGAAAATTTTCATCGTAGAGCATTAAACTGAGATATTATGAACTCGTTTTGTAGAATGATTCGTTGTTAACAGCTTCTTATTTTCGTATCGTAAAACAGATTCGGTTATCGACCCTTCGTATGGTTCTCAAGTAAATATAGTCTAGAAGATACGGTGAATTTCAAGGCACCGTTTTATTATTTCGAAATCTTACTTGACTCAATGCCTGTGAAAATTCGGAGCTGCTAACGAGGTCCTAGTTTCTTCTTTACAAGTTCTTAAATACTGATTTTCGAATCATCATATGCCGAAAACGAAAGCCATTTTCAGATTATTAATAGTCTTTGTATAAAAAATACATCTTTCGAGATAAGTGTTTTCAAGATCTCTACAACTGAAGTAAAAATATGTCTCCGGCGGATTTTTCAGTATTTGCTTGGATTATACAAGTCGAATTTGACATTCACAAAGTTGTTGCCCTGTCGTGGGTACATTCTCAGTTCTGCAGCCAACTAAAACAATAATATTTTTCTTTGAATTAGTTTTCATTCAATTATTCATTTCACACTAAAATTTCATTATCTCACGTCAGATACATTTTTCGCAGAATAATCAACAAGAAAAATCACCATGTTCGTGTACATTCCGGATCGATTTTTCGGATAATAGAACCGTAAAAAATTGAAGCGGCTATGATTCTGAAATTAAATTGATAAAACTATCACATTTATATCTCAATAAAGTATCACAATTATGATGACGTTCAGTACCTTCTTAATTTGATCAGTCGTGTCATTCTCTCCAATTTTTAAGTCGATATTTAGGTGTTTAACCAAAAACATATATTTTCGTGTTTCCTCCTTTGACTTCTTTGACCAAGCAGCTATAGCTTCTACGATATAAATAAAATATTTGGGTGTCATATAATTGTAAGAACCATCTGTAATGATATAAGCATAACTTACGATGTTCATCTCTAGTGAAGGGTTGAACCAATATTTTGAACGCTTCTTGAGAAAGACAATCTGATATTCCTATCTTATCAAAAAACAACTGCCATTCGCTTTCAGATAATTTCAGTGGGGACACCTTCTTTTTGTGCTCTAGTTGTTCAGAGAAGACGTCGTACGAATTTGACATAACATCAGCCACACCGGCGACTTCAATCTGTGGTGGTTCTATGGCTTCGATGCGGTTTAAAAGAATTTTCGCATATCGAGTCAACGAAAACTCTAAAGCAGCCTCCCATTTACTTTCGTTTGAGAGGTCGTCATCATTTAGCAGCCAACTTGGCATCACACCTTCCTAGTCAACAACTCGACGTATGGTCTCGCATCCAACTCAGCTGTGGCTGTTTCCAACTTTGATTTTAGAATAGCCTAAAATAAAATAAAAATCATAAATAGTCTTCATATGTTAATTGCACAAAGAATTTTTTTTACCCTCTGCCACTCGCACGCTCTCTCGCTCTCTCTCGCGCGCTTTCACTGGAAGGGACCCCTATTTTAAATTAGGATTTAGTGATTAATAGATACTGAGATCGTATTTTTTAAATTCGTTTTCATTTTTTTTTTTTTTTTGCAAGTATTTGATTAAGATCATGTAAGTTGAATAAAATAAATTTTCGTTTTCAATTTTGAGCAACTATTCGTTCATTTATTGTATTGCTAGTCTCAGTTGAAACCTCAGAAGCAGCTTATTATCATAAAAGTTCATTGTAGTCTACCTTATTCCGTGAAAAACCTAGCGGAGGAATCATCACTGCCTCCGCGAGTCCAGTACAACATTTTATTCAACAAGTAATACAAAAATTTGCGTACGACTCTTTTTATCATAGATGATATCAATATCATTGTACTCGAATCAACAATCGACAGAACGCGTTGACTGACTGTATAGTCGCGTTCTTCCTCCACTAGTGAAGGAAATATTTTCATTGCACTTCAAATTTTTGACATGTTACTTGAGATTAATTTAGTGGAGGAAAATTACCTTCCATATAGTGTACATGCTATGGAGGAAAACGCAATATTTTTGTATGTGTTGAGTAAAAGGGATTCATTTATCAGTTTAATGACTGGAAACCACAATTGAGTTTTCTTGTATCCCTTGATGGGACTGTAATGCACTTATTCTTTAATGCATCATGAATAATATTAGTATATTCTGTTTTATGTATCTTTCTGATTCTGTAGTGCCTTCACACGTTTCGAACTAATAACTGACCATTTCAAACAAGGTAGAGTTCTCCACTTTTCCACTTTTTCTGACTTTTGCTACTTATTTTGAAGAAAATATTATTTTTAAAAGGTTGACATGGCTTAAATTTGAAGAATGGCCGAAATTTACAAACATACTAGACTTTCAAACGTACTCTGGCCATAGGGTTTGACGTTTCAAACTGGTACCTGATGTACATGTTGAAAATTGGTGACTGACTGTTGCGAACTGGTGCCTTTTACTTTTTTGGCTTTCAGCATTATTTTAAAGAAAGCAGGTAGCAAAAATGACTACAGACGCACAATATGTTTAAAAACTAGATTTAATTGGTTACCTACTTTTAAGAAAGTCAATTCATTTAGAGAAATGTTTTTCTTAATATCCAGCATGGAAAATGTTCAGTTCTTGTGGCTAGCTTGCAAGAGTTCTCTAAAATCCGCAACTGACAACAAATGCAAAACGGTGGTATTGCTCAACATTTCAAAACTCAGCGTTCTGATCAAGAATCTAAACGGATCTTTGAAGAGGCCTACACACTTACCCTTAAACGGAATCTTGAGAGTCTTCTCCCCAGCAAAGTGAGAAGAATCCACCTGGACGCTTGGAACAAACTGAAGATCCTTCACCCTCCTTCCAAACTATCGATGAAAGACCATAGTTCAGCTAAGGGCGTTTTGAGGTCTCGGATGAAAGAATTCGTTCTACTATTGACAGATTCTTTTTCATTACTTTTTGGTGTAATAATAATTCCTTTTCCACGCAATTCGTGCTGAGACTTAAACGAAAGTAAAACATGCTTTCCCAGCACCACTTATCCTGGCCTGTATAATTCAACACACGCACAAATCACATCTAGACTTGTATAATATAAATAGGCGGTAAAAACGTGAATAACTCTTTGTAATGAAATCATTGTAGTCGCAGTCCCGCGTCAGTGAATCAGCGGATTTCCTCTGCAGACATTGCATGCGCAAGGTATTGTAGGGCAGATGTGCCAAATGTGGCCACTTTGGCAATTAACACGCGAGGAAACACTATAAAAGAATGAAATACTAAGTAGGTAGGAGAATAGTGTTGCCATATGTCTTTTATTTTCTACCGTATTGCTCCTCTTCTTCATGGCTCTTACAGCGCAGTATTGATTTGAAAACAGGCCACAATAGCACCTCTAGGTAGCCACGTTTGCACATATCCCTGAATGTAGGTACTTTTGTTCTTAAGTTACAAGTGATGAAACATCTACGTGGTGCATATACATTGGACGATGGAACTGATTATAGGTACAGTGTGTTTTGTGAACAAAAGCAAATTACCTATGAGTTCTGTCTTTTAGAAGGGGAATCTAATGAGTATCAGAAAGTATTCATGAACTCGGCCGCTTACGAAAGGAAATGGACAGTTTTACATGTGTGGAGATTTCTTAAGTATTGGGTGTGTGGATTTTGAGATTTTGAGGACTGACGTACTGTGAGGTTTCAATGCTTCATCGTTCGTTCCATGTTTGGTCGTTCATCTATATCAATCGTGCTTTTTCCTTGTGTCCGCCCATTTTCTTCATTTGAGGGTCATCCGATAATTAGTCACAACAGCTCGAGAAATACCCCGCCACCCATCTCACATGCCGCCCAAATGTATATAAATAACTAGTTTCCAAATTCAAAAAAGTCGACTACTCGTACTTTTCAAATTCGCTCAGTATCAGAAAATGACCGTAATTTACAGTCGCATAGAACTTTCTAAAAAGTGAGAAAAACTTTTAATTGCTTTCGTTGCGGTTAAAACCATTTAAATGGGGTAAGTTTTTACGAGCTTTGAGAAAACGAAAAAAAACAAAAAAAACCAAAAAACTTGGAAAGTTGATGCGACACTTTTATTGTAAATATATATATGCGTATCTCCACCTGCAATCCTAAGTTATAGCGAATTAGGATCGAGCATCGTTATTGAAACATGCAACTTATATTTCTACTTCGACCTGAGGTTGTTTTTTTTTTTTTTTGGTTTCTTTTCGCATGACATAAAATGAATAGAACAGACACCATTACTCTTATTCCAGCATTTGTATCGGTGCCGTGCACAGCTGACTGAAGAGTTCGCGACCTCGAATGCGTGCGATATTCTTTGCGTGAAAAAGCTTATTCTTTTTTAATTTGTCGAGGTCGTATCTTTTCAATCACCTGTAGACGCGATACCCAATCAATATAACGAATATTTTGTAACCGCCATTTGAAATATTTTCAGTTCGGAAGGATATAGCCGTCGTCGAACACGTGAAATGTTTCCGCTTTCTTCACATCTCGGGCGCCGATCTGGTAGAAAATGCTAGGTATGTCGTAAATTTTATTATTCCAGCCATATCTCTTATAGAGAGCGACGAGCGAGTGAATCAGACTCGCAAATATGCATTCTCTCGAGATAGTTAGCTATATAGCTACCTCCCAATCTGTGACAGTCACGTCAATGTTGACGTCATTGGGGTTTGGGCAAACAACTGAAGCCTTATTTTAGCCTACTTTTGCACACATTTTATGTGAGACATCAGCAGTAACATTTTCAAATTTGGTTTAGTTCAAGTTATTTGTTGACCTTGCATCGAAAATATGTAAACTAACCAACTTTCCATTAGGTATAAAATTTATTTTAAATTTCAGGATGTCTAATCGTATCATTTATATCATATAATTAACCAATCCATCATTTCGTATTTCACTGCTGTATTGTTATCCAAAATTATGATTGTGGGGGACGAGTTATCTCCTGGTGACCTCGAAGTACTACTCCCTTGTCGATACTCGTCTCACCAGTGCAGGTCCTCTGATCGGAAATGTGCACCTCACTTCCTGTCTGTAAGTCTAATCAATCAGTCCAGTTTGCCTTTCCCTCCAACCAGTCTTAGAATTAGCCGAGTTAATTAGTCTCGCTAATCTGCAGCCATTCCTTCAGTCAGTCTTGTCAGTTAGTCAACTCACCTGATATGACTGATCGACTGTCGGTTTCTCTACCCATCAGTTAGTTTGGTTGACTAGATCTTGAGGTAGATTTTTCAGGCATGTAACCCGCCCGATGTTCCGCGACAGATTTTTAATAGTTGCTTAGGAAGTTGCTTCAGATGGAAGATTGGTTACCTTTTATTTGCCCTCATGTCGAAAGAATGATGTTAGCACCCTCTGATATAACTGCAGAATGTAAGTAAGTTGTTAACAGGGACCCCCCCCCCCTCCAATACGAAACTGGATCGAAATGGAACAAATGAGGATCTATCAGTGGCGAACACTTTTTTTAAACAAATATTTCTTTTTTCTTGAAAAACCAAAAAAAGGTTGGTAGGCAAAGGCGTATTATAAAAGTATTCGGCTTTCAAATGAAATTTAACTTAGAGAATAGAATAAAATTTACCGAAACAAGGTTTTCTTCAGACGCTGTTTTCAAGTATTCCGTCAGATTTTGTATCTGACCCTGATTTGAGTCCCACCATCCAAATTTCAGTTGTACAATTTAGGGAGGCCAAATGAGATTTGGTGCTGAATTTGTTGAAATATTTACAGCAAACAAAAACTTATTTTGATACATAATGTTAGATGTTCCTGGTTAACTCAATTTCTCCTTCCTCCAAAGTAAAAAGTTTCAGTATTGGGTGCTCAAATCAGAACCGGATCAAAAATCTGGTTGAACGTTTGTGACTCGACAGATTCTTATTCTTTTATTTGTTCAATTTTCAAAGTCAAATCACTTTTGCTCTTCCTTCCCCTTCGGGTGTGAAACATCGAATTCAGAGACTTACACTGATGAGTCAGGCGCCATATCGGATGCTGAACGTTAGCGATCGGGGTTCCTGAAACGCGACTTCCTTGGACAGGTTTGTCGGGGTAGTTTGCCGTTGCTTCCCTCATGGTTTTGAAGACTATGCAGCCACAGTTCGTCTACTAGCCACGTGTTTCACGACGTTGAGTAAGCTGTCCACGTGCACACGCACAGAACCATTTTTTCTAATCTGGTGGTAACACCTTCGTATGAACTGGTGGGGGTACAAGGTGCCCTACGTTTCCATCTTGATTGCTACTGTAGCCGCTATGTTCGCTAGGATGTTAGCGGGGGTGTACTCGTATTCGAATATCACTATAGCTTGCCGGCATTGTTGGGACTCGAACCTCGAACCCGAGACACAAGGATCAGTGTTTCCAGATGGGCAAAACTTCTGCTTTTTTGGCAGAATTTTTAGTTCCGTGGCTTTTTTTTTTTTAATTTAGCGAAAAGTAGAATTTTTAGCAAAAGTTAAGAAAATGTTAACAGAATCAGCAAAAAAAAAGATTTTCCAACAGAATTTAAAAAAACTATCTCATTTAAAATTTAAAACCGAGGGAACTTTGCTTCTATAAAATGTTGTATCGTACTCAATGACTGTACTTTTCATTAGTCAATTGGTGATGGTTTTATGCTGATCACTGAAGACTTAGTTTTTACTTTTTTCCAATTACATTTCTAAATTAAGGAATTTTGAATTTCGATGTCTCTTCTCCTTGTTTGATTATCTTGATGTTCTAGTTTCCAGACCAAATTTGGGTATTTTAAAGTAATTTTAATTTTATATTTGGAAAACTTTATAAAATATATACGAGAAAGAATGTTATATTTCCTAAATATCAATACAGTCTCTAATAAAAATTCTAAGAGAAGGGTGGAAAAATTCGAATGACAGCATAGAATTTTCAGCGTGAGTCTAATTGTTCTTACAGTAGGGGAGCATTAAGATTATTTTGTATTTTTATGAATCAGACAAAGAAACAATAGGTACAGAAAAATATGTAATATAAATTTATTAAAACTGGACAAAATTTCGGCAGAATTTACCATTTATGTGGCAAAAAAATGGCGGAATTAACGCTTCGCCAGTAGAATAAAGCAGGATATTTTTGTTCGTCTGCAGAATTTCACTTTTCTCATATTATGGAAACACTGGAATGGATTGCGAACCGGGCACGTTTACCACTTGGTCACTCAGCGACTAAAATATTCGAAATTAGCGATTCGGGCAGACCTCGATTTCGATCATTTCTTCAATTCTTCAAGTCGAATCAATTTTTCCAATTTTAGGCTATCTGGTATTTGAAGTCTAAATAAAAAAATTCGCTTCAATAGTTTGCTGTGACTTCTTATTTAAAATTCGAAAGTTTTTGGTACGTCCCAGCCGTCTCCATCCATATTTTGGAAGACAGAAACTTTTTACGAGGAAAGGAACTGGACCTAACCACTTGGAGATCTTTGTCCATCCTACATTGTGATCTGACTTTGGGTTCAGGTGAACATGAAGAGGCGTGAACTGTGTACAACCTGTACGTTCGCTGGCCCTGAAATTGACTAGTTACTAACACCCCCCCCCCTCCTTTGCTGTTCACAAGTCATAAATAAAAGCAATAGATCCCAAGTTTTCTAGTATTGTGCCGAGGAATTGTACAACCACGAGGATGGTCTTTACCTACTCTTTGTGAAACAATGCTATCTTGATCGGGCATCCCCGAGATTGGTTCCAAATATCTGAAAAAAAAAAGAATTCTTTGAAAACTGAGCAAAATCGGGTAAGAGTAGCCTGCACCTCAAGGGGGTTGAAATTCTTATGGAAATTAACATTGATTTTCAGAATTTCAGATTCCCACATCTTACATTATTGAAATCTCTCCATATGAGTTCCCCCCCCCCCCTCCAGGTCTCGAAGACCGCTGAGTCATTCCTGAGGTCCTTCCTCCCCCTTCTTCCAATTCTACAGGTACTACAAGGAGCTAATTTAATTCCAATTTTTGAGTTCTCTGCGTTGTTAAAAAATTTTCCAAGTCGTTAGATCTGTTTCTAGGAAGTGCTAATCACCAATTACTCCTATTTCCGAGTTCTTTACATTAAAAACAGGATTTTGTGGGTCGCTGAACTCTTTTCTGGGATCATTTTCCTCTTCCCTCCAACCAGTCAAGCTTAAAGGTTCAGCGACCTAAAAAATCGAACAGGCGCAGATTCAGAAAAAGGAGATGAGGGTACAGTAGCGACGGTGCACATTGATTAGTTATTGCTTTTTTGTTGTCAGGGGTGTGGGGGCGGGGGTGCTCCCGGAAAAATATTTTATCCCATGTGGGATACGTAATGATAATGATGAATATATAAATGCGTTATTATACATTTGTGGCGTGTAATGAGCGTACAATTCATCATTTTTATTCCTTTTTTCCTATTATTGCGTTTAAAATATTCAGCCAGGCGGGGGGAGGGGTGCATATACCTCATGGCCCCCCTTGGATCCGCCACTGAATCGAATTTTCTACCCAATGTATGTTTACTTGAACTATTCAGTGCTAGCCCCTAGAAGAGCATGCAGGATTGATGGGAGGGGACTTCAAAAATGTATTTAGGGATCCTTAAAATCCCCATTAAAAATTAGGCTTATTGGCGGGGAGGGGGCAGCTGTGTGAGAATTTCAGATTCTCAAAATTAATGGTAACTCCCGTAAGAACCGCAATCCCTTTACGGCACCGGATTGGGGGGGGTGCCCCGTTGAAGAAACAAGTCGAAAGTAAGGATCACTTTAGGTGTCATATTCCAAGCCTATCTCTTTTTTCTAATTTACTCTCAACCCGAGCCCTGGAATCCGCCCTTTCGAGCATCACTTCAGAGACGTCGGGGAGGTTGTTAGGGCTGTCTTAGCCCTCTTTCCTTCCGGCCGAAAAACCGGCCTAAGTCGAAATCTGGCGAGTTGCTACGTAGCTCGAACCCGGGATCTCCAGATTCCAAGACCATCGCGCTATCCACTCGGCCAACTAGACCCCTCACTCGGCCAACCTCCAAGCCTGTCTGCTTCCTCTTCGTAAATTTTATAACTATACAAGAACTATAAAAAAAGGGGGGAAATCGTGTAGGTGAAACTGTATAAACTTCAAGCTACCTATCCGCATGATTTCACATGTAATCTCCGACCTCTACTAAAAGTTCTTCGTATTTTATTCAAGTAATTGTAATTTAACGCACCAATCGTGAACTCTCTGCTAGATCACAGAAATCCCACGTTAAATGTTCTCCACATGGAAGCTCTATAGATGAATTTAGTATTTATACTCGAAATTATAGCCCATATTATTAATGAGCAACATTTCGTGCATCATTTCAGACATGAATTATTCAACAGCGTTATGCTGACGAAAGAATTTATGCAATCGCAATGACCGATGCTGATGGCAGTCATTTCATATTTCGTATAAATGACAACGGAGTCGGGCCAAATTTACTGCATCAGGCAAGTATGCCAACAGCGTTTTAAAATATGCACGGAAGTGGAACTCGCCAGACACGCGAAAATACTTATTGACGTTTTGACATTCGGTCTACCACTTAAGAAAACTTTTTATTGAGCTATCTCAGGGTGTGGAGTACTTATCACTGATGCGCACTTCATTTTGTCAAATTACAGGTTTGTTTGGAGAGGGGCTGGAGGTCTTACACCGACAAAGGCACTTCTCGAAGGCGGTGGAACTTATGGTGGCGCACCAAAGGTTTCCCAGTATTCCATTGTTATCGTCTGGATAAAGAGCAGGTTATATTGGTTTACTTTCGCTTTGATGTATTTCCCTCTTAATGTACTGTATTTTTATATTCATCCAATTTTAATTTTAATTTCTTTTTGAGTAATTGGTAATTGACCCTTGGCACAACTGTCCTCTTTTATTTTGTGAAACCCTTTGCCTCTTTATCTTCAGTTCGGTTATGGCATGACAATAACTCCAACAAATCATATTTGCCTCTTGGTCCATTCAGGTCATATTGGGACTCGGAATTAAAGTGGCTGACATCTAGCGGATGTTTTGTAAACCCTTATTGAGTGGTCATGGAGAAAAAACACTTAATTTTTAAGTGCCCTTAAATGGAAAATGTCCCTTAAAATTGCTCTTAAGTAACCTCCGGAGGTTACTTAAGTGCAATTTTAAGTGATTTTTCCCATTTAAGGGCATTTACAAATTAAATGTTGTTTGACAATACGGCTGGCATTTCTTACTTCACCGCACTTCTGTTAATTTTGTTACGTGACATATTAAATTTTTTACCGCAAATTAGAATATGTAGCTCCCTTCCTATCTTCCATTTACGGCAATGCTATTTCCCTCCATGATCACTCAACCATTTATTCGGAAGTGCACTTTAGCACTCCTACATTCCGTTCTACATCCCAATAGACAAGGTATTATACAAGATTAGCACTGATAATAAATTGTACTAGGGCACTCAGAAGATGGGTATAGTCATCTGCCATTTTTATTTACAATATGCGTAATCGCTCATTAAATCAGGTATTTTGTGTTTGTGAACGATTTATACCGATGGTTTGAGTCGAAAATTGTTCAAACGACTGAAAAACAATCCAAAATATGATTTATATTGATTTTTGCATATAACAAATCATTTTCCCTCCATTCACCGCGGTCTATAGTGTAGGGGAGACCCGGGAACAGTGTAACACTTTTCATCCATTTTGATCTGTGGACTACAAATTAATTCTGAATTCAGACTTTAACACATCACCTGAAAGATACAACCTTTGGTTACATTTTGGTGTTATTACCGCCAGAAAATGTTTAAACCTGAAGAATCTAGAAATTATTTTAGCCATGTATTACTTTTTTGTTACACTGTATCCTAGTACCTGGGTACAGTGTAACACTGCCAAAAAGTTGATAGAGTAATCGTTTAGCTTGGAAAAATCCAGAATTTTCTGAATAATAGATCCAAAAATCTCTGGTACTACGTACAAACTACAGTTTTATCAAAATTAGGGGATGCCGGGCATATGAAATGTAAACTTTTTCATAAACGGCAATACACAGACATATGGAAGAAAGAAATACTCTTATACACTGTTCCCTGTTACACTTTACACTGTTCCTTTGCTGTTCCCCATCACATCAGACATCATTTTATCAAGTAGGACATATTGTCGAAAAACTATCAAGTCAACTCCAAATTGTACTGCTCGATTAAAAAATGTATACTTTTCTTGTAATTTTCATATATTTAGATCAACAGGATAAATTTTAATGAGACAAATTTTGATTCAAAATTATTTAAAATTGCAACGGAGAAAGACCAAAAAGTCAATCAAAAATTTTTTTAGTGCAGATGAAAGTTGAGGCATTGCATTTTTTTTTCATAGATTCCTTTCTAAAATTACTATCTAGTAACCAAAACGGCAACGTCTTAGAGTGTTATGAAGCAATTTAATTATCACTGTTACACTGTTCCCCGGTCTCCTCTATACTCGTATCTTAAGTAATGGTATTCAAGAATTCCTGAAATCCCTGTAGTACCAGTACTTGAGATTCGGGTACAGACCGAGTCGAATGGTGAAAAGAAAAATTTTTCCGTGCACGAAGATAATTATAAATCACCTTGTGGAGGGTGTTCCAATTGTTTTGAACAATTTTAGACTTGAACCAATGTGCTCATCGTTTACAAAACAACTTTGAACAAGACTCTTTTCACACGTGTTTAAATGGGGTTGATTATGGTTAAAGGAATCGTAGAGAGAATTGCGATCATGCAACTTCTCATGGGGATGGAAAAATACTCTAAATTATCCAAATCTACGCCCCTATTAATGTGGCCTCGGCGGAAGAGGTGGAAAAATTTTTCCATCGAGTCGAAGAGGTGGTAGTGGGTGACGGGGGATACCATACAATAGTCATGGGGGACTAGAACGCAAGAATAGGAGCCGACTCGTCACAGTTACAAAGTTTGGCAAATTTAGGGTGGCGGAAACAAATGAAAACAGGGCTCGCCTAATAGAGCTTCGGGGCAAAATGTGAAAAAATAGTCAACACATTTCAGTATAAGCCAATACAGAAAAATGGACCTGGCGAACGCCGGACAATAAAACAATTTGCGAGATCCAGGGGTGCAACCAGAATTTTTTTTTTGGTGAGGGCTAGAATTTAGAAGGAACAAAACTTGAAAGCACGATTTACTACCTACCTGATTTGGTACCTACCTATTTTTATGAGCTGTAAATTTGTACGAACTTACGACGCAACGTAACCGTATCAGGCCATCCGCATCAATCCTCTTTTTTTTTCGTTTCAAAACTGATTTTGAAAAAATTTCGAAGAGTTTTTTGGAGAGGGGAGCTACAGCCCCTTCGCCCCCTCATTGGTTGCACCTTTGGTGAGATCGACCACTTATTAGTAACCGATGAGATTTGAACAAATTTTTGGTTTTTCTTCAGACCACAGGATGGTTAGAGCTAAAGTGGACCCCTTCCCTCGGCTCTGATGGACCTAAGGATACGAAGAAATTGGATGCAGGAGATAAATAGGTTATACCGGTATATAAGTGGGACGAGGCGAATGAAGCACTAAGGAAGAAGTTGGAGGTGATAGAAGACAACTCCTGTGTCGGACTGCAAGAGGAATATGATTGGCTGGACGAAAACCCATGAAGGTAAGGCCACTCGGCGTAATGAGGGTCAAGCCAACTACCGACGATAACATTAGTGCCCGAAACGAAAAGTCTCATTGACAAAAGAATTGAAAACAGGTGTAAGGATAAGCTCTCTAAGTAAGATAAAATCGAACTGTGTGAGCTCGAAAAATTAATCAAAAAACGAATCAGAAATAATATCAGGACATATACGATTAAAAATTAATTGCAGAAGTGCCTGAAGAATATGTGGCTCAAGCAGGAAGGTGCGTAGAACTCTGCAAAGTGGACAAAATGTACTCCCGACAATAAAAACTGGGGATATAAAAATGAAGTTATTTGGCAGAGAAGAAATAGTCAGGGAGGCTACTGAATTCTATAAAGAGCTGTACTTGTGCAAAGGGACTGATACTGGCAGTAGCACTAAGGAGGGAGGGAGGAGACTAAAAGGGGGAGACCAGGGGAGTGAAATAGGGGGATAGGCCTAGGGGAGGAAGGAATGCCAGATATCCTAGAAGACGAGATAGGGAAAGCTCTTGTCACAGCAGAAAGGGGAAAGGTATTAAGGGACCTGATAAAATAGAAAATGAGATGTTGATGAAGATCTTAGCTAGAGCTCTTGCACCCTTCATGGCCAGGTTGTTCATTATCATCACATTCGTTAGGACGACATTTATTCCAAAAGGCAGTGGCCTCTGTATCGGAAATAATACTGTTATATAAAAAGGGGAAAGGGGTGATCTCAATAACTGATTAGCCTTCGGAAAATAATAAACAATAGAGTACATATTGGGAGTAGGCAAGGTTCAAGGGGGATGTTCAACCGTTGACTACATTTTCGCATTAAACCAAATTGTGGAGAAGACTAGGGAATTTAATATGCTTTCAGGACTCATATTCATTGACTATAACAAAGCATTCGACTCGGTACACCACTGGGTAGTGTGGGAAGCTTTGGTCGAACAGGAAGTAGGAATGGATACATTGGGGGCCTTGAAGGGTATACACGAAAAAACAACTGCCTATGTGCGTTTGGACAGAGCAAGGGAAACTTTTGGAATTGATAAAGGGGCAAACCAGGGGGACCCGATCTCCCCAAATCTATTTAATGCAGTACTGGAGGAGATTTTCAGGAAATTAAATTGGGAAAACAGAAGAGGTGAAAATGAATGGTCAGCGGCTGAACAATTTGCGTTTTGCCGACGATATTAGTACTGTTGAGTAACGATCTGGAAGAGCTAAGAGTCATGGCGGAGGAGCTTAGCATATAGGAAGTGAGGAAGTGGGACTGACAATGAACACCTCCAAGTCCAAAAAGTATTGACTAATATAAAGGGGGTGGAATCAAAGTCAGGGGTGAGGTAATAGAAATGGTCAAAGAGTACAATTACCTTGGTCAAATGGTCGCTATGGAGGGTAGGGGAAAATAGGAGCTGAGGTCGAGGACGGCGAAGGCATGGACAACTTCTGGACTCACACAGGACATTTCTTAAGGGAAACATACCAATTAAAACAAAAGTTAAAATCCTGGAGCAATGTGTGGTACCCACCCTCACCCATGGAGCCCAAATGTGGTCGCTAACAAAAGCTCAGAACGAGAGCATGAGAGTAACGTTTTATAAGATGTTACATAGTATCATGAAAATTAGAGTTGAAGACAAATTACAGCTCGGAAAAATCGCGAACCCCACGGAGGCGATAGATATCGGATGGAAAATCAGGAAATTATAAAGCTGAAGGTCGCCGGACAAAGAAATGGGGGAAATTAGCTAAGGAGTGATCACCCAGCGAATGAAAGCGGAAGAGGAGGGGACCGCCGACAAGATAACGAGATGAATTATTGGTAAAATCATTTGGGATACTTTGGTGTAGAATTGGAAGTGAAAGGGGGTGGTGGGGAAGGACGGTAATGCCTAGGCCCGAATGTGGGTGCGTTAGGCGGCATGATTACCACCACACACTGAAGGCGCTACTGTATCGTACGAACAAAGGCTTGTAAATAAAATAAATAAATAATGAAACAAAAATAGTATTGTATACCCGAATCTTAAGTAATGGTAATCAAGGATTCCTGAAATTCCTGAAGTACCAGTACTTGAGGTTCGGATACAGACCGAGTCGAATATTTCTGTGAACGAAGATAATTATAAATCAACTTGTGGATGTGTTCTGGTCGTTTTGAACAGTTTTAGGCTCAAACCAATGGGCACATCATTTACAAAACGACCTTGAACAAGACTCCTTTCGCACGCGTTTAAATGGGTGACTACGCACATAGTGATGAAAAATGGCGGGTGATTATACCCACCGCCTTAATTCCATTAGTAGTACTAATTTTCAAGTAGCAGGTCAGTCGAAAATCATCTCTCCTTGAACCGTATTCATTAGTGTACTTATTTGTCAGAGGTTTTGGCAGTTGAATCGAATTCGTGAAGTTATGATGAACGAGGGGGGTCATAGTTTTCCCCCATAACCTTCCCAAAACTTTTAGTCCGGTATGTCAGGAAACGAGTCATATCGGTCTACTTCATAATGCAGTATTATTTATTCATTGTAAATGCCTGGAGTGTCCTTCAGAAAAGCATAGAGACGCGGCAAGGGTGGGGTGGGGCGTCAAAGACGTGCGAATTACAAAAATACTTTTTTATAACATTCGTAATTCAAGTGTGCCTTTTCCAACTATCCCTAATTAAATTTTTGAAACTATCCATGTCTTATGACATAAAACTAATGCCACAAAATGCGAACGGATCCGGACACTCCGACCAAATATAAAGCAAGTTAAAGAAAAATTAAATTTAGGGCTCTGTGGGTTCTGATGTACCGACATTAACAAACTAAAATATTGTTGCAGTTTACAAATCATATACCAAACGCTTCTTTCATCTGCCGGAAAGACAACTTGATCCGAGGACTCAAATGCATGAGAAAAATTTATGGTCCTTCCTATGATTTCATGTAAGTCAAAGTCAGTTCACTGAACGAGGGACGTATCAAAGCGACTTTTTTGAGAGGGGGAGACTTGATTTTGCAAATTGTAAATTAACATTTTACTGACTGATGAAAAGTTTTAAAATTAACAAGAAAGAAAGAAGAAGAATCGACATTTTTGAAATGTGGCCAACTGCCGAACTGATTTCGCTCACTCAGATCAATTTGTTGAATTTTCCAACTCTGGAAATCTCTTTTGCAGGAGAGGGAAAATTCCCCCACCCCCGCCGCCTCTTTGATACGTCTCTGCTGTGAATATGAGCTAGACATCAAGAGCAAATTGCAAATGTCTGATCTTGCTAACGTGAATTGCTATTCGTCTAGTCCCGATGGTTTCAATCTTCCGTTAGAGTATAAGAAGTTACTGGCCAAATGTAAATTAGAAGACGAAAAATCTAGCAACGGTGACAGTGGTGAGATCTCGAATAAGGAAATATGGATCTGCAAGCCAGTCGGTCTTAGTCAAGGACGTGGTATTTCATTGTTTCAGGTAATTTGTTTCGATATGGTGAGGCCTGACGGAATGGAGACCAACTAGGGATGTTTATCCTTGGAGTAGGCGCTTACAGGAAGTTCTTGGGGCTTAGCTCCCAATCCACTAAAAGCACCCCTCTGAAAAATACAAATACAGTTATACAAACGAAAGGAATTTTCAGCATTATTTCGATACTTGTTAGCCCCTCACGAGCCTCCCCTTGAGATCAACAAGAATTTTCATCATTTTGTTGATACTCGGACCTCTAGCCTTAATTCGATGCTCTTGATTCATCTCCTCGAGATCGGCAATCTGACAGAAAAGCACCAGTAATAAAGTTCAGCTGTTTCTTATAGAAAAAATAAGAAAAAAATCAACACTTGAGAAATTGTGCTTTGCAAGTGCGAAAACAGTTTTTAATCGACAGTTGAAGAGCTGACTTCCAAAGTGCCCTCTTAGTCCAAAACACAAAAGTTTGGGAAATTAAAAAAATGTAACTAAGGCCCTATTTCATTGGGGTACTATAGTTTTCACGCAGGTATACTGAACCGCAAGATTGATTTCCAAGTTAGTCCGAGCATTTTCGGACGCGTTCGCACCCGTTCGCGAACGGGTGATCAAGTGATCATGATCAAGGATGTTCGGGCTAGTTGGGAAACAAAATGGCAGTCCATTATACCCGTGTGAAACTATAGAACCTTAATTTCATGATCATACTGTACGTATCAGTGCTTCGAACTCATATAACTCGCCTCGTAAAATAGAAATAGAAATTCGCGGAGAATGCTGGAATATGTATTTTCTTCTTCTCCACCAGACAGTGCTAAAATCTCAATTTCGGTAATTTTGAACTAGGTATGCGCGTTTTGGAAGTCAGGTCCTCAATTGGTACAACAGATGAGCGCATATTCTATTTCAAGACCATCCACCAATATGAGGTTACCGAAACACACTGCGTCCAGGTTTCGTCTATGTAGAGCTAATGGTTTCAAAAATAAGGTGGGTGTCTCAATTTACAACATGTGTCAAATTACAACAGTTGCTCCTATAGTTTGTCTCAGAATATCATAAAGTATTAGAAATATTACAGATACTGTTTTCCAATTATCTAGCATTATTTATATAAAATGACCTTTTATGGAATGTATTGAATCATATCGACCCGCGTGTCGATACTGATGTTATCGACTAGTGTCGACAATTCCTCGACTTTTGCCATTACCTGTCAAGTCGAAATGGTCCTGGACTGGCTAGTCGACACGTAAGTCGACTGTGTTACCAGGGTAAGAGCTCCACTTAGCATCGCATAAAAACCAGCGGGTGCTTCAAATTGAGCCGAAACCTGCCATTAATTCAGCAATTCTCTTGTAACTCGCAGAACCCAAGTGATCTGGTATACAGCTCCAACGCAGTCGTCCAAAAATACGTGAAAAATCCGTTTCTCATCGGAGGCTACAAGTTTGATTTGAGATTGTACGTTTTGGTCCCGTCTTTCCATCCGCTCACCGTGTACGTGTACCAAGAAGGACTTGTTCGTTTTAGCACCGAAAAGTTTTCTTTGAATAATTTAAAGAACAGATTTGCTCACTTAACTAATAGTTCGCTGAATAAATTCGGTCCTGGATATTTGGAGACGAAGGAAAGGGTTGGAGCAGGTAATATCTGAATGACTTAACATATTATGCTACGTGAACATCAACCTTCCTATGCGCACTTACAAATTGTATGTTAATCGCAGGATGTAAATGGAGTCTGCAGCAGTTACGTTGTTACTTGCAGCAGACCGTTGGTTCGGATTGGTTACTTTGGCAGAGTATATCGACGATGATTGTTTTAACCATTGCCAGCCAGTTATCTAAAATACCAAGCACGGTTAACTGTTTCGAATTCTACGGTTTCGATGTTCTCATTGACTCGGTGCTGAAGCCTTGGTTAATAGAGGTTAGCAATTTACAAATAATGTGTATATTTTACTCCCCCCTTTCTAACAGTCAGGTGGCCAGTTACAGGGAAGGGGAGATTAATGCCATAAGAAATTATAACAAAATTAAGAAGCGAAGGAAAAAAAAGAAATAATAATAAACAAAAATTAATTATGTATCTACCTGTGTGCAGGATTTACGGGGAGGATAGTAAAGGGGCAATATTGCCTTCAGAAAAGTCATCAGATTTAGGAAACTCACTTGCTTGTTAATTCACAATACTGGTTTTCTGCAATTTGTCAGGTGTGACATTCCAATATGAATTTGGACAGAACTCTAGTTTTACTCTTTAATTCGCGTTTGGACGTTAAAGAGTCGCTGTCTAGCGGCCTAATGAAATGCGACACGCTGATTGGTGTATCTGGACAAAAAGATGATCAGTGACAAAAATTTTCTGCAAAAAAACTGAAGTTGGGCTCATCTGAAAGGAGATGATAAGGGCTAACACTTTAGTTCTCTTCTGTTTTTCATAAAAAACAATATTAAAGATGCTAGAGCTCATTTTATTTGTACATGTTTTTGTGGTAAAAATACCCTGATCATCTTTTCGGAGTGTCTAAATGCCAATTGGCTGAGCTAACATGCCAAAATACCGACAAACTGCTCAAAGCATTAGTACCATCATCTGGTAGGCTGAGCCATCTGCAAATGGTCGAGCTCTTGAAATACCATGCCCACTGTGTGCCTCTATCTCATTTCTGACAATGTGAAAAAACTATATACCTGAGTTATTCTTCAAAAATGTTGATATTTCAGTCCTCAGCAATTATCTCACAAATTATTAATGATACGGGCATCCCCCCCCCCCCTGTTAATAGATATGACTGAATCCTACTTTTTCAAGGTTTCAGAAGAAAATTTATCCACTTTTAATGGGATAAATTGGATTAAATATGCCAAAATGTCTGTCAGCATGGCTATCCCTCTAACAATTTTATTATTAATTTTTTCTATATTTTTAAGCTGTATATTAGAACAAACTGGCAAAATAATACTACTCTAGATAAATGAATGAATGAGTTGGTAACGAGGAAATTGCGTCTTCACAGTTGAGAGTCAGTGTTGCCAACCTTGAAAATTGTCCCTCGATTTCTTGTCTTTCGGCATAGCTCTTTTTCAACCAAACACAAAACAGGAGTACAATATTTTTTCGTCGCAATCAATGGTCAAACTGTGTATTCCTATCAGAGCAATACAGTCCGCATATCAAATTCCGTTTTTTTTTGTTTTTTTTGTGACAAGACTCATGCATTCGTGTATTATTGTTTAAAACTAAGAGTTAAAAATAAAAAATGTCTTTCGGCGTGGTCATCTGTATGCAACGATAGGCGATCATCATCCAAAAATAATTACATCTAATTAATGGGTTAGTATGCCTTTATTAACTCTCCATACAATTTTTTGTTTTGGAATCTACTAATCGACGGTAGAGTCTTTCGGCATGGACTTTCCATGTGTCCTTCGGCATGATATTCATTATTTTGATCGCCAGGCTAAAATACAGAATCCCCTCATTGTCGGCCCAATCTTAATAACATATAGAACGCCTCTTAACGACCCTCGTCAAAAAAAGTTCAAACGTCCTCTACTTTTTCCTCCGTGAAAAAAAAAATACTGGAAATATCAACATTTTTGAAGAATGACCCAGAAAAAGAGAAAACTAGAAAAGGCGGAAATGGAGCGAAAACTTTGAGAGGATGGGCTGAAGCCCCAGCGCCTAAAACAACTTTATAAAAATCCAATAATCATACCCCCCCCCCCCCAAAAAAAAAAAATAGATTTCTTTATGTAATACTTCCTTTGTAAGAAAAAAAAGAAGGAAGCACAACATCACAAACGAGATAATAACAGTACTTGTATAATTTTACATTTTTCATTTAGGGAGGCTAATTTTGAAAACGTGAGGGGGGGGGCAAGCCCCTTATTTCCGCCCCTGGTTACATCCAGAGGTGGACGTTGTTCACTATTTAATGAACTTGCTCTTGTTCTTTTCCATTCTTAGTTAACTACCTAGTTCTTGCTCTTGTTCACTTGGTCATTGGTCTTCTGACTGATCTAGTTCATCATAGTGAGCGGAGCGAGCAACAATTTTTCTTTAGTGATAGCCTACGACTGAAAACTAGGCTATTTACCCAAACAATTTTTCAAAATCCTATTGAAATCCTTTGAGATGGTTGATTCAAATTAAAACCTCACATATTGACATTCTTAATCTGAAACCTGAAACCATTATGAAAGTTGAAACTCAAGTCTGAAAAGTGGAAGTATACAAGAAAAATCCCCGAAAAAAAATATGAACAAAGAATGAACAAGTTGATTAGGTCCAAAAATCGTGAACTAGTTCTTCTTCTTTTTCTTGGTAGGAGGGAGGTGAACTAGTTCAAAACTATGTTCACCAAATAGTGAACAAGAGCAAGTGAACAACTTGCTCTTCAAGAGCAACGCTCTTCTTTGCGGTTATATCTTGCATGATGGTTTGTAATAAAACATAAAATTATTATTTACCTACTATTTGTTTTTAACTTGTATCAGTTGTATCCCTTTACTAGTTTTCTTTTTCTGAGTCATTCTTCAAGAATGTTGATACTTCAGGTATGTTTTTTCATAGAGAAAAGTAGGTGATGTTTAACTTCTTTTGATGGGAGTCGTTAAGAGGCGTTCTGTATAACATATATTAGTAAGATTGGGCCGACAATGAGAGGATTCTGTATTTTGGCACGGCAATCAAAATAATGAATGTCATGCCGAAGGACACATGAAATGTCCATGCCGAAAGACAATAGCGAACAAAAAGTATTCTGCAGTCAATTAGTAGATTCCAAAACAAAAAATTGTACGGAGAGTTGATAAAGGCATACTAACTTATTAATTCGATGTAATTGTTTTTGGATGATGAACGTCCATCGTTTCATAAAGATAACCACACCGAAAGACACTTTTTATTTTTAACTCTTAATTTTAGACAATAATAAGCAAATGCACGAGTCTCATCACAAAAAAACAAGCAGCAATGCTGCACAACTAGGGTCGGCAAATGCTGCAATTCCTATCATCTGAATTCTGCTAAACATTAACGCTCTCTATATTTATCAATAATCAACATCCTACAAAACTACGAACTACGACAGAATCGCCATCGATATTACCACTTGATAACGTCTGAGTACTGAACAACTAGAAGAATTAAAATAGGGTCTAGCCAACTCTAACAAACTGGACTTGATGTGCAGACTATTGCTCTGACAAGAATATACAGTTTGACCATTAATTGCGACGAAAAAATATTGAAACTCCTGTTTTGTAATTGGTTGAAAAAGAGCCATGCCGAAAGACAAGAAATCGAGGGACAATTTTCGAGGTTGGCAACACTGACTCTCAACCAGGAAGACGCAAATTGCCACGTTACCAACTCATTCATTCATTTATCTAGAGTACCTAGCATTATTTTGTAATTATAAAATTTAGATATTAAATTTTTAGATGAAATTTAAATTAAATTTCTTATAAATAAAATTTTATATTAAATTTTTATTAAAATAGGATTAGCCAGTTTGTTCTGATATAATTTATAGTTTGAAAATTTAGAAAGAAAAAAATAATAATAAAAACTGTTAGAGGGACAGCTATGCCAACGGACAGTTTAGCATACTCGTATTTAATCCAATTTTGGCCCATTAAAAGTGGATCAAATTTTCTTCTGAAAACTTGAAACAGTATAGTTCAGTCATATCTATCAACGAAAAAAAAAAAAAAAAAAAAAAAAAAAAAAAAAAAGCCCGTATCATTAATAATTTGTGAGATAATTGCTGGGGACTGAAATATCAACATTTTTGAAGGAACCCAGGTAAAGTTTTTCCACATTGCCAGAAATGAGACGGTGGCACAGTGGGCATGGTATTATTTCAAGATCTCGACCATTTCGCAAATGGCTCAGCGTACCATATGGCGATACTAATGCTTTGAGCAGTTTGTCGATATTTTGGCATGTTAGCTGAGCCAATTAAAGAGTAGAACTAGAGTTCTTTCTAAATTCATATTGGCATGTCACACCTGACAATTGCGGAAAACCAGCATTGTGAATTGACAAGCAGGTGAGTTTCCTAAATCCGCTGACTTATCTGAGGGCAATTAAGAATCATCGGAAAATTCCGATACCCTAATTCTCAACAAGATATTGGAATATAAATTAGAGGTGCAAATGTTGGCATGATTGCGTCTTACCAGTGGTATGAATGGGTGATCACGGAGATTTTCTATTTAAAAGTAGACATGATCATTGATCACCCTTTCATTTCCCCCCGCGAACACCCACACAGGTGATTTTGCAGCGCGCTTTAATGCAGATTTATATCCCAATTGGTCATTAACTGTTTTGAAAATGATGAAAAATAAATTATATCTATGAGAAATCAGGAGTGGCCCTGAACATACAATGACTATTTACTATCGAGTATAAGATATAGTTACGTGTACTTCTGTATACCCGATACCTAGAAATCACAAATACGGTAAGTTGAGAATTTTTAACGGCGACTTCTGGGCCCATCCGTACCACTGCTCTTTCTTGTACTTATACTTGTTGAATTTCCTCAGGTGAACCTTAGCCCAGCACTTAGCGTCGACTGCAGTATCGATTCGCAGATAAAGAAACCTATGATCCACGACATGTTTGACCTGATTGGCTTACCTATATGTAACACTGGTTTACGACTGTATACTCCAAATGGAAATGACATTCCGGCTCACTCGAAACATTGCTCAAAATCAACTCAGCCAGTTATAAAGGCAGCTATCAAGTGGAACGAGAAACGCCTGCGCGCTAAATCACGCCTGAGGAAGAAAAGCTGGTCTCAAGTGCAAAGTAACAATGAAGTAGAGAAATGCACCAACTGGGGAAACGGACAAAACTGGAACCGCTCGAAAGCGAGAGACGGCAACTGGATTCGAGTGTTTCCCTTAACGAAAGACAATCATAACCATGTAAAGTTCACGAGATCGGTGAACAGCAGTCACAGGACTTACAGCACCGATGAGATTAAGTCTGTCGTGTCATCTGCTGTTTCATTTCTCAAGATCGCCAAAGAGATGAATGCTGCTCACCCAAACCTCAATGCGGACCAGCTAAACGCATTGATGGCTCCGTATTTACAACCGGATGCGAAAATATGGCTTCCGCCATTGTGAAGATCTAAAATTAAATTTGTTGTTTGGCTGATGTAGACAAAATCTAAATATAAGCTGGTGGTTAGGAATCATGAAGAAGAGTAATTTGGTGTGTACCTACCTATATGGGGATTGTATTTAGGTTTAGGTAGTTCGTTTTTCAACAGAACGAAATGATGGAAAACGAATTCGTTGTAACAAACAAAAACCTTCCGCGAAATACATGCCCACATGTAATGTGTCCATCAGGAGAAGAGAATCTGGTAAACACTCTTGGGTGAACCGTCTATTAGAAATTTACGGAACACTTTTTTGTCTGTTCATGTTGACGTACGAAGCTGAAAAAAAAAAGTAGGCACTGGTATCCACTCAATCTCCACGTATTATTTCACGTGTACCTATATAATATTTTTATATCAACATCATCTCGGCTCACTATATAGACATATCCATCTAATATCAAGTCAGTAGCTGTATTCCATGGGTACATTCATGTCAGTACGTCTGTAGCAGTATGTTTTAGATAGACACTCAGAGTGTTTTCCTTTCTTTTGTGCATCAAGTGATGTCCACAGTATTTCCCTTTTACCTCTCGCTCCCTTTTCTCTCTATAAATACACAGGTTTCTCAACTTTCACGATGGCATGTCATAACAATGAAAAGGGGATTCGGCAGTTTTAAAACCCCGTTCATTTGACTCCTGTATGTTATGTGCTAGTTATTTTATATTTTTACAATCCCGCCCCCTTCCGAACACCTGCACAGGTTACTCGATTTTCATGCTGGAGTCATAATAATGTTAAAAACTGATTTGGTACCTTCGAGAACCTATAATTTTATACCTATATGTTATGAGGCAGTATTTGTCTGGCATGAAGAGGAAAACAAATTCGACTTTAGAATACAAAGAGAGCCAGAGGGATCCTTGGGTCACCGGTTGTGGGTCATGTGGCTCTTAGCTTCGTTTTCCCCAGTACCAAGAGAGCAGAAGATGTCTTTCCGCTACTTTGTGGACTGACTGAATCTAGAATTGATGAATAGGCAGAGTAACAGATCGGTCTCTGCAATTATTCGCAACACATCCAGCGTTCTTCTCCAATGAATTCACCGCATTGGCGACGGAGATTTGAAAGCTCACACAAACAGCTTGTCCACATTTGACAGGTTTATGTAGTTCACCGAGCCTAGTGAAAAAATCCTGAAAGGAAGAGTACTAAAAATCTACATCTTTCGGACTAGGAAAATTATTATTTTCGGGTCAGAATTTCTTCGAAAATTTAAGAAGAAATCGTTCGTTTCCCTCGTGAAAAGCATATCTGTTTACTTTTTTATGGGGCATAGATAACCCCTCCCCTCTCACAGAAACATTCTTTACCAAGCCGGAATAATATGACAACCGCCCAGCTAACTGCTATATGTAACATGGCTTTAGCAGACGTTTGATTTGCCGAACTTAATTCTTGAAGGAGCTAAAATATATCAAACTCGATTATTCAACTCAGTCTACAAGTTTTGCTTTCTCAAAATCGAAAATGCAACTTATAAGCATTTACAAAATGAGAAGATAGAGTTTTGCCAACCGCAGTCGTAAGAAATAAACGCCTCGCTAAAATTTACAGGACAGGAGCGGGATGAATGATATTCTAAAAAAGGAACAAGAAGATATTCTAATGTTATTCGCGAGAAATATTTTTTCAGTAATGAGTTTTTTGGGTGAATGGTCTCTGATCGTTCTATCGGTTATAACACAGACACATAACAATTATATACATCAATTTTTGGCGGCTTCGACCCCCCCCCCCCCCAGTTGATGTATCGATTTCATTTTTTCCTCATGATAAGTTCATAAGTTCAAATATCCATTATTCAGCTCATTCCAATACCAATAAATCACCTTTTTGCATCGCCACTCGTACCAAGACGAGGTAGTGAGGGGTGAGTGAAGAGAAAACGCATCCGGCCGTGGGGCATCCGAATTTCAGCAGGTTAATGCGCTAGGTGAGCGTTAACCTCGGTCAGTTGGAGGTCCCATGGTGGCTCTGGTAGGACAGCGCGCACCGGCAGTGGTACGACAAAATAGGGGCTCGGGTCGGCCTCAATGCGTCCCTCTGGCCACTGATGTGATATCGAAAGGGTAAGTTCCGGGGCCGGGGGTGCGGTGTTTAGGGAGCCATTTTGGCATGCGTGCACTGCCTTACGCTCCACCAAACCAATACCAATAAAACACAAGTAAACGTTCTCTCTTTTATGCTGCACAGGAAAAAGTAAAGGCAGGGGCAGTGAAAGAATTTCCAGAGTTTGGAGGCCATGATGGTAGGGAAGTAATTCCGGGCAGAACTTGTGTATTTGTATTATTTACTCCATGGAATTATAAAATCCCTCAGTCAGGGGGAACGTTCTCGCCTCAGAAGTAACGCTCAGAAACTAACACTTTTTTCGTTTATGCGCCTAAGCTCGCGATTAGCTATTTTTTTTCCTCGTGATGCTCCAAAGTAACGTTGCTTCAATTAACGCTCAAAAAGTAACGTTTTGTTCGTTTGTATGCCAAAAAGCGAAGACCTGAAAATGTCAAAAGATATTTTGTCCCGTAAGACTGTGTTCATATTGTATGAACTAACGGCTCCCTTGTTATATAAAATACTTGGGATCATTTTTGTGTAAAATTTAGCTAATGTAGGTCAACATTATGATTTCCACTTTTAGTATAGGACTTACGGTTGAAGAGCTATTGAGGAGAAACTTAAGAGAGACACTTATGTCCCCCTAGAAGTCCATTTTTAAAATATCCTTCAGCTATACCGACTGGCGCATTTCCTTCAAAATTCAGAATGCATTAAGCTAGCATCCGGATCTGAACTACTCAAGATGGTAGCTGCAGGGACGTCGCGAGAAGGGGTGTGGGGGTGGAACACCTCCCACGCATTTTATACTCGTCGGTATTTCATTGACATTTTTTAGTACTTCGTCGGCAAAAAAAAACGCACATACGCACCCTTGACCGCCTGTCGGAAAATTTTAATAAACACCCCCCCCCCCCCCCGCAGAATACAAGATCGCGCCTTCCCTGGTGGGTAGCTGACAGTAAATGAGAGAGTATACTTATGCAAGATTCCTGAAAGATGTCTACTGTTGATCATTTTCTTATGGACGTCGAAAATGCCTCCCAGGATGTGGCATCAAATTCTTTTAATTCACTGGACTCCCCACTGGGCAACAATTTTTGGAAAATCTTCAATGTGCATCACAAGGATCACAACCAGGGCTTGAAAACCGAAAAAAATTTCAGCTTTCAGCTGTGGCTTTTGAAGCCGTATTTTTTCAGCTTTCAGCTTCCACGCCCTGAACACATTCAGCTTTCAGCTTTCAAATCCCACAAAAAATACAGCTTTTTGGCTTTCAGCTTTCGGCTAGCTTTCAAGCCTTGGTTTTAGGTCTTGATTCTTGGACATCTCGAGGTGCAGGGATGCTTAGCTTCTTGGAACAACTAAAAGCTTGGCTAAAAAGCTAACTCAAGCGAAATTGTGGCTACGGCTAACGACTAACGGCTACTACGGTCTGAACGGCTAGCTAATGGCTGGCTAACGGCTGAAAAAAAAATGGAGGAAATCACCAGGGCCACCAGATTTTGTGTACGGTAGCGAATACTACACATTCTACGAGTGAAGACATACCCCATTTTGGCTCATCACACCACGCCCGTCAATGGCATATGTCTAATGTTATCACTTGTATTTATAGGGCTCTAGTACAGAGTAGAGTTAGAAGTGAACCGCCCATATTACAGTCCACTGTTGTTCATTGTAGATCGACAATGAAGTTTATAGTCTACTTCCGACTTTGAAAATTAGCTGTTAGCACAGACGATTTGGCTAAAAGCTAAATTATTAATATTAGTTGTCTATCTTTGGCTAGCTAACGGCTAACGGCTTCAGCTTAGTTAAGCATTCCTGTCGAGGTGAATATTTGCCAACACCAAAATCCCGCCGAAAGTCATTAACGTCACCAAAACAGAAGATTAAGGCAGAAAATTTTCAGGGAGGAAAAAGCCGAATAGTACTGGCTTTCAGCTAGTTTTCAAACCCTGGTATTCGGGCTTTTAGCTAGCTTTCAAGCCCTCCTTTTTCAACCCTTATAACTACTAAGGACTCGCATAATATTCTAAAATACGTTTTCTAGTGAACCAAGACCCTTCAATGCTCATTCAAGACTCTCCCAGCCTGGTTCGAGACTTTCCAAGGCGGTCCTTTAAAACTCGCTGACTGTCCAAGATGCGTTGAAGATTTTTTATGACGTGTGAAGGCTGAGTCATGACTGATGAAAATTCTTCCACGCCTTTCAAAAAAAGTACACTCACTTCAAACGCTCCTTCCAAATTCGCTTAAATTATTAAAGATCCTTTCAACACTCTTTACAACTTTTCCAGACTTGTTGAAGATTCTTTCGGATTCTTCAAGACTTGATCCCGAATTTCTAAGTTTCATTAGTCATCAGACCTCAGCCAAACGTTTCGAGATTATAGCTTTAAAATCCTTGAAAATTTGCTTAAAACTATGTAAGACACGTCTAGATTTGTTTAAACTCTATGACCTTCCAAACTATTTCACACACTTCCGTATCGCCTCAATTCACAAGTTGATAAATTACACGCACGCATCTCCGTTAATGCAAAATCGTGGCTCACAAGGGATTTAGTAGCTTCCTAATTGCTGAAGAAGTCATCATTTTCTCAAATGATAAAATGAGAACACATGAAAATCGAATGAACAATGTATTCATATTTTCATAAACACAGATCCAACTTCACATCTTTGACCATTATCAATCAAGTACCGGTTCTCGAGGAGGTGCTATCGCTTATGGGAATTCTTTAGTATGACAGCACCTTTTTGAAAACCGGTATTCAATTTTAATTAAAAATGTCTAAGTAACATAACAGAGCGGGCGAAACAAATTCCTGAACTCGTCGGCTCATTAAAATAAATACGGTTCGCTGTTACTTCGCCAAATAAATGTACGAAGACTTTTAACACTATACATGATACATAATTTCTTACTTCTTACAAACGAATATCATTACATAAAAGAGTATGTACACTAGCTGCAACGAAGTATCAACTTAACTGAGTGATGCGAATCAGAACATGACAATCTGACCTAATTTGAATAACTGTTATTCATTTTTCAACAACTGCGCGGAATAATACCAAACGCCAATGGCCTTTTAAATCAACGTATTAAGCTTCATTCACGTTCACTGCCAAAAATTAATCTCCTCTGATATTTCATAGTCTAACCCAACGAGGATTTCTGTTTTTTTCCTGCTCTCATAGCCAAGGAAAAAAACAAACGACAAATTATGATAAATCGTCAAAAAATTTCGCATAGATTGGATAAGTCATAGAAACAGGGTTGGGGAAACGAAAGAAAACAGTACAGCCATACTGAATGAAATTAATAACAGAAAACTGAAAGCATACAATCGCCATATGTATAAAAGAGAGACATATGTCACATTAGGGCGAAATTTGTTTTTTTAGCTAGGGAAATAAATTTTAGGAAATGCAGAGAACGACTTGACAAGGATAAATTTCAAAGTCATACAGAGGCCAGAAGCTCCAAGAATGAGCATTAACGTATTCCAACACTCTCTTGTAAAATTCACAAAACGTAACATACGTCTTTCTTTTAAACATACAATCAATTGAGAGACAAGAGAAAAACAAAGTGAAGAGATTAGCCTGAGCAATGGAACAAGACGTCATACATACCATCGGATCCGAAATGTTTCATAATGTACATATCTTGTGCATGAGCAAAGTACCACCTTAGCAAATCACTTTCGTGCTTTCAGTTTTGTCCAACACAAAAGCCATCAAGATTAACCTCCTATTTCCAGTCCTGGTACTGGCCGAGGAACTAGTCCTCAAGTGCCTCATTGCCTGAGCTAAACCTGAACCACACGGAACGAAAAATAAAAAAGACGCGACGAAACTTGGAAACAACATTAAGCGAAGAAAAAGAATCGTTAGGAGAGCGAGAAGTGATGGTACGAATAAATTACTAAAAATACACGAATACACGGATTACGGCCTAGCAATCAGCTCGCGATTTTAAGCGAACAATGCCGGGGAAAAGGAAAAGAGAGCTGAGAGATGTGGAGGGTTTCATTTGCTAATTTATCACAATTAGTGTTCTTAAAAACACCCGATGCCTCCATGAAACAACGCAATCCTGAAACAAACACTTTGACCCTATATTTTGCTTACAAACGTTCGACCATTTCCCAATCAATAAATGTTTTTCATCACCGGTCAATACTAAACCTAGCAATCACGACTAGAGTCCATCAGATTTTATCGCTTTCAACTCTCCCGATGCGAATGTCAAAACCCTCTCGAGCCTACATCCCCAGCTTCAATAATTCATCCCCCCATCCCTTCCAAATACAGCTATTACGAAAAAACTCCCCGCGGCTCTCAAAGTATTGTTTTACCCGCCATGCAACACCGCTGTTCCAGCACCTTGCGAAGCTGCTTTATCGTATTCAGACACACGCTCACGCACGACGACTTTTCCTCGGTTTTACTCTTCCGACCGACCAAATTCTCTGGACTCAAGTCACACTTCACCTTGCAATTCGCACACGGTTTGTTTACGACGTTAGTTGAAGCCAATTTATCATCACCATCGGATGCTCGCTCTAGGCTCTCGCCAAGCGACGATTCTTCAGTTTCAGTGCGGTCGCTAGAATCGTCTTTGAGCAAAAAGGCGAAATCAGCAATGTCGATATACTCGTTCGCGTTTCTGCCGCTTCCTTCGTTCTCTGGCCTATCGCAATCCGAGTAACTCGGCTCCAGCATATTCTGTTCGTTCCACAGCAACGTTTCGAAATCGGGCATAAAGAACTGACTGTTATCGGCCTCGGCGACAGTAACCGACAGCTGGTTGGCGAGCGGGTCGCTCTTCTCACCGACACTGAAATCCGCCAAATCCAAATCTTTCAAAATATCCTCGGTTACATTTACGCTCGCAAACGGAGGCACCGAATCAATATTGGTATTTGTTTCGGCGCTGGAGCAATTCGACGAGCCGCTTTCGTACGAGTCTCTGACCGGCGTTTCCTGTATCGTGCTAACGAACGGGTCTTTGGCGACCGCATTCTCCAGGAACTGGGTACTCTGAATCGACTCGGAGGCAATGTTCAAAATCGGTTCGCTGTTGTCCTCGTATACGCCCTCGAAGCCGCTGTTGATGATTTCTGGCATCGAGTACGAGTCGATGTGATTTTTCAGGCTAGTGATGACCTCGCCGTTGTCCAGCACACACATGCGTAACACGCCGTCCGGTCCTTTGTTGATGTTTTGGCACTGCACTTTGAAGTCCTCCGATCCGGCCTGAATTTCAACGTTCGCGTTGTTGAACGTCGAGTTCAGGTCCTCGGGCTGACTTTCCGATTTCTGAGTTAGCGCCTGGACCACGCTACCGGAAAGGTAGGCGTCTACTTCGATATCGGCTGAAGAATTGTGTTCCATTGCGACGGCGCGCAGATTTTCTTCAGTAAGAGGGATGACTACGTAACCTGCAAGGAATGAAATTTGTTAAAATTGCGTCTTCATTGTCACCAGAAGACTTACAGTGTGGACGGACAAAAGTTATAAATCACCACGCCTGCTGATCAAGATCTCATGGCCTGAAGCGGAGAGGAAGTGATTTTGAGGGAGTGATGGAACTCCAGCTCTAAATGCTCGCTTTTTCAGAAAGGAGGGGACGGATTTGGGGGAAATGAAATTCTGTGGGAATGCTTCAGGTTTTGGAGAGTTAAGATCCTCTGAACCCAGCTACAGTTTATTCCTGAATATCATGATAATTTCTTTGAATTCCTGTTCATACTATTTTAACAAAAATGAATCACCCTGCAATAGCGCTGACTCGGCTTCGGTATTCGCTGGTTTTTCTTCAGAGGCACTCATACTATCATCCACATTTTGTTCGATGCTCGTGTCCGCAGGAGTGCTGGATATTGCGTCTTCGAAATCGGATTCGTAATCCATGCCAGTTTCTTCATCTTCACTGGAACTGACGTCATCTACGGTCTGCAATTCAAGATATCAATCAGAATTAAAATATCTGGATCAATTTCAATCAAAGTCCTTGTAGATGGTTATCGTTTAAAAAGCACTGGCCACGCATTAATGCCTCGACGATACCTCGAAAGCAATCAATTTCAGATCAAAACTAGTTTCATAATGCAACCAGCCATATATTCGAATTTCAAATTTTTATAGTCCATTACCCACCTGATGAACTTTGTAGTGGTTTGATAGACTATGTTTTGTTGGAAACGATCTTCCGCATTCAGACTGCTCGCACGTGAACGGCTTCTCCCCAGTATGAGTTCGTTTGTGCGTTTTCAAATGATGACTGGCTGTGAATGCTTTCCCACAACCGTCTTCGATACACCTACAGAACAAAAGAAGCAGAAAAGAAATTTGTACTGCTCTTGAAATCATTATATTATCTGAAAAGACCAAAACTAAGATTGGTTAAATCTAATTTTGCTATTTCCATGGGAATCACACCTCACTCTGTAGTTCCAATGATGAACCCCAGTTATAAGGTTCTCACGCAACTCAAACTCAATTTTGAAAGAAATGTAGCACATTCATTGTTTGTATAACATACTGAATTTCATCATACAAGATGAGCAAAACAATTAATTCCCCATTGGAATAAAATTCAGCTTGTTAATTTAGTGAAAATCAAATCAATGAACAAAGTTTTGTAACTTCAATCGGAATCAAAATCATTTTTTTGATTTCAAGAATCAGAAAAAGAAACAACTAATTTCATCATTCAAGATGAACAGAACAACTAATGCCATAGGAATTGAGCATAGCCTTGATACGTTAATAGGAATTGATTCCAGGGCTATTCTCATGAAAATCAAACCCAATACTGCAGTTTCGGCGGGAATCAAATTTGGTTTTACAGTCCTCATGAGTAACCTGGTTTTGTGATTTTCTAGGAAATCAGACTCATTCCAATTGAGTTGTTTCCATGGGAATCAAAATAAGTTTTGTCATTCTCAAGACGTGGATAACAGATTAAGACATCTATGTGCTGTCTTTTTATCATCGAATCTGGTTCAGTGGTCGCCATACAAACACTACTTATTTCAGATGATTCTTATTAGAATCCAAATTACTTTTGTGATTTTTAGAGAATGAAACCCAATTTCGAAAAACCTATGGGAACTGAACTTAGCTTAGAGATTTGCGTGAGAATCAAATCATAACCGATTAGAGATTCTCAAAACAGCAGGTATTACACTCACAGACATTGTGATTACACTATTCTTCGTTGCATTACGTATCAGATAACACCACATTCAGCCATAGACATCTAATAATCGCAACACTGGGTTTGATTCCCATGGGAGTCAGATCTAGTTTTTTGATTCCTATTGGAATCAAACCCCAGCTCTGTACTTCTCAAATGAATATAGCTATACAGATCATCATCTAATTATAATCCCCTCAAACTTATACCACTCACTTGTAAGGTCGTTCTTGTGTATGCGTTCTCACATGCTTCTTTAGGTCACTCAACGTGGTGAAATACTTTCCGCAACCTGCATGCTTGCAATTGAACGTGTTACCACTGTGTAGTCGTTGATGAGCTCGTAACCTAAAATAGTACATTAATATTAAAGAATATGATCAAATCGAAACATTAAAATTCTGCGGAACAAAATCAGTAAAGCAACTCAATTCTTGCGAACAGCTTATTCAGGGGGTACTGCATGCTAGCTGAACCACATATACATAAATACTGGTTACTGGCGCACAGGAATCAAGATTTATTTTGCTCCCTATAAACACGAGTATCCGACATTATGATACTGAACGTTCGGTCTGGCAGATTACATATTCATCATCTCTAACCACAACCCAACAATAGGATATAATGTTGTAAATTGTTTTAGAAATGATTCTAATATCTGTTTGCTATTCTGTTGTGATTTTATATTAATTGTATTCAGAGGCGTTGGGCGCCAGGGGGAATTCACTCATGAAGTACGAAAACAAAAATGAGACTACGGGTGTTTTGAGAAGGATAACCTAGGGTGGTGTTTTGTTATAAATGGTTATCAACCTAATTTTTACGGTTTCTCAATAGAAAACCAGTTTAATAACGATTAAATAGACATTAACCAAGGGTAATGAATAACATCCATTAACTGTTATGACACATACAATATAATATGGATCCACAGGAACCAAACAAATGCAGTGTAATTATTTTAGGAATAATTTATAATGTCCCATTTGGAAAAAAAAAAAAAAAAAAAAAGTGACTATTAATAGATTTAACACTGTTTCTCTTCGGGGAGTTCAAGATGGTGGGATCACCACACGATTGAATCAATGAATCAAAGATGGACGCCGTTAACCGTAACAGAACCAACCAACAAAATCTGTTCTTTGAGAACAGGTGATTCGAAGTTCAAGAGCCATGTAGAAACTAAGTATATGACATAACGTTTACTGATAAGCTTTTTTCAACGTTAGCATACATTTTGGAATCGGGGCCCAATTTTGCAAAGTTCTACTTTTTACGCTCTTTCCAACGACACTAATAACTCATTTTGTCAACAAATGTCGGTTAGTTCTGTTACGCTTACCAGCGTCCAGATGATAGTCCTTACCGCTGGCGGAAGGCAAGAAGTGATTAACTCACTTTAGTAGTTAAAGTAGTCTATCAATACTTCTGAATTAGGATTCCTAAGACGCGAGTGACAAACTATTCTAATCACCAATATGACTAACCTCTCCTTGCATTCAACCGTCAACATCAACCTGTTTCTAAGTCCTCCGTAAAGTCTTGAACCAAACTGAAATATGTGCGTTAGCAGCGAAACACCCTCTTCAATCTGCACCAATCTGAGTACAATACCTCTGCTTTATTTGTAACATTACGTACCTGTATAAAGTGCTGAATGCTTTCTCACAGCCGTCATGGGTACACTCAAAGGGTTTAACCTTCGTATGAACTCGAATGTGGATTTTTAAGCTGTACGACGTTAAAAACGCTTTGCCACACTGAGGGTCGGAGCATTTAAATCTGTATTCACCTGAAAAATTAATGCAAAACGCTCACAAACACTCATAGCGAGGCTACCAGTAAAAAGGTGGTACTTGAAATACAAAAAAGTATCTATGCAGTTACATTCGGTAACAACGAGTTTAGACGAGATATTCTTGACTCTTGAAAACACTTCTACGTCGGGAAGGAAACGTTTTCTAATAATTAAATACAGGTTCGTTGGCTATATTTGAACCGGCGGGTTTTAAAACACCAGAAGTCCTCAACAGGCACAAAAAACTGTGTAGTGAAACTAATCTCTCTTGGGTACTTAATCTAATAGATGAAAATTATGAAAACAAGTTCCCCCGTGCAAAATAGCGATTCTGCATCTAGTGGAAAGATAGTACTTTAGTCATAAGGTCATAAACTTATAGATTTTTAAAAATAAACGCTTAAAAAAATTTTATAGCTGCAAAACGTGTTAATGTTTTATTTTATAC
>CM063112.1:6444102-6494102 GCA_031841125.1 Acanthococcus lagerstroemiae
CGACTGGGGTAATATCGGACGCTGGTGGTAATATCGGCCAATCATAACTTGGTTTTTGATGAGACTAGCGCTCCTACAAGTCATGAGTAGCCGATATTACCTCCGTATCTGATATTCACCAGTTGACTTTACTGATAACGATACTAGCGCTCCCACTAGTCATGAATAGCCTGCATTACCACCAGTGTCCAATATTACCCCACTTGACGGTACTCCTCTCCAACCCTCCCACCAGTCTTTTTCAAGCGGGTCTTAGGAGGGGCGAGCGGGTGTGAAAGTGGGTTGCACTGTGTGAGTTGGGGTAAGGGTGGGGTGGAGGAGGGAGATGTTCAAGTTTCGGGTACAGACCGAGTGAAATACTGAGCAGAAAAATGGTTTCTGTTCAAGATTATTATAAATCCCCTTTGGATGGGTTTTCAATCGTTTTAAGTAACTTTCGACTAAGTAAACAGATACATCGATACCCAGTATTTCCTGTGTTCTAGTAGTGTCTGATGTAGGGACGTACCGATAGGGGGACAGGGAAAGCAACATCCCCCCCCCCGTAGAAATTTTTCACTGAGCAGTTGGGAAAATTCAACAAGCAAAAGGTTTTTTTTTTTGCTTCCTTTGATACTTGGGAATTCCAAGTTGAGTTAGTTGAGACTTTCAAAATTTTACCCCCCCCCCTCGCCAAAACTCTTCGCTACGTCCCTGGTCTGATGATAGATTGAAGCTCAACTTCCAGTGCTGTGCAGTATTAACGTGTCTTGCAAAATTTAAAGTCCTATTGGTGTGCGAATTGTTTTGATTTCAGATATTGAATTCGATTTTTGTTACAGTTTCGATTTGAACACCTAAAACCCAAATTTCATTTTCAAATATTTTCAAATCATTTTTCTCCCTAACTAGCTATAACTCCTACCAAGCTGTGAGAAGGAGGGCGAAGAATTTTCCTGGACTTGGGTGTATGTATGTGCCTAACATTCCGTGCTACAGCGAATAGAACGAATGACCAGTGAAACAACCGTCAGTTTTCGGGAGCTATTTTTTTAAATTTCGGTGTTCGTTACATGAAATTTGGAAAATACTTGCAGTACTACTACAGTTGTAGTCGTGAAAGTATTACGAGATTCCTGAAGACGTGCTTTTCAAGAGTAGTCTTTTCGTGGCAGTCCATTTGAGTTTCATGGGTGTGGTGTAAATCTTTCTGTTAAAGTTGAATAGGCGTACAGATGTATATTTGACTTACATCAAGGTTCCTATTTCCTAGAAATATCAAAGATGAAGCTGAATTTAGTCCAGCTTCATCGCATGTTACTTTCCTTTTTTTTATCGCTTACCAACTTCAGTTGGCCTTCACGCACCCGATTCGAAACTGCAAATGTGGACGGTAAACTACGGCTAACATAAGTTCCTAATTCGCATGAATAGCTTCTGAAATTTTCAAAATCTAGCCTGTAGCGGCTAGATAAACTAATAGAAAAGAATTTTCTTATGTGTAATGTATAGCTAGGGTCCAGAGCTTATCCAAAGAGAGCCACATTTTCGACATCTCGTTCGAACGACTTAATAAATATTCTAGCGCCCATGATTTAAGCCGGTATCCCTGTTCTGGAGTTCACAGAAATATTAAGAAAATACATTTCGGCTTTGTGATGCGATACCAATATTTTATCAGTGACTAAGTTCTATAATACTGGTTATTAATGATACCAATAGTGATACTTGAAATAGTTGTGATGCCTCCATAAAATCAAATTTCTTGCTTTGTTATGTCCAAACCGCGTAGTGTTATTTATTCGTTCTCTTTGAATCACTTTCTTGTCTAAAGGACTGTTGTCCAGCATTTCGAGAAATGTCGCCATATTTATTCGTGTATTCTGGTGTGAGTTTCTCACGTTAAGACCTTCATTCCTGCTGGAAGCCTGAGGCATTTGTGGGCTGAAGGTCTGAAATACATCAGTGCCTTGCCAGTGACTTGTAACTCGATTATGGAACCTGGCGATGAATTAATAATATTATTCGAAACAATAAATTGTGATTCCTGTGAAAGTGAAACCGTTATTGCTTCAAGGTTGAACTTCTAGTTTCCTTAGTTATTCGTCCTTTTTGAATCACCTTTATTTTGTTATTTGTATATCTCTTCGTGAACTTTTTTATTTGTACACGTTCTAATCATTTTATATAAATCCGTGATGATATATATTTATTTATTATCTTAATTTTAAAACGCGTTTTATCGGTTTTTCTGATTCGTTATTTATCGATTATGCATTAACTATTTATATTGTGTACATTCTTTTTTATTTTTTCTTCCTTATTGTATTTATTTTTGTGTGAAGAACTGTTCCTAGGAAATTACAGCATTTATCGATTTTTAACCGGTCTGTAATTAAAAGAAAATATTCGTTTTTTTTTCTTCTTAATTTCTTATAGTAAATCGTATATTCATTAGTAGGACTTGATGACGTGTGAGTGTGCATATCGAAGTTTTTAATTATTTTCGACGTAGGATTACAATTGGATTGCTCAGTTTAATGTTTGTAATAATGGCTGTTGATTTTGAATGTATAAAGTGATAAAGAAAAGATTCATTAGCTGGCGTTAAACAGTGAAACAAATCATTAATGTATACCATTTTATGGAAACTTACTTTTTATACAAAAGTAATTTAATGTAAGAGCTTACAAAAATATAACGTTGGGGTTATTTTCATATTACATATTATTGTTCTATGTCGTTAATTTTATTTGTTAAACTTGGAATGATAGTATTTTTAAATCCGTTGTATATTTTGTTGTGTGTAAAATAAAGAAGCTAATTCGGTGGATTGTTTTGAAATTGCTTTGACTGGTTCTATTCCAGTCGGTGGTCCACAGTCTTGTTGGTTACGTGAACATCAGTACAGTTCTGTATGTTTGGTGGAGTGTATAGCAATGCACGCAAATTCAGGTTTTTGCCCAACACTGGGCGATGTGTAGCAAGTTGGGAGAGGATAGAAAAGGAGAGACGTACTGATCGGGGCGCAAGAGACCTGATTAAGGAGCAAAAGTTGTACACCAAACGCTTATTTTTCTTTTATTTTAATTTATAATCCAAACTTCCAATCGTGGAAGGGAATATATGTAAGAAGAAATGAACACACACCAAAGCTGTGAAAATAAAATAAAAAATGACGACGCCCGGCATGCCAAACTGGCTCGCTAGAAACAGCACTTCTGGCTTCGGAAACTATCCTTTCGAGTATCGCATCGGTGATCAGAGGGACGTCTTGAGGCTGGCCCGGACCCCCATTTCGCCTCTCCGCTTCGGATTCCCGCTGTCCTGTTAGGACCCAGGACTACTATGAGACACACTACTGATCGAAGAAACGCTCACCTAGCATTAGCCTGGAATTCGGGTGCACCACAGCCAGACGCGCTTCCCTCCTTCACTTCTGACCTGCTCGTCTTGGTATGTATGGCGACGCAGGAAGGTGGTGACGACGGGGTGAACCCTGTCAGTGAGTCTGCAGCAGCTCTAGAATAGTATAGAGTCGTAGTGTTGAGTGTTGGCCGAGCTTCGTTCATCGACCCTCTGCCTCGACCATTCTGTCTGCATCTACTTCTTCATGATCGTCCAGACAAAGACTTAACACCCGGTTCCATCCGCTTTCAATTTTCAACATTAGCGGAACCAAGGTGTCCAGCGCAAGATGGTCAATCACTCCATCGTTGTCGCTCCTGTTGCCGCCGGAATCCTTTCCTGATCCCAGGCCTGACACTTTAACAGGGTGTGCCAGGGGTTGTCCTCCGCCCCTCGATCATAGTGCGTGCACACAGGGCTCGGCCTAACCCCAAGTACTGAAGCAGCCGTGGGTCAGGTGGAAGTTCAGTTCCACATGGTACTGTTTGTCCACTGATCGAGGTAGTACAATAGTGTATAGTAACCAATGAAATAATTCAAATCATACCCAGCTGACTTGTGTCATAACTTGCTATCACATCATACTGCTGGACGAGGTCACAAATTATTACTCTCACAAGATTTTCAAATCATAAGCGCTTTTTGTTTTATTTTGCCAGGACTGTACTCAGGATTTAAGTAAGGCGCGGGGGGAGGGTGCAATGAAGATTTTTTCTTCGTATGGGGGGGGGACACTCAAGTCACAGATCCGCCCTTCTCTCTGTCTCAATTCATTGTTTTCTCGTGTATCTTTGGCCAATGGGGGGGGGGGGTTGAACGCCCCCGGTACGGCCCTGTATTTTGCATTTTTGACATTTTCATGTCTTTACTTTGGCATACAAATCGAGAAAACGTTACTTTTACTAATAATTTCCATGGAAATTTATTTCGACATTTTCTTGTCTTTACTTCGGCAGATTCCAGTCATGGGCAGAGAGGAAACTTGACTTTCAGTTTAGGAGGAGGGGGTGGAGAAGGAAAACTTGCCGACAAATATTTTCTTAAAATTAAATTCGCCGACGAATTTTTTTTAATTTTAAAATTTGCTGATTTTTTATCAAAATATTTTTTAATTAAAAAAAATAAAATAAACAAACAAGCAAACGTTCTTAGAAAATGAAAAATTCAAATGAACAGTTTCAAAATTTGCCGACTACCCCAAATTATTGGTGGTGTTTAACCCCCCCCCATAGTTTCGTCCCTGCAAATGCAGATTGAAGCCTTATACCCCAAGCACTCACATTTGTGCATATGAGCATACTCTGTAGTCCGGAAGGTTAAGGCAGAAGGATGTTAGATACTTGAGAGGAACACACAACTTCCTTTACACATTAAGGTGGTCGTTTTATTTACTCTTGGTGATTTTTTTTTAAATTTTGTCTTGATTTGTCTCCTAAATTGATTCCAATAAAATAAAATAAAAACCCTACGAAGTTTCAGGTCGATCGAACTAGGGGAATCCGTGCCACAAGCTCCCTTTCGTTCTTATGGGAAAAACACATGGAGGTTTGACGTTTGTTCCGTACTAAATTTCCCTCCTGGGTCATTCTTCAAAAATGTTGATATTTCAGGTATGTTTTTTCATGGAAGAAAGTAGGGGATATTTGAACATTTTTTGATAGAAGTTTTGTTAAGAGGCGTTCTGTATAACATATTGGTAACATTGGGCCGACAGTGAGGTGGTTCTGTATTTTAGCATGGCAATCAAAATAATGAATGCCATGCCGAGGGACACATTAAAAAGTCCATGCTGAAAGACAATAGCGAACAAAAAGTGTTCTGCTGTCGATTAGTAGATTCCAAAACAGAAAATTATATGGAGAGTTGATAAAGGCATTCTAACCCATTAATTAGATGCAATTATTTTTTGGATGATGAACATCTATCGTTGCATAAAGATGACCATATGAAAGGCACTTTTTTTAAATTCTTAATTTTAGATAGTAAATACGCGAATGCACGAGTCTCGTCCCCCCCCCCCAAAAAAAAAGGGGTTTGATATGCGGACCGTATTGCTGTGATAAGAATATACAATTTGACCATTAATTGCGACGAAAAAATATTGAAACTCCTGTTTTGTGATTGGTTGAAAAAGAGCCATGCCGATGGACAAAAAATTGAGGGACAATTTTCAGAGCGGGTCATACTGACTCCCACCTGTGAAGATGCGATTTCAATGTTAACTTGTGATTCCTTCATCCATTTAAAGTAGCACTATGTTGTCAGTTTGTTCTAATATACAGCTTGAAAATTTAAGGGAGAAAAAAATAATAAAAATTGTTCTAGGGACAGCCCTGCTGACAGTTATTTTAGCATATTTAGTCTGATTTTGACCCATTAAAAGTGGATCAAATTTTCTTCTGAAAGCTTGAAAAAGTAGAATTAAGTCATATCTATAAGAAAAAAAACAACAAAAAAAACAACAAAAAACAAAAAATATTAGTAGTACGTGAGATAACTGCTGGGGACTGAAATATCAACATTTTCGAAGAATAACACCAAAAACATTTGCTATATCGGATTCAGCTTGTGATATTGGAAAATAAGTATTTTGCTTTCAACTTTTAGATTTTAATAAAATCTTCAACTTTCTCAAATATCAGGCTCCAAGTCAAACAGAGAATTTAGTAAAAACAGAATAGTCATTGAAATTCGAAATTTATCGTCCAAAAAATGTGGAGCGCAAGTGCTCTGCGGAGCGTAGCGGACGACGACATTCTCATGTCGGCGCAGTCCGCGAAGCAGACATGAAAATGCTCTCTTGTGGTTGCAGACTCGTCTGCAAGATGATTTACTAGCAGAGCGTAGTGCTCGCAGGCTGGTACAAGGAACGTGATGTTCTCAAGGGAATACAGGCTGATACAAGGAGTGTGGTACTCGCAGGATCTATATTTTGTCTTGACTTAGTAACAACAGTACGATGGGATGGGGGGGGGGGATGAAGGGGCACCATTTCTCTTAGCTAATAGCCTGCCTCTCCGGAAAAATCTATTTTCCAAATTCGCGCGTTAAAATCGAATCGTGACATCGTTGAGGGAGGGGGATCTCATTACTTCTTTTAGTGGATAATTTGTTCCTTTGGAAGATTCTATTATCCAAATTCGAGCGCTAAAACCGAAGGGAAGGTTATTTTTCCACAATGGAATTTGGAGGGTTTATTTTGCCCAAGTCCTTAGAAAGCTGGTCAGTTCATTTCGATTAGTAACTACTAGTTCACTTTCTTCCATTTTTATAACCACTCCAATTCGATCATTTCATTCATTGATTTCCACCTCAACGCTTCTATGTTTTCACTTATATCCCATCTCTATCAATTCTACCGATCTGCAGTAGGATACGAATGCAGATGGCTGCTTTTTGATAAAAATTGAAATACAAGATCCCGACGCAGTATAAAACCGGTGATACTTGATCCCGGAGAGGGGATAGGATGACGGAACAGCAGCAAAAATGTTTGCTTGTACAAGGAAATTTGTTACACTCGTGATATTGAGTTTTGGTTCAGTTAGGAGTTCTTTACATTAAGGTCACAACCAATTAGTCAATTACAAAAATTAAAGCATTGTAAATGTACAACAAAATAACGTAACTAAGGAACTTTATTGAATCTGATACGTTTCACAGATGATGGAAGAAATTTATCTGGCGCAGGCTTCCGGCGAGTTATAGTGGGTTGACTTGGGATGGATTTAGTTACTACACTAGAACTGCAAGCTGCAACAGAATCTTGAGTAGAACGCCATGCACTAGCAACAGAAGTGGTAGGGTGCTCCGATTTTTTCGGCTGTGGTCCGATACGGGGAGCTGCATTAGTTAAATCTCTGGAATGCAAGGCATCACACATAGGTGCATATCCCGTTCTATAAGGAATGAACTGCTGTCCGATAACACCGGCTCCATTTATAAACTGCCCGTAAGCGTCTCTCTGTAAAATACAAATGATAATTAGTTCGTCGATATATTCGAAGTGGAATGCAACTTGAAATGACTTCTTACATTAATATTCTGAGCACCGGGATGAACGGTACTTGGTCCCGAAATGGAATCTTCATTATCTTCACTTGTAGACACCCTGTAATGTATGAAGAACGCCATCAGAGTAAAACTGCTAGTTCGGACCTCAAGGCCATGTCATTGTACTCGTACTGCAGAAAACTAACATTTGATTTGGTTTAGATTGGTTGATTCGCTTCAACACATCTCGTTTCCTCTGCAGCAATTTTTGCTTTGTTTCGGTTAAGCTTTCCAATTCTGGCGCGTAACATACATGAAGAACACCTCCATAGAATGATCTATCGTCGAGCATATGTTTAGAGAATCTACAGGTCGGATGAGTATTATTTTATTACTGTTCGATGCAAACTACTTAATTTTTGCTTTGATCGAGGAATATTCGAATTCAACAAATTCTTGATACGTAGTTTTAAAAAAAATGCGGATACGCAGACCCATTATTTGGTACAAAAATAACCTACAAAATTCGAGGCCAATTTTTTCTTATCAATCTAAAGGCCTGAACGCACATGGGATATTTCTGCGAAAGAAGTCGGATTGAAAATTGAATAGTCCAGTTGGTTTACTGAGATCAAATCACGGATGGCAAGTTAAAGAATTTCTTTCAAGAAAAAATATAGGAGTGTAAAGACTCGGATGATTGATTATGCGACTTGATTTCCATCGACAAAAGCGGTTACCTGGCCGATTGAATTTTTGCATACAAGACATGATACACTTCGGTGAACGATTCTTCATCCTCTGCATATTTAGGAACCAAATTCACGAATTTCACGTCACCGTAACGTAAGCACAGATGTTTCAACTCCTTTTGCAAATTAAGAGCTGGCACACCTCTTATCAGTAGGTGCTGCGATTCTTCATTTACTGTATAAACCTACACAGGAACTGAACTCATTAAGGAAACATATTTATACATCGGAAATACGAAAAATATCGGCAGTTCATCATCCAATATTATTACATTTCAATGAAGCAATGACTTCAACATAACTTCGAAATCATGACCACGAATACTAAGTTGAAGTACTTTAATAACTAGGGGTTTATCGAAAGTTTCGCCGACTTGGCACAATTTCGTAGATAATAACTGTCATAATAAGAGGATAAGAGTAAAATTTCCAACTAGAGGCATAATTTCAGAGCGTAAGCTGAAATCCTTCCAGAAACTTCAGATTACAGCTTTGACTCGACTGTTAGGTTTCACTTTCTTTGGCAGTGAAGTATTGCGACAGAAATCCATCACAAAGAAACACTAAATAGAACTTAAAATTAGCGCTAGTTCATAGATATTTTCAGGATACAAGTTGCAATCCATCGTTGACGATCTACCTTGACGGCTGTCAGCTTCTTCCCTTGACGATACGGTGGGCGAGAAGTACACAATTCAACTCGGTCATGATGGGAGTATTTTGTTACACATGGAACAGTAGTATTGTTTTCCATTTTTTACGCGAGCAAATGATCCATGATAGAAACCAACCAAGAAAATTACGAAGAAACTTTAAATTGACAATCAAGAAAAACGAAAAAGCGCCATTATATGATAAGGGATGTTTACATTTTCGGATTGTGGAATCAGTGTCACCAGATGATAAAGCAGAAAAATTCGTTAAGAATGATTCTTGACTTAGCCACTTGGCTGCGCTAGAGACTATGAAGCAGTGTTGTCTTGTTAGTGCTTGTGCTTAGCTGCTTATACGTGCTTTGTGGAAAAATGATTTCTGTTCTGTCTTCTGTCGTTCTGTCCTTCTGTGTTTCAATCAGCGGACTTCGCAGTTTATTCATTTTAGGGGAGAGCCTTACAAGGGGGTTAACAAGTATCAAAATAATACTAAAAATATTCTTTCGCTCGTATAATTTTCCAATTATTTTAGTATAGCTTTTAAAGAATTGGGGAAGGTGCTAAGTCTTCTTATTTGTGCCTATGATTGTGGTCTTGCCGAAAGTTTCCAAATATCAATAATGCAACAATGCTAGAAGGCTAAATATAGAACTCCTGAAAATTTTGACCATGCAGTTACCAGCTGCTTCAGTGCAGGGCCATTTCTCAACATTATTCCAGATTCCCATTAGCCAAATATTTTGACCATCTTCAATTTATTGGGAACTCCCGTTCGCCATCCATGATAAAATTTAGAAGGTCGTGCCCAAATTGTAATACTCCAGCCAGAGAGGAGCATGATTTATAAAAATCATGCAGTTTTCCTTAGGGGGAATGAGGAATCTTTTATTCAACCTTACCCCTTAGCAGGACCTCTTAAAATTCTTCGATTTCAATAAATGTTGTCTGGTGGGTTTTTAAATAAAAAAGAATGAGTTTAGCTACTGGGATTAGAACATTTCACGAACCGCTGAATTTTGGACCATATCCCTGAGAAACAACTTTGATAATGGCACCCAGTCTTTGGAAATGACGATAGATTGGGATTAGCCGTAATTATTTCTGTTTAGAAATTCAAAAGCAGGTTCTGGTCTGTAACTCGCCTGGAAAGCATGGTGCTAGCCCAAATTCCGGCATCGACGACAGTTATACGTCAGATCTGCTATCGATTCTAGCGCAAATCAAGCACCAATCGAAAACTGGTACTCGATTTGCGCCAGGCGCCACAGTCGGGCCAAATTTATGCCGACACCGAACGGCCCAAAATTCCGGCAACGGTGCTTGCAAGCATTTCAAATGGGAAGGTGCTAGCTCCAACATGGCGCAACTTTGACACTGGCCCCACGATTTCTAGGCAGGAATCCATGGAAGATGAAACAGTACAAAATTAATAACAAATGCATTGCTTCTTTTTGGGCAACAAGCATAAAACTACTGGTATGAGACACACAGGGACGTACCGAAGAGTTTTTATGATAGGGGGGAGGGGGGAGAAATTGTGAAAGTCCCAACTGACTGAACTCAGAATTCAAAATTCCCAAGTATCAAAGCAAAAGCAAAAAAAAAAACCTTTTGACCAGTTGGATTTTTTCAACTGACTCAACTCAAAATTCCCAAGTATCAAAGCAAGAAAAAAAAAAATTTCAATTTGTTGGATTTTCCCAACTCGCCTGACTGAAATGGTAAATTTTCCCAACTACTGAGTGAAAAATGCCTACGGGGTATAAGTTTCCCCCCTGCCCCCTATCGGTACGTCCCTGGACACACATACGTCAAAACTGCAAAATTCACCTTCTTTCATATATAGTTAATCTGTTCCGAGCAAAGTTGGACACCGAACACCATGTTATGACGTAAAATATTTTCTCGTAATTCACGAGTATATTCGATTTTTCCAATTTTATTGCATAAAATGCTACAATGTAATGAACCTAGCATTCAAAGTCCATGTCGTTCTCAGTATAGTCAATTAAATATCGTCGGCAAGTTTTGCTCTATCTTATAATAGTTTGAAACATACAACGTTATTTTATTATGATGAAATAGATATACAGCTTATCGATAAAAATGGTATATTTGGAAGACACAAATTGATTATTAGCCAAGCAAAACTTTACGCATCATTGCATTGTCTGCGTACGACCCGTGCAAGGCGGAATTATTGACGACACATTTCGATGAGCATAAGTATTGTAACAAAGGCACACGATATTTTCCACAGAAGTCCACAAATTTTATATGCTCCACCCGATTATCGAAAAAGACACCTGTAAAATAAAAATAGATTTTAACTGAAGGATGACAATTTTCCTCACTCAAAGTAATTACGTTAATCATCAAGTAGTACGGCTTCCCTTCACAGATTCATTGAGTGCTCAGTAGAGCTCATTACCGATGTTCGGAACTGCACTACATTACAAGAAATTCAACAAAAGCTGCTGTTACAGCTGTTGCTCCAACTTAGTACATCCTAAGTTTCTCATTCTGATTCACTGACACGATAATTCGATTTTATTTTGTTTCGCAAGAGATAAAGAATATATCAATAATAAGAATGCCTTCAATTCTCACATTGAATGGAACTGGGGAGCTTCAACATTCGAGGCAGATGTACCCCTCACAAGTTTTCTTTTCTGTTTATGACTGACTGGGTATCATATTTTTTCTATCCGAGCAAATTTTTGGGTTTCAGGCAAGCAATTCACTGGGCGTTTTTCCCGATGAGGTGTAACCAGGTTTTCAGAACATAGACGTTTTAGGCAACCTCGTTTAGCCATTGTTTTGATTCATTCAGGAAAATTAAGAAAGTATTTGTTTCTAGATTTTCTGTAATAGATTACAAAGGTTTTGCCTATTCGTGGGAAAACAGAATTCAAGTAATGTAAAAAACTAGGTACTTCGAAGTTGAATCTTCCCAAATCAGAAAATCGGAGTCGTTCAGCTCAATTTTGCGGCAAGAAAATTCTACACTAGACAAAAATCCTTTACAATAAAATATCTTGGATACACCGTTCAGTATTCCGCAAAGTAGCTATTAAAAAGAAGAACCATGTTCGCGGATCACAGAAATTGATACTCAAATTGCATATTCTAGAAGCGTAAATGAATGGCGAATCCGAGGGCCCATTCTGGGAGAAGAAATTCAAAATATGTAAGGATAGTTATGGTTTCATAAACCCCCCTCTTCCAGAGTATGTAGATCATTTTCTCGTTCTCACGAATGAATATGAATAAGCGAATATGAGAAGTACTTGGTTTTTTGAATGATTGGTACTACTGACTGTTTTCTTATGAACGTTGAAAGTGAAAATGACTTCCTACGTGTAAGATCAAATTCTTTCATCACAGCAGATTCTCAATTGCGCGACGAGTTTTCAAAAATGTTCAAAGTTCACCGCAATACCATCCAGTTTTCCCCCTCACTGCAGGAAAGAGATCAACTCTCAAGATAAGCTGAGATTATTCAATCTTTAATGCCTATGTAAGAATCTTTTAGATTCTTCAAACTCTTTAAGGCTCTTCTAAACTTATTCAACACTCCCTAAATCTATTTAAAACTTGTTTGTGACTCTGTATGACTTTTCCAAGGTTAATTATGGCTGTTCGAAACGTGATCAAGACATTTAAGAACTCTCAGCTATTTATAACTTGTGAAGACTCTTGGAATTAAGATTCTTCAATGATTATTTAAAACTCTCCCAGACCTTTATAGGTTTTTCTTTAAAACTTACTGACCGCTCAAGGTTCGTTTAGGAATTTTTACTTTTCAAGACAGGATCGAGATTAATAAAAAAATTTCCATACTGGTTTAAAACAAAATGCTCTTTAAGACGCTTTCAAACTATTTCAATACTCGCTAAAACCGTCCAATACGCGCTAAAGACTCTTCGGATTCTTTTCGACTTGAATTATGGCTTCTTGAATAGTCTCAAAACTCTTCAAAACTTTTTATGATTCCTTAAAGATCGTCAAAGGCTCATTCAAGACTTTCTAGACTTTTTTTACACTAGTTTAGAGTTCTTTGAAATTTATCAAGACACTAAAAAACTCGTTTGAAACTCTCAAGCTGGGGTTCCAAACAGCATCATTCGTTTACACAATTGCTTAGGGGAAACCGAAACGAAACATTTCGTTTCCGGTAAGCGATAACGTAAATGAAATATTTTGTTTTGAATTTCTGCTTTCAAGGCAATGTCTTTCGTGATGCGCTTCTGATATCAATATTTTTCTCTCGGAGGGGACACTGCTTCCATTGCCCCATGTTTCTGCGCCTAGAATAAATTCTTAATGAAGGCTGTATAATCATACACAAACACGATTTTTGAAACAAATCTTGAAACCTTATTCATCATTTGTCTTCTCAGTGATCTAAATTAAATTTCCTTTTACTGTAACAATTTTACAGGGTTTTTCAATCTTTGATGTCTCGCACCTCAATCCTCTGCAGCTACTTCATCGATAGTTGAAGTATATTCACATTGAAGCACCGTGGTCGAACTATTTTCATTCTCAACGATTTACATATTATCATGATTGGTTTTCAACTCGAGAGCAACAGCTATTATCTCGCGGGTACTAAACCGAGCAAATTAATGACGGTGATAATTTCGCGAGAGATCGATCGAATACAATGGACACTATTCATAACCAAAAGTACTTATCTAATCACTACAAGTGCAGAAAACAAATTCTGATAGGTATACAAGACAAGAGCGTAATAAATAACGAAAAAAATAACGGGTGGGGAAATACGCGTATCATTGGAAACCGAAACAAGGCGGAAGGGACAGCGGTGGGAAATACCAATGTCGAGACTAGACGAAGAGTAAAAGATTGAAGTGACAGTGACAGCATTCTCGAGAGCAATATGTGGCAATTATTGTCGTCACGTTATCTCGGTTCAAGTGGCAATCTGAATGCACTTTTGAAATGCATTCTCTGATATGACTTCTTAAATTTTATTCGAGAGCTAGCAGTTCGAACTATCGATAATTCGAAATCACAAACAATCTATTTGAATAAATCTTTCAATGCTGACAGCTTGAGCAGGAAATAGGCATTCAAACTGCTCTGGGTAAACTGTGCGTCAATGAAACTAATTCATCTACATTCATATTGCTCACTTTCCTCTTACTATTTAACACTATAAACTTGTTAGCTAATCAGTTGAAAGCGAAGCCGCAACTGACCTTTGCATTTCGGGTTCACACAACGATGAGCGCTTCTGAGGTAATTTCGTAAGGTAGCCGGTAGTTCACGATCAGGGATTTCAATGTTATACAATTTAATCGTTCTTCCGGCTAGCTCCAGCAGTGATGGTGGGTTATGTAGCATATCGCTCACAAAATTTACGACCAAAGGATTTTCTCGTAAACTTAGCTGAAACAATGTAATCAACCGATTAGCTACGGTTAAATTTGAATAAACCAAAATCTCTTAGGCAAAGCAAATACAAACCTCTGATAAACATTTCAACGCTATGATTTCGGTTGGTAACGTACGAAGGCGATTTTTATGCAGTAACAACGATTTCAAGTTCTTCAAATCAGCAATGGTCGATGGCAGGGTTTCCAAAGCATTGTCACTCAAAATGAGACCTTGCAGACTCATCAGATTACCAACAGAATCCGGAATTCCGTTCAAATAATTACCACCCAAGCACAAGACCCTCAGTCTGCACAACCACCGACCATTAGAATACACATAATCATTCAAACGAATTGGCTAAAGTAGACAATATTAACAACGTACCTCTGCAACACATCAATTTCTCTAGGTAACTCGGCTATTTGATTGCTGCCTAGATACAAGTATTCTAGGTTCCTTGTTTCTAACAGCTGTATTGGAAATCTAGACAACTGATTTCCACTGAAATTGCACATTCTCAAATTATGTAACTTTCTGAAGGATTTTGGCAGGCCATCGTTCGTTAAACGGTTATTTTTCACGATCAGCGTAGTTAATGGCAACTGCGATATTGCTTCGGGTAAGGAAATCATCTGATTGTTGCTCATATCCAATGTTTTTAAATTGGTGAATTTAGATGCATCTACCAGGATTGTATCTATAGAATTGTATGCCAGCAGTAGCGTGTCGACTACTTCAGGTCGTTTACCGAAATTTTCTTCCGTATTTTCGAGGTACTTGGCGAGCATTTCGGAATCCAAATGAGTTGACGTAAAGTCCAACGTTCTGGCAGGGACTGATGTCTGGCTCTCATTATCGCTACCCTCGGATGAAGAGTCGTAAGAGTACTCGTACATTATGAAAACTGATTCCCTGAAAACAACACCAAGCGTCAACCCAACACAATCACAACATATTTCGTTGCAATTTTCCAGAAAACTGCGTTCTAACAAGCACGCCAAGTTACACATACCGCGATAACGTCGGGTATTTAAAACGAACAAATAAAATCGAATACTTGTTAATGCTAAAAATTACCCGCTATTAGTAAGCGCATCTAGGCAGGACTTACCTTCGGCAAAATGATTCCAAAACTGAACGGTCTGAGTCAGCTTCGTATCAATTTCAACACATTTTCTATTTGCTTAAACATTATCTCAAGATCGTTCACAACTGAAACATTGAAAGTGTCTACAGATTAATAAGATTACAAAGACATAATTAACGCCATTCAAATTTTTATCGTGGATAATCTACAAGTTTACAGAGATAACGAACAGCTGTTTGTACCGATTGGTACCGCTGAAGAGCTCTGATGTCCGCGTTGCCAAAATGCCCTGTTCAAGCGTTCCAGGAATAAAATATTCTAGTCTCATAGAAAATAGGATCTTATATAAATCATAAATAAGATCCATTTTCGTGGACTGATTCAGGATCCAAAATCCATGGAATCTGTCATTGACTTATTATTAATTCAAAGAAGAAGGGTCCCGACTCTATTCTTTAAATATGGTTCTTTTTCTCAAATCAGAATTATTCTTACATTCTGGAGTCAATTCTCAAGTTTGCTCATCTGACAGGGAAAAAGGTCTTAAAATCCAGTAAACGAATGTTGATTTTCTCAGACTCGAGTTTCCGATAACCGGATTTATCTCATTATCTCTAGGAGCATTGCTTGTTATCGTTTCGTTTCATGAATTTTGTATCTCAGAATGGTGATGAATTTGGAATAGTTTAAATTTAAATTAATTAATTAATTTTAGTTTTGCTTCACTTTTGTTCTCTTTGCAGCTGAAGCAATAAGAAAATATGTCGAGTGGAAAAGATAAACTGGCGATCTTCCCGTCGCGAGGGTATGGTATTCCTATATTTTACTTTGGGCGTGTCTAGAACATGTTCATTTTATTTCTAATTAATACGATTAATATAGTATTAAACCACCGAAATTAATTGTTCATGACACTATTACAATGTAACAGAGTAATCAGTTGATCCTACGTACGTCAGTTATGAATACAGAGAAGTTTCATCCATGTAGTTTTCCACTGATAGGAGTTGGATTTTCGAATTTGGCTCTGAACCCTCTTAAAATTTAAATAGCCAAGAAGTTTCCGGAATGCCTCGCCAGTATGATCAAAGTTATTCTCCGGTCCAATTACAACTGTGTATGTTTGTTCCAGAGCTCAGACCTTAATGAAAGGTCGTTTAAAAGGAGCACAGAAAGGTCACAGTCTTCTTAAGAAGAAAGCAGATGCGTTACAAATGAGGTTCAGACTCATCCTCGGTAAAATCGTACAGGTGAATAAGATTCTATGCTCTTGGAAAGGCCTTTCGTTTTTTATATGGTTAGTTATCTGATCAGATCGAGTCGAATAATTAAAACCCTTTCAATTCTAGACGAAAACACTAATGGGTGAAGTAATGAAGGAAGCCGCATTTTCTCTAGCCGAGGCGAAATTTACAACCGGTGATTTCAATCAAGTCGTGCTGCAGAATGTAACTAAAGCTCAAATTAAAATTCGCACGAAGAAAGATAATGTAGCTGGTGAGAAATATTTAGTAACATTACCAGCAGTGGCGCGAGCTCCTGTGACCATGTAAGGTACTTGCATTAGGAGTCCTCGAGAATTTAGGTTAAGATGGAAAGGGATTGAGGATGTATTTATTCTTAAGATAGAAGTCCCTAATTTTTGTTAACTGTCTTACATGCTGAGAACAATTGTGTCACTGAGTGCGGATTTGTGTGGGCTGTCTCCCTTCGAATATGAGCAATATTTCCTCCTGTGTGGAAAAATTCTATTTATAATCATGTATAATGCAGATGACTGGGGAACTAAAGGTTTGAATTCGATGATTTATCCCAACTTTAGGTGTCTATTGCTTGCGGGTCGGTTTTAAGTTTGGATAAATTTGATACAAGTTTTTGTAATCTTTGTAAGAATAATGAATAGCATGAAGGGTACAGTTTGAGTTTAGATAAATTTCTCTTTATTGTGGATTTCTATAACGTGTATACTAACTAGGGTATCTTGCGTTCCGAATATAGGAGTCACACTGCCCGTGTTCGAAAGTTATCAAGATGGTACTGACACGTACGAGTTGGCTGGTTTGGCCAGAGGTGGCCAACAACTGGCCAAATTGAAGAAAAACTACCAGACAGCTATCAAACTTCTAGTTGAATTAGCATCATTGCAGACATCATTCGTGACATTGGACGAAGTTATCAAGATCACGAATCGACGTGTAAATGCTATCGAACATGGTAAGTGGTTCAAACATGTCTTAGAGCAATATCATTGTCTTAGTTCAGAACCGCCTGAAAAACGTTTTTATTGTGCTTGCAGTGATTATTCCGAGAATAGAGCGAACTCTCGCTTATATAATATCCGAATTAGATGAACTGGAACGAGAAGAATTTTACAGGTATGGTAGTTGCGTTCATCTCGATGAAATTTCATCTATTATTAGTAACCACAACTAAATACGGGCGTGTTTATGGTTAAAGGTTGAAAAAGATACAAGACAAGAAGAAAGTAATAAAAGCGAGGACAGAGGCTTTACGTTTGGCGCGTCAAAAAGAACAAGACGACCGAGAAGAAGAAGCGGGTAATATGCTGGACGAAGGCGACGAAGACATACTCTTCTAAGTTTCATTTTTCTGTTTCTGGGGTTAGAATTATACGGTTACCTGTGCGAGTAGTGGTCGAACGACAACTGCTGGCACTTAATATTTACATTTGTAATTTTCTGTTTTGAAAAATATTTGTTAGTCGTTAGCTAAGTTTCTCGAATACCCGAGGTACGGTGACAACCGAATTCGGTTCCGTTTCAGTCGTTCAGTGTTTCATATTATTTTTTATTGTATCATCTGTGTTGTGTTGTTGTTTGTCAATGAATCATATCAGCTAGCATGAATACAGTTTTAACAGAAGCAATGTCACTCATTTTTCACATTCCATTGCGTCATTCATATCTACCAACATTTTCTCACAGTCAGGGTTGGTGGTACGTATTCTGAGGGCGCGTTCGAATTCCTATTTACATTGCTGAAAAAAATTCTTCTGTTCATTTTTTCTTGTATAATCCCGAGTGTGAGGGAAACATTAGGACATAGTTCGGATAACCGCTGTTATGGTTTCATTTCTCAAACACTGACCAGAACTAGCGGAAGCAATAATCATGTTTATTGTAAATAACGCATAATGCTTAAAATTTAGTGATTTCATTTTAAACTAAATTTTTTTAATGTTAAAGAGTATAAAAATCGATATTATTGTCAATAAAGTATTGTCATTCGTTTTCCATTATCCCTTACGTCAATGTAAACTTGAACAAGCGTATCCCAAAAGCGAACGAAAATGATGAATTATTGTCATGCAGTGAATGGAATTTGTAAAACCATCATTCCAGAATTTTGATCATCACTTTTAAAAATTTATGCGGTTCAGACGTTTTGAAAATCGGTTCGCCATCGTCACCTCGGTAGGCTTTATAACGTAGTTCAAAAACGGTAACAAATCCCATGTTCTCAGCGATCTTCTGAGTGTAGAAACTGGTAGCATCCTCTTTAAACAACTGAAAAGTAAATTGTAATTAAAAGGTGGACACGTTGGGCGGACTATTAACACTTGGCAATTTATTACCTTGAACCCGCCATTCTGAGCCACTTCCAGGCTTTTTACAAGCAGTCGTTTAGCTAATCCTTGGCCTCTGTAATTTTGGTCAACAGATAATATTCTACATTCGAAAATGCAGTCGACTCGGTATTTCTGGAATAAGGCAACGTCCTGGTTGATGCCGTAAAGGAACGAAAAAATGTTTTTGTATTTCTGATCACTGGCTTGGAGTATTTTTTCTTTATCAGATTTCGCATCCTCTGGTCTTTGAATGCCATTCAGAGCCACTCCGATGATCTGAAATGAAGACATGACTGATGAAGATACTGTATAGCTACTACGAGTTCAGAACTAACTCAACGATGTCCGACATACATCGGCTGGTATTAACTAAGCAAAGAACCGTCATTTGATGCGGATTAGGTTGGTTTTATTTATACATCAGATAATGCCCCCTTTTGCTTACTCGGATAATCTAAATGTGTATTTTAAAAGTATCTTCGGTACTATTACTGCTTCAGTTGATTAATTTGAACCTACTATAACTGGAGGACTAAGCAGGGGTCTCGAGGTCCCCCTATGCCAATGACGAGTCCTCGTATTACTTGACGGAAAAATCAAGGCGTTCTACATGTAGACGTAACTTGCCCAGTGTGGTCGGAGTTGGAAGGGTAGTACTATTATTTTGCTCCCCGCCATAGTTGTAATGAAAGACATTGTAAGAATAAGAGCCCATAACCGGGTAAATAAGCTGAACACCCATTTTTCAAATCGGGGAAAAGCAAATAGCTTATTTTCTTCTGAAAATATTTCAATTACTGTAACAATCGAGGCAGCGAGGCAGGTAAGAGGCAAAGGGATATCTACTGGTAACATCTGTAACTCACCTCTGCTCCCTAATTAGGATTGGATTTCCAACAGAAAAGAAACAAAAACAAAATAATCCATCAGAAGTTTAAACTGTGCCCCCTCCCACTCATGATTACATTCCGGCGCCTCTGGACTTACCTAACATGAGCAAATTGGCATTGTGTGATAATACAATTGGCTTGATGCAATGTATAAGTAATGTCTGTGTAATTAATATTCCTTGTAAATATTAGGTCTAACAAGTATGCTACTTTGTAAATGTACCTCACAAGAAGAAAGGAAAAATAACGCACATGCGTAGAGTTGAGGGATGTCGTTAAATCAACTAATTACACGAGTCAAATGAAAACATAATGTTACTTATACAAGTAGGATATGAGTAATGTCACCATGATTATAAACAGTAATTTTATAAACGAGTAAATGCTGTGAAGGTAAAGATACAATATCCTATACCTAAAATATCTTACAAATAAAGGCTGATATGTATATTATGGTGGCAGGAGGGAAGACAAGAATGCACAGCCTACATATGACTTACTTTACCTATACAAACAATTTTTGTATTTTCACTTCAATATTTAGGTGTCAGTCTGATAAATGTAGAAATTGATCTTATGACATCTGGCATAATAGGAGATTCCCACGTTTCCGGCAATTAAATAACTGCAGAATGCTGAACCGATGAGAAGTTGCTGTACTAGCCAGTTATTGTTACAGGGAGATCATAAAAATTAAAACGATATAGATCCTCAAAAATTATAAAATCATTAATAATATCTAATGAGCGAAACACTGTCTATATGGGCATTAAAATGGACAGGAATGTAGACATATTTAGAAAAACAAAAAACGAATACACAATTTTCGATTTCAAGTTCTTTTTGCGAAGCTTATCATTTTATTGCAAATTTAGAAAAGTCAACTAGTTGGTATGAATGTACACGCCAAATACTGACACTTGACCTGATGAGTTGTTGATGCAATTGTCACATATTTGGGTTTATTGATGCACATTGTTGCATCAATGTGAATATATTGAAGTGACATTACTGGGTATAAGTGTCCCCTTGTTTTCAACCGTTATGTCGACAGGAATTCTATATGTATGTAGACTCTGTCTACTAGACAAGAATGTCCACTTTTTTCTATCTCCATGTCAACAGAAATTCTTCGTAGACAATCAACTGGGCAAAAATTTCTTGTATGTCAAGTAATGGACTGGTTCCTTTCTCCTACACAGACATTACGTAGTTCTTTTTTATGCAGTATGTGTTTCGTGTTGGATGATCAATCAACAGGGTTTCTCCCCCAAGATACACCTATGCACTTACATGTAAGAACGTTTTATAGACATTGTAACTGAATGAATACGAAAGGTATACTTACGAAATGTTTTAGAAAGGGAAGTCGGTGTACATTGTGAACCTAATTTTTTCATACACGTAGCTCAATTGACAAATCGACAACCAACAAAAAAGATGAGTGATGAAGGTTTCCGCGTAAAAATTAGAAATCATGCTGCGTCATTTCGCACTCCTTTTAGTTTTCAAAAGTGGATGAAACTTTTTCGCTGAGAATATTCATGTTAATATTATTTTCTTACGCAGTCACAGATGGACTTCCAGCCCTCAGGAACAAACACATTTCCTTGGATGAATGCTGAACCAAAGTCATTCTCACCGAACCATAACAACCTTGGTTCGCTATTAAAAACTGTCTCCAGATCAGTGGATTTTTAAAATGCATGCATATAATCGTGTATATTTACTTTTTGGGTTGTTTTGTCAATAGCCATCACTGACAGATTGTCCCTCAGCGTCAGCAAACTATGTTGCTCCAGATCGTCGTGTTTCTCTCCTTGATCACAGAGTTTTACAGCTTTATTCAGCGGCTCGTCCGCAAAAAAATTGTTCCTCAAATGCTGAATTACCTCCTCGAAGCATTCCTCGGTAATAGGGGTAACAATATCCACCGCATCTACCATCCTAATCTAATCTGCAAATAAAGTTGGTTCAGTTGGGTAGTCTGAATGCACGAATGAGGGCGCGCGTACAAAATTAAACGAAGAAATCCCGCCAACTATGCTGTCAGCTGTAAGGTATTTCGATTTAGCCCCACCCTCAGCGAGAAATTCGGTCGATGTCCTCGTGTATATGTTTCACCATGAGCTACTGCCACAAACAAGCGTAAACAAGCAATTTTCTACTCACCGTTATTTAAAATATACGTCTGGTAACTATGAACTGGTAAAGAAAATTGAATTAAATAGTGTCAACGCGAACGTCTAAATTCACGAGCACGTAAAAATGAGCTCGAGTCTGTTCGGGAGTAAAAATACGCTCAGATACCTAGATGGGCAGAGTGGTTGTCTCCATGGTGATAGAACCTCTTCACCAGTTGCTGGCTACGTGCACTACCCTCTAATTTTATCGACTGGTATCTAACGCATTATTTATTATCGCGATTATTTCGGGTATTTTCAATTTCAAACTTTCGATATCCGTTGGAATTTTTCTCATAGACTAAGATTCGCCCTCTCGGCGCCCAGAATTAAAATCGAAGACATTTTTCACCCTTCAACTGTATGTGTTAGTCTAAATTTTTCACGACAGATCAGAATGCCATTTCAACCTGACAGAGAAACGCTATTAAATAAAACGACATCTTCACTAATAAAAATTAATGTAATATAAAATTTGAACTCGTACAAACAGTTTTACGTTTTAGAAGTCGACCTGAGGACGGAAATGCCTTTGTAGTTTGTTGGCCTTGACTTTCATTTTGGTTTCGTACTTCGCCTGTATAAAATTGATGTACTTTATGTCCTTTACTTTCCTGTAACAAATAAACAGGTATGCAAGTAAGAATATGGCGCGTGGGGAAAATTCTTCAACTGTAGTACACGAGATGGACTTACTTCTTCACCATTTCTTTCTGAGTGGGATTCCAACCGAGACCACGGTAGTAGTTTATCAATTTCTGGACCTTAGTTTCCTTAACTCGAGGAAGTAATTTTTTCTGTACAATGATTGGGTTTTGTCTGAAATGAAACACAAGCAAATTATGTTAGTTTGTAAAACAAACGGTAGGTAAGGGCGAACATGTGTTTCTTTTTCAATGGTAATGCAACTAATATATTCCTATAGCCCAGCTCAAGAATCGGTATGTGCCTATTCAGGAAATATCCAATAAGAAACATAGGACTCATTGCCATTAAAAAAATAAGTACAGAACTGAAACGGGAATTAAAAACACTTAAGCCGGATGATTAGTTCTGGATTAAGTAATAAGAGAAATACTGATAGTCTGTCACCTTTACTGCTCTCACAAATCATTACGGTTTTGTCATTCTATCTTGAGTTTTTTTTTAGCAGTTCTGATCTTCTCCTAGTCAAATAATGATCTAAACTTGATTCGGGAAGTATTCCTCCGATGGCAATTGACCTGATATTCACAGTTTATCATAATCTAGTGTATTCACTTCATTTGGCGAAAATTGATCAAAGCTAGTTGCCATTTACCAGCTCTGTAATAACCGGGTGCCTGTAGTAGGGTGAGGATAGGACAAGGAAATAGGACCCCAGTAATCAACTCATTTCGGTAAATAAGTAGAATAGAAAAGATAGCTTTCAATTTAACATTACTGAGATGAAGTTTAATGAATTAAGAGCTCATACCATCACTTCAATTATTTTTTTCAGTTCGGTAAATTCATGGTTCAATATTGAAGAGTCATATTTTTGTAAGTGAAAGCACACATGTGAGTTTATGAGTTGGAAATAATAGGTCAACAACTTCATTTATCAAGTTGAAAACATTAATGGGTCGCTTGACACCACATCAATTCATTAGATCAACAATCCTAGTCCGGTTCTGATTTGGCAGTTCTTGAACTTGGGTATCTTGATATTTTGGCAGATAACTAAGCTAATCAAGAAGCTATGCCAGCGTTTTGGACCAGCCAGCAGCATTTTGAGATGTTTAGCATGCCGAAACGAACATAAGAGAGGAGTTTTGCAGATAGCTATGTTCGGGGGCCACTCGTTAAAATCTCAAGTCATGAATGTACAACAAGCTCAATAATTTGAAGTTTTCAATTCTTTCAGAATTTTTTGGTTTTTAAGTCAATTTTAATAAGTGTTTACCGCCGGTTTAATTCACCGGAGTTAGAATGGAATGCTGCACATACAATAACTCACTGAAAAATCCATATCTTAGGAAGACGGCACATTTCAGTTTACAACATATGGTCTCATGGACACTTGTGCTAACTAACAGTTTCATCAAAATTGAGTCGAGCATGTAGATCTGTAGATGAAGCTGTACGCTAACCCGTGGTATACATAAAACAGCTGATCACTCATCATTTGGACCTCTATAGAGCGCTCTGACAAAAATCCCCCCCCCCCAAAAAAAATGCGTCGTTACAGAAGAAAAACGTGAAAAATCGATTTTTTAGAGGCTGAGGCCTCAAAAAAACAAACTTCCAATGGGAGGAGGGGAGGTTTTTTTTTTGGTTAATCAGGACCCCATTACCAACAACTTCCAGCAGAGAAACTTAAGATAGCAATTTTTTTTCCGGCTCATATATGACCTAATGCTCCCAGGCTAATTGAGCTAACTGATAAGCTATAAGTTGACGAAAGTTTCAAAACGCTTTCCTGAAAAATCTCATTTTTGTTAGTTAGCGCAAGTGTCCATGAGAACATTGATATGAAAGAGATAATTTAGAAGTACAGATAAATTAGCTTATGGAGAAACTGTAACGCTTCAATTACTTATCGAAGCTCAATTCCCCTTAGTACGTCACCACAGGCTTCTGGTTCCCTGAAAGCGAAGAACTTGTTACACAATTCTAGACGATACTTCTTGATTTGATTAAAACCTTCCATTCAAATTCAGCCTTCCGAAGTGGTTTGCAAAGTTTTTCAACTCATTTAAGCCAACTGAAATAGCATATCAGTTTCCCTTTCTATTCAAAGCCAGACATACATTTACAGAAAAAGATTTAGTAGCTTACCTAAAATATCTAATCAATGATCTATGGCAAATCACGTCTCCCGAAGGTAATAACATGGTCACAGTATCAGCGTTGTCGCTACCTGTCGTATCAGCGTTGATGCTGTCTTTCGTATCAGCAGCATCATCCATATCACTATCTTCATCGTCACTAACAATATCGAAATTGTAAAAATCTAAATATTCCAACGAAGCTTCAGTATCACTCGCAATTTTGGTATGTCCTTTATCGACCATGTGATTTCTCACAGCTTCGATATTAGCGAAACAGTTTTTCCGGTCGTTGCACCAAATACACATCAGACCTTGGCAGATTTTTTCTCCCAAATACAGTAACAAGCCTCTCAAATCGGCTAGATATTCAATATGAGGAATGAAAAACGAATGCGCAAGCGACATGTGTTTTACATTCTTCGTAAGCGAGGCACTATGATGGGTACAGAAGAGACAGTCGTTATATAAAATTGGATTATTTTCGCTGATTACTTCTGTCCATTCGTCGGAGTCCAGTTCCTCAGTGCCCGAGGACGCAGTTTCAATCGATTCATCATCTGACATTTCTTCAGTTGGAGGCCCTACGGCCTGCCCCAATGATTTTATGTTCTTAACAGATGGACAGGCCGCATTTTGTCCATCATCCACATTTTTGGACGACTCAACGTGTTTCTTCGATTGCAAATGGTTTTGAAAAGACCGATCCGAAGCAAAGGATTTTTTGCACGCTGAACAATACGTGTATGTTTTTCCTTTTGACTTATTTTCATTTTCTTGTTGGATTAAGATGACACGCCGTTGAAATTCCTCTGCAGTAACTGGCGGCAATTCAGCGATCTTGCGTTTTAGATTATAACGATGCCAATCTGTTTTATAATGATCACGTTGTAAATCTGCACTCTTGAAGGCAACTTGGCAGTTGATGCAAGTGAACTGCGCCATCACGCAATCCTGCAACATACAGACGAGTCAGAAATCAATTCATATTTACACAGTGCTCAGTCACTTGATCAGTGTGTGACCGGCCCACAAGCAGACAAGTCAAGTTTCTCAACAGATATTTTAAAGAAAGAAGTGGTTCAGCTTCGACAATAATAACTGTACTTCCGAGCTTCTCAATAAGTTTTAGAGCTCCGTAACTTTCTGCTAGCTACGGGTTAGTCCCGAGTTCCAATGCTGCATTCTAAGGAGCCGTCAGGCGACTGGTAAACCAATGACAAGATAGGGTAACTGACCGACAATAAGACATTTTTAGATAAATGAGCTCTTAAAACACAGTTCAACTGCTTTTCCTCAAGCTTGTATGTTCCTGGGAAAACCTCTCATGTTCCAAAACTGATAGCAGTTGTATTGATAACAGGATTCAGTGGCTTCAAATATATTAGGGAACTGATTTCAGAACTCTACTAACGTACCAGATTACGTTAGATTTACACAGTTCTGTCAATAATCTTACTGTCTACAGGTGGTGGTTTCGTGATGTCTTACAGAAAATTGGTGAAGTCTGACATAGTTGCTTGATGACTTTGAGCATAACATGCACAGATACGATGGAAATGTGATAAAGAAACGAGTAATTAACTTTAAATCAATGCAGGTGATACGGCGGGTATCATAAAATGCTCTAATAAGGATAGTAATAAGAAATATGCACGATAAGATCACGTTAGACAGAATAATCCCTGGAGAACGGTTCTTTATTTCTAAAATATAAATGATACTTACAAATGATGTACTTTCAGTCGAGATATGTCAAATGAAGGATTTAAGCCTGATAACATGGAGGAAAAAATTCTAATTTATGAACTACAAGATTCCAAATTCGTAGTCAAATAATTTCACGACAAGAAGGAAACGCAAATGAAATTTATCAGGATTTTTCTGTTAAAGTTGTCATTTTCTGCGCATGCGCATTGTATTACGCCATGTTGCTGCAATGTTATTAGTCGTCATGATAAGAATGGAGAATCATTTGATTCATTTTATAGCCGCCGGGAGTGCTATATACAGACATATGATTCCATATTTTTTACTCGAGTTTTCCAGGAATTTCTGGAATTTTGGTAAATTTAATAATTTATAATAATTTATGAAAGTAAAAAAAAATCGAAATAACCATAAAAGTGCCACAGAAAATGAAAATGTGAACATGGAATAATTTTTGGCCAGATTTTGCGTACCAATTGCGAGGAATTCCAACGTGAAATTTCTCATTCTGTTCATCTGTGATTTTTGTTCTCAGCCGTGAGTATGTCTGTGACTGAAATATAGCGTTGTCTGTTCTGTACTTTTGGAAAAGAAGGTGATTTGGCTGTTTTATTTTTAGTTTCAGTCTTTTCGTTGTTTTCTTAAGCTTTTGAATCAGCTACGATTTTTTTCCTCAATATTCAACTCAAATTAAACGTAAGTACATCTACTCTTCAATAACTCTAATTATATACCACCTAGGAAGATGATGAATTGTTGGTGACCTATAACGAAGTCTGCTCATATTGCAGGTTTTGGCAGTGTCTGGGAGACATTACCCGCACATTTCAGTTTCTGGAATTTATTTTAACTCGTTAAACCGCAACTTGTGTATATAACTGGAAAGGCGTTGCCATTTATATGACGAGTCCTAATTTAATTGGTAAGTATCTTGTCATTTATTACCTTTATGAAGTATGTTATCAAATGCGGTTGATGACGAGTACATCGTTCGAATTTTTAATCATGAGGTGTGTGAACTGAAGTCCGGAATGAATTCGCTAACTCTGTTATATGTGCCGCAATTATAGTTTTTGCTTTACATTTTCGTGTTATACATCATTCTCTTGTTGGAATCTAATCACGAAACCTGTCTGCTGTTTGCTCACGGCTTTCATTTTTCCTATTCACACTCTAGTAATGTATTATGGAATTTGATCCTCGCACAGGATTTAGATTCAATCTATAGAATGTACGTTCGGTCCTGTTGTATATTTTCGATCAATTAGCAACGCTCATAGTATTTGGGGTTCACGATGGGTGATCCCAGTTCTTCGGGATTTCTCTTAATAATTTCCTAGTGCTTATACAATTTGGTTAGGAAAAAAAAAAAAAAGAAAAAACTGGAGGTCTATTGGGATGTTTTGTATTATTTATTTTCAACTACGCGACATCGGTGAGATGACGTTTGATGACGTTAGCTTGCATGTCGTTCATAAATCATGCTCGAATAAATTGCATGGCATGCTGAAACGAGTTCAGTTTGCGTAATTTGTAACTATTGACAAAGATGAGTAATTTTAATCACCTTGTGAATTTCAATTGGTTTTCGAATGATTGGATTCATATTTGTCGTTAAGTAAGCATTATCGCGGAACCCTGATGATATTTAACAAATGTTTGCAAACCCTGAACCATAGTTCAAGAATTGAAGGCTGTACAAATGTTAATTATTTGTGTAACCATTCTATCAATTTAATTAGGGGAGAAATGGGATATTGAAAATCTTATGCGAGCAGCCGGTACTGTTGTATGCATTTGGGTCTGTATTCATTACATCAGTTACCTAGTTATGTGTGCCTGATATTTTACGTGTTATCAGTTCATTTTGAATTTGAACAAGCCGAGCAATTTATTCTTGATAAGGAGATAGCACCTCATGTTTGATAACGATGTTCCGACGAGTTAATACCCGTATTGAAAAAACGAAGTCCTTGACAATGAATATTGGAGTGAATTCGATGCATTTATTTTTCTTTCTGATTTTGTGCTCGATTTGAAATGTAGTTAACGGCTATTATTTCTGCTCTTACGCAACTTGTATGTTCAATTGACGTCTATCGAATGTAGGGAACAAATACTGGGGTGGCAGTGGCGCCGGGCGAATGTAGGGGAGAAGGCGAAACTGTCGAAAGTTGAACGAGCGTTATTAGATTTAGGTTTTGGTGGGTTGCGAGTGTTCTCTGTTTCATGCATTCCATCGTACTGATCTCTTTTTTGTACCTTGAATGTAGGCCAACAAAAAAATTATCGTAATTTTACTAGCTGGTTATCTTAAGTAGAAATAACTAATTTTTTTTTCTCCACCCATACAAATTGTAATAAATACGTTGACTGGTGAATTATGTACTCCATATTGTCTTCGGCTCGTCATATGATTGGAATACTTGGCTTTCTCAGGAAGTAGGGTTGTGGAGAAGAAAGCCAGAGACGCAGAATAAGATCTTAGATCCCTATCCCACATTCAAAAGACGATGTCCAAATGTTCGTTAATGAACAGCCCATTTATTTAATCTAAATGATCCGATTAACAGGGTGATTTGATTCGCTGGGTTTCCGGGGTAGGATGATTTGAATGTTAGATTTATTTGATTGCTGGAATGGTTTCATTTATGAAATGATCTGATTGATTGGTTGTTTGATTAATTGGTTGATTGGACGATTCAATACGGAAGGATGATAGTTGAGTAAATGACTGGTTTGATTGATGGAATGATTCGATTTGTCGGATGGTTTGGATGATTGACTCATAACCATAACTGTTGAATGGTTTCATTGGTGAAATGAATTGCATGATAAATTGACTTGAATAGTGAGCCGATTCAAATGTTTGAATGGTTCGACTGGTTGAATGGTTTTATAAGCTATTTCGGAGCTCCACTTCCAGGGCCCTTCCACATAGGTTATGGAGTCAGACAATTTTACATATTTTCAAAGTATATTCAAGCTATGTACTATCCAAAAGAAATTGGGAAGTAATTAACGAAGTAGGTGGTAAAATAGATGTTTGGAATTGTCTGAAGAGGAAGAGGGATAAACTAATGGGGCATAACTTACAGCACCCAGGAATAATATCACTGCTGCTGAAAGAAAGGGTGGAAGAAAAGCATTGGGTTGGTCGGCAAATATTCCAGTACGTTCAACAGATAATAGAGGATGTCAAATGTAAGAATTATTTGGAAATGAAAGAATTCGCACAAGGCAGGGAGAAATGGAGAGCTGCATTAAACCGGTCGTATGACTGATAACCTTATCATCATCATCATCATCATCATCCTTGTACTGTATCTTTCTTTTGGAAAACAGAAAAATCTCAACTTGGGATTTTTCCTACCGTTTTTAGAACAAAAACAGCAGTTATTCACCATTTTTACAAATTAACATCAAAACAAGAGAAAGATTGGCTAGGGAAATAAAGGAAACTGGCGGAATTATCAGTGATTCTTGCGAATATTGTCCTTCAGTGAAATAATAGGAAGGGATTTGGTGAGAGCACCCGTTAAACGGTAACAGGCTAATTAGGAAAAAGTCTGAATAAAGATCTGGATACATATAATAGCTCTTGTAGATTTAGAAAAGGCTTCTGATAGTGTTGAATCGTCGAAATTGTTTCGAATTGGGAAGGCGATGGGAGTTCAGTATAAAGAAAGAAGAGTAACTAGGAACTTATGTAAGGATCAAGAGCTCAGGTACAAGTAGAGGATGAAGTCGAAGAAGCTAAATTTCAAAAAGGAGTTAGACAAGTTGCTGTTTGTCATCTGTGCTGTTTAACTTATTCTTAGAGAAAGTAATTGAAGAAATGAAAGGAAATCAGGTGTGAAAGTTCAAGGAGAAACGGTTGGAATGATAAGGTTTGCAGATAACATCGCAATAGTGGGAATGAGTGAAGAAAAACTATAGAAAACGTTGAAAAATATGAGTGAAAATTGAAAATAGAATATAAAATGAAGATGAATAAGAATAAAACAAAAGTGATTGTAGTAGATGGGAACAAAATCCAATAAATGTGGAAATATGAAGTGAAACAATAAAGAAGGTGAAGGAATTTAAATACTTGGTAGTCTAGTAATGTAAGATAGAAGAAGTGAAACAGAGAAAGTAGAATAGAACAAGCTAACAGAGTTTTTAGGAGTAAGACTGAGATTTCTTCGAACGTATATTTAGAGAGGATGGCATTGTATGGTTGTGAGACTTGGACAATAGGATCACGAGAGAGAAAAATGATATAGAAGCTTGTGAAATGTGGTGTTATCGGAGAATGTTGAAAATCATAGAAAAGATCAGGAATGAGGAAGTACTGAGGCGAATAGGAAGGGAATGAGAAATTTGGAATATAATTGTAAAGAGAAGAGTTGAAATGATGGGTCATAATATAAAATATTCAGTGATATTGACCCCGTTGGCTAGAGACGTGGAGACTGTACGGGTTACATTTTTGAGTAGAGGTTTGTAGCTTTTAGGAATGATATGAGTTTAAGGTTTTGGGTGTGATTGTCGGAGAGCAGGGATTCTAGTGTCGAGTTTGGGATGTGTGTGTTCGCTGGGAGTGGAATTTTGGGCATTGAGTAATTACGTGGTTGATGGCGATAGGAGTATTACATGTATCGCAGGTTAGTTTGGGTAGTTTGTTCAGAATATAGCTATGAGTGGGAGCAGAGTGTCCAGTTCTTAGTCTGAAAAGTATTACTTCGTCTTTCCTGGACTTTTGATAGGATCTTTTCCAGTAGTGAACTACGGTTTTTATGGATTTCAGTTTGTTAGTTGGTGGGACTTGATCCCAGTGTCGTTAGAAGAATTTGTGCACGAATGATTACTGATTTTCTTGACGTCTGATATCAGGATTGGAATGTTAGGGTTTGGAGAAATATTCAAGGAAAGTTTATCGGTTTCATCGGCTATGTCGTTTTGAGGAATATCAGAATGGGAGGAGTTCCAACATAAAGTGAATTCTGCGAGGAAGATAGCATTTGTACTGTCTTGTAGGAGATGGGATGTTGTTTCTTTTTATGGAAATTTTGTACGGATAGGAGAGCTGATAACGAGTCTGTAAGAATTGAAAAGTCGTTTAGTATGAGGTCCAGGCAATTTTGGATAGCTAGTTTAATGGCACAGAATTCTGTTGAAAGGATTGAGAAGTGTGTTGGTAGTGGGTATGGGATTAGCATCCTGATTCACGAGGGGCATCCAGAAAGTAAGGTTACAACTGCTGTGAAAAATCGAGTTATGTGTAAAAACATCTCTATTTCTCCACATAATCGCCTTCAAGGTCAACACATTTTCGAAGCCTAGGCACAAGCTTTTTGATGCCCTCGAGCGTTGATGTGTTCGATCCGTACGAGGCGTGAGATGGTTTATTTTTTTGAAGCATTTGCTTTTAAAATCTTGGATCTGTGAAGTCCAGGATGAGAAGTTATCAAAAATTGCACCAAGGTATTTGATGTTACTTGAGATGGGAATAGGTGTATTACCTTAGTAGATATTCAGGTTCTTAAGACATGTGTAATGTTTACGAAAGCGAATTGCTGTGGTTTTTGCTTATGAGATTTCAAGTCTGTTGGATTGAGTCCAGGTTAGAATTTGGTTGACAGCTTGTTGAAGAAGGTTTTCTCCATGTTTGGAGTCTTTGCAACAGATAGATGCAGAAGTCATCTGCAAAGAGTGCTTTGGAGATGAGTGAAGGAACCAACAATGAAAGGTCGTTTATACCCATGAGAAATAGCGTTGGGCTAAGTACTGCTCCTTGAGGAACGCCGTTTAATAGTGTATGAGTGTTGGAAAATGAATTAGCAATACGGGTAGTATCTATGAAGAAGGAAGTTAGATATGAAGTGAAGCATATTGCCGCTCATGTTCCATGATTTTAGAGTGGATAGAATTTTCCGTCTAACGATTTTGTCAAATGCTTTGCGGATGTCAAAGAATATTGCTAGTTTTTAACGTTTTTTCCCTAATGGTCTGCTTCGTTTAGTTTGCTGTTGATGTGAATTAGCTGATGATGTGTAGATCTTCCGGAGCGGAATCCGCATTGGGAAGGAGAGAATTTGTCGGTGTATTCTAAGAACCACAGGAGTCGTTTGCAGACGATTCTTTTGAAGATGTTGCAGAGGTTGGATGTCAGGCATATCGGTTTATAGCTATCGATCTGGAAAGGATTTTTGTCGGGTTTTAGGAAGGGGATTCCGATAGCTTTTCTCCATTATTGCTAGAGGGAATGGTGTTAAGGGAAAGAATTTGAAAGAAAGGCGAAGAATGAGTTATGATGAAAAGATTAGCACGGGAGAGAGAAAAATGGAGAGACGCATCCTATTAGTCAAGAGGTTAAGTAACATATCATCAGTAGTAACTAGAAATTTTTGCAAAGCGGATTTTGGAGGTTCGAATCCCCTTTGAAAATTAGCAGGAAAAGCAGCGGTGGGGACTTTAAGTATTCTAATTAGGACACCATCCTGAATAATTTTCACCAAACTCTCACTCTTCTTATCCCTTTTGGACATTTTCATATCTTTACTTTGGCACATAAACCGGAAAAACGTTACTTTTACACGTGACGTTTTACGCGTTGTGTGTTACATTTGAGGAGGAATGAAAAATCATTTCCATGGAAATTCATTTTCACATTTTTATATTTTCACTTTGGCACACTACAGAAAAAAGCGTTACAAAAAATAATAATAATGATAATAAAACTACTGTCTGACTGGCTGGCTAGACTGACAGACTGACTGACTGACATGACTCAACACTTCATTCGCCCGCGAGAACCACATTCCTTGTATCAGCCTGTATTCCCATGCGAGCATCACGTTCCTTGTACCAGCCTGCGAGCACTACGCTCTGCTAGTGCGTCATGTTGCCACGGGAGAGCATTTTCATGTCTGCTAAGCCGATTGCGCCGACATGAGAATGTCATCGTCCAAAGAATGAGCGCTCCAAAAAATATGGAGCGCAACGTGTTCTGCGGAGCGTAGTGGACGACGACATTCTCATGGCGCAGTGCGCGAAGCAGACATGAAAATGCCCTCCCGTGGCAACATGATGCACTAGCAGAGCGTAGTGCTCGCAGGCTGGTACAAGGAACGTGATGCTCGCAAGGGAATACAGACTGATACAATGAGTGTGGTACTTGCAGGCGAATGAAGAGTTGAGTCAGTCAGTCCAGTCAGTATCATGGTTTCAAACTTTCGGACTCATCCAAACGGGTGTAGGATTCTTCAAGATCCTTTAACGTTTTTCTTTTTCTTTTATTGTCGCCTGACAGTGAGGAAAATCAATAAAGAAAGAAAACCTTACACGTGACTTAACTAGCTATTAGCCAGCTAAGCCGTTAACCCTCAAGCTTCCGTCTTGGGTCTGGACTCTGCCGCGCCAGACCGGAGGATCCGAGGTTCTTACACATCAGATCCGCTCGCCATCTAACGGGGGGACGTCCTCTTCCCCTTTTCAGATCCCACGGAGTCCAGTTCATTATCCTGTTTGTCCAGATGTCATAGCCCCTCACTAAGTGCCCCGCGTACCCGAGCTTAAGTCGGACCACGAAAAGGCAAATTTTATTTGCTCTTGTTCTTTTCATAATTATTTTGTCACGTACTCTAATATTCAGAATACCCTGAATGTTGTCTCGAGTCTTTCTGACTGTCGACTGGTTAAGGCCCTGGTCTGTGCTCCGTATAACAGCGTAGGTACCACACAAGATTCCAGAATTCTACTTTTGGTTGGTACCTATACAGATATGCTTGTGCGGTCGAAAATGTTTCCAAGTATTTGCTATGCGAGCACTAGGTTCTTTTTCCGACCCATCTTTCAGCGATGTTATTTGGCCCAAATATTTGTATTCATCTACCAGTTCAATTTCGTAATCATCCAAAATGACCCTTTCCTTTTCCTCTAAATTTGTCTAGACGATGTCCTTCGCCTCAAAATTCGGATTCCCTATAATTTTTTCCTCTATTTGCGCGTTTGGTTGTCCATTGACACTGGTCTGTCGGTGTACACTCTGCCCCCTTTCCTCAGATGCACCTCAGTTCCGCGTCAAACTGGTTTCCCTAACACTCTGGAGCCGTGCCTATCGGTAATCCAGCATCCCCCGGATGCTCGTAACTACGTAATTTCTCGGGTAATTGTGAAAATCGATATAGCTGGTGACAAATCAATCTCGCGGAAGCGAGTGCGATACCGAGACATCTCGGCTCGTGTCCTGCCGAACATTTCCAATTTTCATTCTCGCCGAAACCCCGCGCCCCCAGACCACCGTGCACCCGGCCACCTTCCCGGTTGCGCCCGGTGCGTGTATAACATTTTTTTTTTTTTTTTGCTGGCGAAGAAGGCCGTAACGAGAGTTTGTTTTCACCACGTATACGAAAGTTGGGCCGCGAAGCGGGTACCTGGGCGGCCGGACGGGGGTATGGCGAGGAAAGGGTGGGGATGGTTAGAGGAAAAGCGCTAGAGAAGCGCCGAAGGAAAGCGTTTTCGATTTTCCTCGTACGCCGTACACCCACGCCTGCCTGGTAACACTGATATTCTCGCGCCTTCTCGTCGGGGCGTTAAAAGGGAAACGTGGAAAAGGGCGACTTTCCGGGGTCAATTTTAGCCCTGCGTGGAAACATCGAATATTACTCGGGTCGTCTTTTTCGTTCGTCCGTGCTACACCAGCGAGACGATCGGTGCAGACGAACGGTCGTTTTCAATTTTCTACCCCTTTCGATATTTTTTTTTCTCTGTTTTTTTCTTTTTGCTCTCTCTTTTTCTCTTTCAATTTGGTGCGTTTATTTATTCAGTCGTGTGTACGACACCTCGCATAACCCGAAGTGGCTAGGCGTTTCGCACGGTGACGTGTTCGCGTTTTTCGTTTGCTTTCGAGAAAAATACGTTTAGTTGTTTTCGTTTCGAATCCTCGTATACGATATAAAATTCTTGTTCGAATCATTCGCAGTATCAGCAGCCATTATTGAAGCCGAACGAGAAGCTCGTAGGCGCGGTTTCAAAAGCCGTCGTAAAAAACATATGGTGCTACGTCAAATACGTGAGTACGATTGCGGTTCGCGTTTCAGGCTGAGACGATAGGACCTAGGTTTTTTGTGGGCTTTTGTGTGGTCATTCTCTCCCCCTCCCCTTTGGTGGCGGGAATATCGCCGATGCGACCCCGTGCTGTGCTGTAGACATCGCCGACCAGTTCGGAAGTAGGATTTTCGAGAAAATTGGCATTTCGTGCGAGACGGTTGGGATACGCGCGTTTCGTCGACTATGTGGGGAAAATCGATCGGCTGGAAAAGGCGGAACTCGGCTGCCGATGGATGTGCACGGCGAGACAGAGTGGGTTTCGGCGCTCGCAAAATGTCTACGGGTTATGGGATTAACGTCGGTTTTCTGGTTTTAGATGTTGGGGAATTCGGTTTCCGGGTTGCTTTTTCCAGCTACCTTGAAAACTGAAATGCCTGGGAGAGGAGGCGAGGCCGGAAGTGACGGAAAATGTACCGGTACAAGATGGGTGTTGGTTCTGGTGGTTGGGGAGGAGGTCGTGGAATCTGGATTGTATCACCAAAATTGTGGCCTCTTGAGGAAGGGAGGGGGAATAGTCTTGCGTTTTGCAAGTGTTGGAATTCGTTTCTACTCAAACTTTATGGGCAGTGCTTTGAAATTAAGGTGTCATCGAATTTCTTGCATCGAATGATTTCGAATTTCGCTATTAAAGAATGTCTACGTTTGTATTGAGAGGCTCCAGTCGAAAAGCTACGCGGACATGGTAGTTGCAGAGAAAGAGAATATCGGTCGAAAAGTCGAGGAATACTCGTGTAAAGTATGCAGGGAAGGAAAACAAGCCGATATTGACGCTGAATTGTGTACTCAATATGGTTTTCGCGTCGCAGTGCGAAGCTACAGAGCGTTTACTGGCGATCGATAGTGTGTCTTATTTGCATTTTGAACGGCGTTTTTCTGTATGTGTCTAGGCTGTCGAGGATGGCTGCACATAGGTTGAGGTGCGTTGACGTAGATACTCCGGCTTTGGAGCCTCTGAATTGTTTGTGGGCTTCAGGTAAGGCGTTTTTATCGCACTTCAGACCCTCGCTTAGTGTTGACCCCAGAAAGAGAGAGAGAGAGAGAGAGAAAACACTTGACTTGAACTTGAATATATACTCAACGAGTGTCTTCGTGGTCATGAATTGAGGCTTGCTGGAATGTCGATGTGTTCAGAATTATTTCGCTAGGGGGCGGTTCCGACGTACGTAAACGTGCGGAGTAAACTTCTGCATTGTGATTACCATATAGTTAGAACAGTTGTCCATTGGAACCCTTATTTCAAATGCACTATGTTGACCATTTTGTTAGTGTCCTAACAAAACTATATGACAAAATTCTGGATAAAAAAACAATCTCACAGGATTTTTAAAAAAATGAGATATTCTAGTATCCAAAAAAGAAATAAATTTAAGAAAACAACTATAGACCAATTTCTCTCAGCCCAACACTTAGTAAAATTATATCTAAGTGCATAAAACTCTGAATGAAACTTCAAATTATTAGTAATCAACGAGCAGACAGGATTCCAAAAAAGGTTTCTCCACTGTGGACCATCTCCTAACGAATACCAACAGGAACTCCATCTAACCTTTGTGGACCCAGGGTATCTACAAGGTCAGGAAGTCAGGAAAAGTCGGAATTTTTGAAAGTACGTCAGAAAATTAGGAAAACTTCAGGAAATATCGGAAGAATTTTTCGAAAGGTTAGGAAAAAATTAGTAAATTACCATCCAATGGAAGATTCTGCAGGAAATCTGATAGTCGGAATAAATGAGAATGAAGAATGTATTTATTATGATGATTACCTCAGTTACATTCATTATCAAGTCTTTAAATTGATACTCGTGGCTTTATATATTTTTTGAAATTTGAAAATAATCCGAAAACTTTTATGGTATGGATTCTTCAAGAACAAAAAAGGAGGTCTGGAAAAAGTCGGGAGAAAAAACTGAAGAGTCTGTGGACATCTTGAGTTTATAAAAAAGCATTTGATTGCCTAGAGGTCTAGACCATGATTTCATGATTAAACCCCTCTTAAGACAAGGAAGCCAAAGGACTTAAAGAACTAAAACTAAACAAGGCACCAGGCCCCGATAAAATTGGAAATGAAATATTGAAAATACTATCGGAAACTCTACGAGGACCCTTAAAGACTCTGTTTAGCAAGGTACTGAAACTTGGAATCGCCCCCTCTCAATGGAATATCTCAGAAATTATCCTCCTACACAAAAAAGGAGACAGGACAGAAATGACGAATTATTGACCGATCAGCCTATCGTCAAACTTGGGAAAACTCAATGAAAGGAATAAAGAACCGTATTTATAAAGTGTTAGACAAACAACAACCAGTCGAACAAGGGGGCTTTAGGTGTAACTACACAACAGTTGACCACATTCTAACCCTAAACCGAATTATTGAGGAAACAAAAGAATGTAATATTGAAATATGGTTGCTCTTCGTGGACTACAACAAGGCATTCGACTCCGTATACCACAATAAGCTATGACAGTCCTTGGCAGGACAAGGGGTACAAAGGGATGTTACAGATGCCCTAATATAGGGTAGATGGGGGCAAAAAGTGAACGGGGTAGTAAGTGAATTAGGTCCTTGTCTGTTTCTAATTAATTTTCAAGTGCATTAGGAACAGAGGTGGGATTAGTTCACGTATACCCCGAGGGTGCACTTTTCGCCCCGAGGGACTAGTCATTAGAAACAGAGAAAGAACCTAGTTCACTTATTACTCCGTTCACTTTTTGCCCCTATCTACCCTATTTGTACAGTTACTCAACAGCATACGTAAAAACTGATATTGAAGGTTCCCACTTCCCCATCCAAAGAGGAGTAAAGCAAGGTGACCCATTGTCTCCAAACCTCTTTAATTGTATACTTGAATTGATTTTCAGGAAATTGAACTAGGAAGGAAAGGGTCTCAAAATTAGGGGCAAAAACTTATCCAATTTGAATTCGCGGACGATATTGTACTTTGGCAAAAAATTTGAATGAAATGGTGGAGATGGTGGAAGACCTAAAATACCACAGCGAAAAATTTTGCCTATCTATGAACATGTCAAAAACAAAATTCATGTCAATAGAGAGGGGGAAAGAATTTTGCTCGACGGGGAAAAAGTAACTGTAGACAAATGCAGATATCTAGGACTCTACGAAATGTACTAATAGCATGGACGTTATCCTTAGAGAGAGGATCTCAAACTCGTGGAAAGCCTTTCTGGGCAAAGAAAACTTTCCTGAAAAGTAAAACGAAAATTGAGCTAAAAACAAATTCTAAATAGCTGTGTAATGCCGGTATGAACATACGGCGCACGAACGTGGTCTTCTACGAAAAGACAGATGCAGCGTCTTATCAGTACCCAAAATTCAATGCTCTTGAATATCCTAGGTTTCAGACTAAAAGATTAAAAATAAAAAACATTGGAAAACAAACAGGCGAGCATAGGATATCAAATCAAAAAACTGAACGCTGGGCACATGTCTAGGGGTAATCAAGAAAAATGGAATTTAGTGACAAGTCTTCGGACTCCAAGAGAGTATAAACGAAAAAGAGGGCGCCCAACAACACGCTGGATATATGAGATCCTCAACCTAACGAGTCCATGCTGGACTCGCACAGCATCCAACAGGAAAGCCTGGAAAATGGTGACGGAAATATATGCCCTTTGGTGGGCGGGGTAGGTCAGTGGCTTACGTGTCTGTGCCCGTTAGGGGTGACACATGTAACCCATAACCTATTCAATGTTCAAATAAAAAATAAAAAAAGACAAGGAATCAAAAAATCCTGTTAACATTATCCAAAATATGTGTACTAACCTTCAGGTTAGGGTTATCACGGATGTAGAGGGGGAATATTTCCCAACTGATGAGGGGATAAAACAGGAGGATCCCCTTTCCCCAATTTTATTCAACGCCGCATTAGAGGAAAGCTTCAGGAAATTGGATTGGGAGGAGAAGGAATCAGTATCAGTGGGGGAGAACATCAACAATTTACCGAAACTAAAATCCAGTTACAAGATACAATTATTGAATTAAATTAGCCAGGAAAAGAAGGGATGGAAATAAACTGCGAGAAAACAAAAATTTTGACTAACAATTGAGGACCTGACTTCCAAAACGCGCTTACCACCCAAGTATGAAGGTTGGCGTGCGAACAGTCTTCGAGCTACGGGAATACACAATGGGGGAAGTCGTGGACTTGACTCGTTTTGGCAGATCATGTCATACTTGTGAAAGGTCAAAATTCGCACATCTTGACCTAGAAATTGTCGGAAATCGGAAGATACAGCTTACAGATAACCATTCCGGTGAACGAGACACACGTGAACAATGTGCCCCCCCCCCTTCCGAACAGTAAAAAGCAAATATGACTTACAGTTGTAACGGTTTTGTATTCATAAAATTTGAAAAGACAAGTAAGTTAGTATTATAGAAAAGAACGAAAGGAAGGTTCAGCTGGCTCTAAGTCGTGATAAAGTCGGGAAACCAACTCTGAAAGTGCCTGTGACTTTCTCCACCAGATTGCGATAAAAACTCGATTTTCGATCATTTGCACTACCCGCGTTTTGGAAGTCAGTTCCTTAATTTTGAAAATTACAGCATTGAAATAGATGAAAAAAAAAATCAAAAAATTGAGGAAGTAATTTACTTAAATAAACGAATAACCTTTGAAAATAGGACAAGAAAGGTACAACGTCGTCGAAGCCTTGCCCGGAACAAATATTAAACACTAGAAGCAATTTTTAAAGAGTCCTTTCTCGAACTATCATGAAAGCCAAATTTTCAATAGTTGTATTATACCCACTTCAACATATGGAGCATATATACATGAACACTCACAAAAAACATAAAAACAAAAATGAAAAGTATCCAAAATTCCATAGAATGATCCATACTAAGAATTCGATCGAGAGACAAAATTAAAATCCAAAATATAAAGAAAAAGTTGAACATTTGAAAAAGGGGGTGGGAGTATATACCAAGAATAAAAGATAATAGACGGAGTTATAAGATCACGGTCTAGCAAACTTTTTTTGGGGAAAAAAAGAGGGAAACCACAGGCTAGGTGGAGGGATAACTTCAGGAAAACGCTGAGCCACAACTTTTTTGAATGAATTGCCCTAATTAGAATAAAATGGGCTAGTCTGGGATAGGCCTTTGCCCTATCAAGAATCTAGGTTTATACCGTATGTGAAAAACTCCCTACCAAAATGTAATAATGGGTAAAAATAATAAATAAATAAAAAATTAACAGTTTCAGTGAAATAGAAAGAAAAAATATTGCTAAATTTTATGCATCATTAGTTGTCGAGATTCTGTAATTGCTTCATATAAAAGGTGTTTTTTTTGTTGAAAAAATGCTATCGGCATGATGTTTGTAGCTAAGACTTTAAGGAATATTTTCAAAAATGTTACCAACACCGGACCCTACGTCAGGCCACCCAGGGGTTATGAGTGTCTTCCTCAGTTTTGCCGCAGGAACTTTTCTCAACCGTCAGTCGTATTGTAAAAACATGCGTGGCAAAACTGATCCACGCTAAATTTTACGTGAAAATGGTCCCTTATCATTTTTCATATCTGTCTTAAAACCTCCCGGAATTGAGGGGGGGGGGAGAAGCAAAAATGAGCCCATGTAATGTAACACTTTAACACAATGGAAGAAAACAGAATCTGATATTTTTGTGTTCTCACCAACTTCAGGGAACCAAAAGGTGCAAATCTCTCCCAAAACAGTCTCTGTGCATTTATCTGTCGATCCCTGGAATCCCCCCTCCGAGATACCACATTTTGAAAGTTGTGTTTCTTTTGTGTTGTTAGCATCATGAATGACTTGTACATTTTATAATCGCGATATCGGTTGTAGAGCTTTCAAACTGGCAGAATTCTCTTTCGATAATGGTTTGGCTGTTGATTCAAAATTGTAGCACCTTTGAGGGGGAGAGGGTGGGACTCAAGATTTTTATTAAATGCAATGCGGATGGTCTGTTAGGAGTTCTGAGAATCTCTAAACTTATTGTTTGTGATAACAACTTGCCCCTCATTTGCAAACTAATGCATGGAAGGGGGGCGAAAGATCAAATTTTCTGTAAACTGTAATATGAACAGCATTTGGTTAGTTCGATTTTAATATCAGTAAAGTCCTACCTTGAAAGTTGTGACATCTAGAATACTAGGTGTGTGTGTGTGTGTGTGTGTGTGTGTGTGTGTGTGTGTGTGTGTGTGTGTGTGTGGGGGGGGGGGGGGGGGTAAATTTCTAAATTCATCATTGCATGCAATATTGATAGACTTAGTTTCAGAGGTTTTCAGGGTTACTCAACCCGATCTTCATATTAGTGTACAAATTGTGAGGCTTTGGGATAAGCGGAGAGTGTGTGATGGTCGTATAGTTTGATGTCATTTTACAGTATTCAGGGTTATTGAATTTGATTTCAATGTGGATTTCATTATCACGTGAGGATTGGGGCATGGAAGGTGGGAAAGGTGTGTAGAGTGCTGTTGAGAGGGGTAAATGAAAATTGTCGGTGAATACTAGATGTGATTTACATGATAAGGAATCCTTACCCAAAATTCCTGCAAGGGGAGGGGATTTGAATAACATTCTTTTACGATGTCCCGTATTTAATTTTTTATAGTTATATTTTACATCTTTTGTTACTTTTGAGAGGGCATTACGGCCAGGTGTAATCCGGCTACGGTCTGAAAAATATGGTATTGAAGAATAATGATTATGATTTATAGTACTTGTGGCTAATAGAAGGCTGCAGTAGTGACATTTAATAATACTATAACTTTAAAAATAACTGGTAATAGTTGACAAATGTGTTGAAATTTTCCAAATTTTGAATTGAATTTTGTCCATGAAAACTTCTTTACGACCTATGCTGAAAGATACAACAGCCGATAGTACACTGAAAATGAAACAGAAATTATTATTATTACCACCTAATGCCTATCTCGGAGATCGAAGAAACTACGAAAGTTGAAAGTTGTGCACTTCAAAAATGATACGTATTCATTTTTTATTGTTAGAATTCTGAAACTGGTGTAACTCCTTCAATATCAGAGGTTAGCAGTTCAGTAAATCGTTACCATTTTGATGTTGTATCGAATAATTATCTTTGGAAAAAGAATTCTGATTTAAAATTAGTAAAAGTTGCTATGTATTTTTCAAACGTTGAAAACTTGCAGCTCCTTTCATTTTGAGTATAGGCAATACATGCATGTAATGTTTTTTGTTCTTGCCATGTACTATCACCTCTTACCGGTGTGGGAAACTCAACTGGAACGCCCTGTATTAGGATGCTACTTATTTTCAAGAATACAAATTTAGGAAAGCGCCCATGGAAACGTATTTTGGTTTAAAATGAACAAAACTAAAACTAATGCCCGAGTTTTGAAAATACTACAATGGAAAAACAGATGGTCCTGCGCGTAAATTTTCTGTAAGAGTAAAATTTTTTGTCATTTGATGCGGAAAATTCAGTGACATCTGAATTTAAATGTATAAATCTAGATGCTCCGCTTAAATTTTATGTCGAAACCGAGTTTCAAGAACTCAAAAATTCTCGAACTTCTAAATTTGTCTTGCTCCCCTTCCCTCCTCAAGGTGTCTCAGTTTTTTTGTGATACCTGCCTGCAAATTAAGGTAAAAATTTGATTTTACTACTCCTGAAATGCGAGAAACAATGCCCATTTTGTACCAGTATATTCTTCTTATTTCCAGCCCCCATTGCCTCCTCCAGATGCGTCAGTTTGTATGGAAATTGGAAAGCAATGTCAAAACCGAATCCCCGAACCTCTAAAATCCTAGAAACGATATTAGTAGTATATGGGTCGGTATATGACACATGCCAGAGTAAGTGGTGCGCGCATTCTATCCCATAAAAAATGGTGTCAGGGTGAGGAAAGTGAATGTGTGGTTTGAAGAAAATGAGTACCATTTTCAATATAATGAGAATGTCTGTATCCCTCTAGTAGATGTTTGCCATTTACTATATAAAAATACTGAATATGAAATCAAAAATTTGAAAGCTGGTCTTATAGAACTATTAGAATATGTACAAAATATTTTAAGTGTGACTTGTTACCTATATCACCTCTAACAGTATAGGATCTGAAATATTAGAACAGTGTTCCAAATTAAACTATTAAGACAGTTTTAGTAGGTAATGGGTTAAAAATTATGGATATTTAAGCCAAACATAGATATCATTATAAGTAGTGGGGGAAGGGTAAAAGATCTATATATATAAAAGTAGTCTTCATCAGTATTGTCATTCATACTATGAATGTCCTACAAGGTAGCTGCCTATATTGTAGATTACCAATCGCTCAATAACAAATTTATTATCAAAGAACTTGCAATACTAGAGTATGGAGAGAGTTTTGCCTCACATTTTATGTTTAAACCACTGTGTCATTACACTAATCTTTCACCAAAGATGAAAAAAAAAAATCAATTTTCTTACAAGACACATTCACGGGCTTCTTAGAGTTTTGGGACTATTAAGTAAAAACACGTAGAAGATTTATTAAAACTAAACTTATTGAATCACACTGATATGGTTCTTATGAAGGTTGAACGTGTCAAATATCTATTAGAAAGTAAAGTTCAGGTAATGGATTTAGATATTTATATGGGCAAAATTGACACTAATATAGCACGTAAGTTTCACTTGTTCAACTGTACATATTGTGCAATCAATAAAGTACATGCATATCAAAAGTGTTTACAGCCGGGTGGTGAGAATATACATGGTATTTTTGGTAAGGTAACGAGACTTATATATTTTTAACTTAGTAGTAGGGGGGAAAAAATTAGAGCTAGTGCATAGCTTATGTGCCACCAGCATGCAAGGGTTGACACCATCAGACGTCATCAAGTTTTAGTATAATATATTTTCAACTTCATAGTATGAAAAATCTGACAGAATAGGATGTGCGCTGCACTTACTGTGGAATGTGTCCTATACGGACCCATATACTACTGATATTAACTTATAACCCGCTCGTTGTCCCCCCCCCCCCACTCGAAAAGTAATCACAAGTTTTCAAAAACTCGAATGTTTTCGTGAAACATAATGTAAAAGTTGATATTCTAGATGGAAAGATGAACATTTACTGGAAGGGTTTGAAACATTTTAAGATAATCTAAATAGCTCACAATTAATTATAATTTTATGAAAATCGCATTATCTCACGAGGCGTATTATAAACTTCAGTTCTGTACAAAACGGAATGGCGGTTTTAGTTCACCCGAGTAAAATTGTAGATCCTTGGTATCTAATACAGAAAACAATAGATTTCAGCCAGTGTTGAAACTGCTCAAATTCTTCTATTACAATTCCATGTCTTTCTGCCACCCTAGATGACCCAATTTGTAGGATAGGGTCATGTAATATCAAAAACTAGTGAAAATAACTTCGAAACTTAAATTGAGATGTCTGTATTGCGTTCTTAGATTTCTTAAATTACACGCCTCCGTTCCTTACTCCCTAGGGTCCTAATGGCAAAAAGAAATCCGGAGTACTAAATTTCATTCCCTACCTGGCTGAATCATGATTCAACCCTTCTGGTATCACTCCCCTCTCCTGTCTGTCAGCCCTACTTGTGTTCCCTGTCTGTCCATCTCAACTGCTGGAGACTTTTGTAGTGAGACTTGGTGACTGTTTTCATCTTGACATCTCCCCGCCCCGTTTTCTCTGGCTCAGTTTCAGATGTTTCAAAATGAGTGCAAATTTTTTTCTAGCATGTTTGCGGGAAATTTAACGAGACCTCATTTTCTATCATAGATTTGGCATATCTAGTGTTCAAGGCCCTAGTTCACGATTCGCGAGTTTTGTTCCAAAATTGCGTTGTCTGTCGACCATTAAAGCCTCAGTTTTGTTAGGTGCTCTGCGTTAATGGCATTTTATCATTTCTTGTGAGTGAATTATGAGCTATTCCTCAATTGAATGAGTATGCCATTCTTCCCTCACGCTTGTGAATGTTCAATTCGGGCTGATGACTGCTCTGCTGTACTCGGCTTGGCCAATCGACGTCTATTTGGCAAAGAGTGATTGGTGGCGTATAATTTAGCAACAAATATTGACAGATCGACGTGTATCTTATGGATTTTGGAATAAATAAATGAGCTGGTGAACTTCAAACAGTGCCTGTGTGGTCAGGTGGTAACGTGCCTGTTTCGCGATCCTGGCATCCCGGGTTGGAGTCCCACCAATGCCGGAAAACTGGTGATATTCAACTAACATCCTAGCGAACACAGCAACTGCAGTATCAGTCGAGGTGGAAACATAGCGTGTCCTGTAACCTCCACTAGTTCACACGAGCAAAACATTGCGGGCATGCTACCACCAGATCAGAAAGATTGATACTGTGTGTGCGCACGTGGTGGACAGCTTACTCAGCGTCGTGCAACACGTGGCTAGTCAGCGAACTGCGGCTGCACATTCTTCGGCACAGTCCTCTTTTCATTTGCTCTCACCCGAGCCCTGGAACCGCCCCTTCGAGCATTACCTCAGGCCAGTGAAGGAAAATCTCTTGGGAAAGCAAAACGGCGAACTACCTCGACTAACCTGTTCAGGTCGCAGAAACCGGGACCATCAACGTCCGGCATTCAGAAAATAGAAAGATGAAATCATTTTTGAAAAACTCGTATCCACACTTCTGGCATTTATTTATGAATTCTCTGATCTCTGCCAAATGATAATTATGTCGGCGAATTCGAATTCTGTGAGGCTGTCGGTCGAATCAATTAACTCGAATTGTACGCAAATATCAAATGTGTTTCTAATTGGAAGTGTATCATTTGTTGTTGCAGAACCACTATTACTGTCCAGACAAAATTGGAGTTTGCACGAGAGTGCGATATCGTCTAGTTTACAAGCCGCAAGGTGTATGACTTCCTTTGGGTATCATTTTCCTGTCGTTTACCGGTGAGTTAACTCGTGTTCGATGGTCGCTAGTCGACTCAGTGAACCGCCGCGAGTAGCGTAATTATAATATTCTGTGTTCGTTGTTGCAGGACTTCAAAATTTTCTAGCACGAGGCATAGAAAATCGCAGCCGTTTAGAGAAACGTGAGGATCGATCGGCGAAGCTTAACCCGTTTTATGAGTTAAATACAGAAAATTTCTCAAATCTTTTTCGGCGCGTTACGTATTTCAAGATAGGTAAAAATGGGAAGTTTAAACGTGAACAGAAGCGTCAGCGATGCGTTCTACCGCTACAAAATGCCCAGACTCATTGCGAAGGTGGAGGGAAAAGGCAACGGCATAAAAACGGTTATAGTTAATATGCCGGAAGTGGCGAAAGCTATCGGCCGTCCACCTACGTGTAAGTTGGAACCCGTCGGTAGTCGACGTCAAAAATGACCATTAATAATCCCAAGCACGTGTACAGGAACTCCTCGGATGCTGAATCTGGTTGCTTTTTGCATGTTGCAGATCCGACCAAATATTTCGGCTGCGAACTCGGGGCCCAGACGCAAGTCGACTTCAAAAATGATCGTTTCATCGTGAACGGCTCGCACGAGGCGGCCAAACTACAAGACCTGCTGGATGGTTTCATCCGTAAATTCGTCCTATGCCCGGGTTGCGAGAATCCGGAGACCGACCTGATCGTCAGCACCAAGAAGGGAACCATCAGCCAGGGCTGCAAAGCGTGCGGCTTTCACGAACTGCTGCAATTCAACCACAAACTGAACACCTACATTCTCAAAAATCCACCAAGTTCGTATCGATTCCAGACGAATGTAGTGGACTCGGCAGTCAGCGGTAGAGAACACTCGAAGCCCTGCAATGGCAACAAGGCGCAGCACAGGGCGATCTGCTGACGTTGTAGAGCATCGAGTGACTCCGAAACTAGGCCTCGAGTCGATTCAAGTTGACATTGGCGAGCCAGTTGTTATCTGGCTGCTGTTGAGAGGGAACGCCTTTGAGACTTTTTCAGACACTCCTAGACTCTTCCAAACTTGTATACGTCCTCGTTTTGAAAAATAGTCCCTCAAAAGTTTTCATTTTGATAGAAAGTCCCCCGTAACTTCGAAAGGGGAGCCATTTTCGTAAAATAATTATTGGAACGATCTGATTTTATTATGATAGTTGTAAAGATTAACCGTGCAAGACGGAAAAGTGCCTCTCAAAATCAGAAAATAAATCTTCCTAAACTTCCCCGCGTCTCCTATTTTCGGTTTTCAACCTCAGTACTTCTGTGTGAGATCTTCAAGGTCGTTACTAAACTCCTTCAGAAGTGTTCTACAGTTTTTGAAAGGTTTCCAGTTAGTCGTTAAAACTTTCCCTTTGCTTCACCGAATAAAAACTGTAACTGCCCCCCCCCCCCACAGTTGAAAACTTCAGGACCTGAGACAAGAAGACGGAAACCAGGCAGATTGATAACTACAATGTCAAGGAGAGGGCCAGCAGGAGGGAAGTGTGTGTTGGTCAGCGCTGTCTGGAGAAAATCTGGGCCTAGGGGAGGGGAGCAAATAGAGTGCGACTTTTCTTGGGTTATTCTCGAAAATCACGATTTTGCGTTCGAAGACCCTCCCCCCCAATGAGTTTCCCACCTCCATGTACATTCCATGTTGCTGTAGAACACCCGGCCCTGTGTTAGTTTAAGTAACAGACATGTGGACTATCGCTGGACTTGACATCTCCATTTTCCATTGCCTTCGAGGTGTTCTCAACTGCCAGAACAAAATGTCCACCCTCTTTCCCAAACGCAGATGTTCTAATAGTTACTTGTGCAATTTCAGATCTTAATCCGGCCGCCCAAGGTTCATCGTTGACAGAAGGGAAACGTGGAAGGCGTTCGAAAAAGAACGAAGTTAATGGCGATGGTCGGGGTTCGCCTAACGGTGAAGATGAACCTGACTGTGAAATCCAAGTGCCGGTGAAGAAGAAAGTAGACGAGGTAACTGATTGTGGAGTCTTCGAACTTGAGTTTTGTTTCATTCTTCGTGCAGTGGTAAAATGTGATAATTTTTTCTTCTTTTGTTTTAGGATGATGACGATTGGGCGTTGGATGTATCGGAAGAAGCGGTGCGCGCTAGAATGCAAGATCTGACGGACGGAGCGAAGGGTTTGACCATCAGTGAAGATCTGGAAAAGTCGGAGAAGGAACGCGTAGATATTTTTTACGCGAAAGTGAAGGCCGATCGGGACGCGGGTACTTTAAACGCCAAGGAGATCTTGGCCGAAGCTGATCGATTGGAAATCAAATCAAAAGCTCCTCTCATTCTAGCCGAATTGCTGTTTGATGATAAGATGCACATTCAGGTACTGTCGTTATTATTCATTGGCGGTGTAATATTTTCGCCTTAGAGGTGTATGTGACCGCCGCTGTGTTCTCGTGTTGCAGTTGAAGAAACACCGGGCTTTGTTGCTGCGTTTCACCCATGGAGACGAGAAGGCGCAGCGGTATTTACTAGGTGGAATCGAACAAGTCATCGTATTGCATAAAGACACATTGATGTCGAAAGTTCCCGCGCTTTTGAAGGTAATGGAATTGTAGAGTCCGGTGAGTCAGTCGTGATCATGTGTGCCTGGGTTAGAGCTTATGAGAACGATCGTCCGCTATTTCACCTGCCAAAACATTTTTTAATTATCGTAGTACAGTTTGTGACCAAATTCTGGCGGTAGGATAGTAGTCATGATCAGACACTGAGCGTTGGTGTTGACATTGATGATGGTTCAAATCTTCAAATATTGCTCTTCGTATTTTTCGAACTGATGGTCAGATCGACGTGTGGTGAAAAAGATTAAGTTCCAAGATCTAGGATCTTGAAAGTCAAAACAAAAGCTTTTCTCCGGGGGGAAGAGTTTTTTTTTTTGAATCTGATGGAACCACCTAATACTAAACTAAACTGGGGAAAATATGAAATTACCATTCTTTTCTTACTGTGTAAACAACATGCATTACATTTTACGTGAAAATGTGTTACAGTTGTTCTACGATGCCGACATTTTGGAGGAAAATGTTCTCTTGGATTGGGGCGGGAAAGTTAGTAAAAAATTTGTATCTCGGGACATGAGTCAGGTAATTCATAAAGCGGCCGAACCTTTCATCAAATGGCTGCGGGAAGCCGAAGAAGAAGAAGATTCCGGTGAAGATAGTGAAGATGATGTGGAGGTAAGAATCCTCACTTGGACTAATGATTTAAGAATCTTAACCAGCTCAGGTGTTAGGGATGCTCGGTACTGTCTGGGATGCTATTGGACATTGGTGGCAATACCGACACTCATGGCTTGTTATAGGAGCACTAGTATCGTTATCAGTAAAATCAGCTGGGGTAATATCGGCTAGTCATGACTTGTTGTAGGAGCGCTAGTATCGTTACTAGTAAATAAGTTATGAGTGGTCGATATTACCACCAGCGTTCAATATTACCTCAAGATCGGACTGAAGATCAATATGAACCGATAATATTTCTCCCAAAAATTTGTATTATCTAAAAATGGATATATTTAATATTGGTGCAGTCTTGAATAATTCGCTCTC
>CM063112.1:6494602-6823500 GCA_031841125.1 Acanthococcus lagerstroemiae
AGTGAAAAGTGAAATACCAGACCCAATGAATAAATTATTACAGGTCTAAATTTCATATCCACCCGGGTAATACAGTAAGTTGCTGTTTTTGTTGTCGGCTCGAGTTGTTAGTCATAAAAAACAATTTGACAGCCCTCCTATTTGTACTGAGCAAATTGTCATTATTCTGACAAGCCCAACGACACTGTCACGTCGACTACCTCTGGCGTTGAAAACGGGGCTTTTCTCTGTTACTTTTATCTCATTAATGGTAGTATTGCCCAACCCTCGAATTACCTTCATTATGGTCGTCTATTTACTCTCGGTAAAAAAAAAAAAAAAAAAATTCTGTCGATTACAACACTCCTCCAAATTGGAGTTCATGTGTTCCTTTTTTTGTTTGTTTTACAAAATTTAGTCGAAATCAGTGAGCAGGTACCCCGTGCTTCAAAGAGGTAGTTCATGTGAAAATTTACTTTGATTTTAAGTATTTACGAAGTCCTCATCATGTCTTAAAAACTATTAGTTTGCCTTTAATTATTTTAATTTTTGTCGCTGATTGATAATGTGTTTTTATTCCCAGGAACGATACTTGAATAGATTTGGGTATCCTTGCGAAAATGGAAAATGGAGTGAACAACCGCAACTGATAAAATATTATTTGAAAGCTGTTTTTAGTACTGAAATCAGCGCTCACGTTAACATGACTGGCGGTCATGGAAAAGTCAGTTTGCCCAATACTGAAGTATTCCGAATAATCTCAGGTAAATTTAGGTATCACTTTTGTCAGTTCACTGGTTTAGCGTAAGCCTAAGTCTACATAATGTGTAGTTCAGTTTTGCAATTAACGATTAACTACGCTGAGGTTTTTTGATTTTAGAATTGGCTTTGACACGAAATCGAAAATATACGATTGCGGAAATATTAATGAAAACTAGAAGATGGCTTAGAACAGCGTGTGAAAAACAACGCAAACTGCGTATGGGCGTGCAGGTAATGCATATACTCGTAAGTAGAATTTTTGAACTTTTCCATTCATAAAACGCAGTTCTAAAACTCATTATGTATTCCAGTCTTAGCATTCTCGATGTCGATTCATTGAAAACAAGTTCTCTCGAATATCAACCGAGTTTTTACGCAGCTTTTGAAAATGAAGATTTGGATCGTGCCTCCCTTGTTCGTGTTCCTTATACGTAGTTGTATTACGTAAGCTCATTAAAAATGTACTTCTTTGCTATTCTGTTTTTAGACTTGTTTTGATTGTTAAATTTATATGTATTTTCATATTATAACGCCGTTCATTACTAGCGGGTTTTTAGAAAAATGCATGAGAAAACCAAAAATGGAAAATTCCAGTATGAGGGAGGACTTAGGATGGTGAATAAAAATATGGTCTAAGCAAATTAGAGCCCTTTGAAGAAGTAAAAACAATTTTTACAATTAGAGAATCGTCTCCTTCATTTCGTATGCTCAGTTTTTTGAAGGAACTCAACAACCCCCGAACTGTTTTGCAAAGTTCGTGAAATTTTCCGCATGACTAGTCTTTTCGTTGACTTCTCTAGGTAAGTTACGTAAAGAGGGTGGAAAATGACGCTTCGCTCTACCATACGCGACACAGGTCTTTTAATTTTTCACATTTTGTGCGCTGATGCAGAGTTCTGTATAGCAGGCTTAAGACTGCTAACTACTCATGAACCAGTTTTTCAATCTTCCTTCCTCCATTGCGTCACCTCTAGATACCGCACAAGTAGAACTTTTCTTTGGTCTCCTGACTTCAAAAGGAAATCAATTTTGTTTTTAAATTAAAAAAATTGGTCTCCTTACTTCAAAAGGAAATAAAAAAAATTAGCTTATCAACTCTGAAGATTCCAAGTTACTAGATACAATTTCAGTGTCAGCAGTGTGGTCTAAATTTAAAACGGTGGTTGGGAAAGAGATATAGGGGTAATTAATGAGCCTTGCTGCTCACAGATATCGGTATCAGTGAGACCTTGGATGATATTATTACTGATATTTGCCCATAGAAAGCTTTCATGCAACTCTTAAAAGAAGATTTCTCTCTAAATAGAACACTATGTTAATTTGATGTGACAAAAAATTTTAATAAGAATCAATAAGAATTCCATCAACATCTGGGCGTTCTTGCAGAAATACCAGAAATAAACATTTTCTAAAGAGGTCCAAAAAAATTGTTGATGTGTTCAATGATAAACAGGAGGCCTTTATAAAGTTCAGAGACGAAATTTAAGAGATTTTTGAAGACTTACAAGATTTGGCGCGGCATACAAAAACTCCGACCACCATATTACACTTTGACGTAATCCTCTGGAATATTATATACAGTTTAGTCAGAGAGTGTAAGTAAACCTGAGGTCTGATAATTCGTTGTTCTTATTTTGATATTTACGCAGAGGAAGTTTACATTAAGTTCTTGAGGCAAATGTTTATTTTTAGGTAAAACTCAATGTAAATTTCCCCTTGTGCAAAAATAACAGATCAACAGAAATATTATCAAAGGTCTAACGCTAAACTTTTAAGCACGAGTTATCAAAAATTAAGCCAGGTGTCTTTGAAATTCAACCCATTTCAAGCCTTTGCCGGAAGCTTAAGTATTTAAAATCACAATGCACAAGCTTTATATACCCTAGCGTTATGGGCGAATCGCATTTTACTGACTGGATTCATTATATCTTACTTTCCCCTAGTTAAAACTAGTTTTACCTGACAGTTATAATTACTTTTTTATGTCACTTTATACTAATCAATTCTAATAGTTTTACACCAGTAAAAACTATTTCAATTGAAATTATATCAGCTAGACCTAGTTCCAACGTTTAGCATTCCATCAGTTCATTCTAGAATTAACTAGTCAAAACTAGTTATATGACTAAACTAGTTTTGACCAGTGAATTCCAGAATTTAGGGACTTCGGCTTTTAACTGTAATATAGATGTATATTTGACTTTCCTTAGTGGACATAGAGAGGCATCCGGACATAGGTTTCCCAAGTGTCTGATATGTCTTCAGACAGGAGAGAACAATGCTCAGTGTTGATCATTTCTATAGTAATATTTCCATGTTTACTCAAACGATCTCTTTCTCCATGACCGATAGCAATCTGCGCTGATTCAATTACATCAAAGATTCAAAGATCTCTTCCATAGGTAGAAAATACTTGACTGTTTCTCCACGATTTAGGAGCCGTTTTTTAGTAACCAAATTATTAATAAAACATCAAAACGTTTCACTCTGCCGTACTGAAGCGAAGTTTTATTAGAGGTTGACTTCGCCTCCTCGACCTCCTTTAGTACCTATAAGGTCGTTTTATGCACTTTTCTTCAACACATTCAGATGGTCATTTTAAACTTGCAATGGCACTCCTCCAGTTCATTGAAAACCCGTTCACGAACATTTTGTAATTCTGTAACACTCATAAATATAGTGTCCCATATCCTGAGGCAGGCCCAGTTGGGGTAATTTCAGGTTCGGGGGTGCGGCGTTCCGGGGACAGTTCGGCGTGCGTGCATCGCCATACGCCTGACGACTATCGACACTCGTACTGAAATTAAAATTTGGTAACGACGCTGTAAATGACACTGTGTACACACTATACGAATTGGAGTGAAGATTCTGAAGTGCTTGAGATTATGATGGTGCGATTTATGTTTTACTGCAAATTCGAGTGAGCTGCTTCTCTCTATGAATTTCTTACTGCAATTTACTGCGATCAGCCATATTTCTGTTACTGACAATTAATAAATAATGAACAATATGAAAAACTCCCTTGATTTTTATTTGGATTCATATAAGCAAAATATCTGCAGCGCTTGCTCGTCGTCAATTGCTACTTGTCGGGTTGAATTTCAGCTACCCATATTGGGAGGTATATTGTTACTAATCATAACGACAGGAAAATTGGACTCTGGTGTGTCATTGGTATTCTTCGTTTCCAGTCAAATTGTAGGAATCATTGTGTACCAAGAAAAGTATCATACAATTCTTCTACTCTGAATAACGTGAGATCTTTATTGTACTTTGAGAATTAAGAGGTGTTTATTGTACTGTGCTTAACTCCATACCGACAACTATGTCCATTTTCTCGTGGACGTCCACATTATATTAAAGTTTCTAATTCTGGTTTTCTAGATATTGATAATATCCAACCAACATTAAATGGTTCTTCAGTTTGTACATGGTCGAATTAAAAAAACAAACAAAAAACTGGTACACTATCTACAACCTTGAAATAGGTACCTAATGACTACAGTGGAACTTTCTTATTACCATCCAACTGAAAATGGGGATCTCACCTTAGCCACAATTTCATGGTTAGTCTTCTCAAATGCGGTATAATAGTTGCTTAATGTGTTCATCAACATAAGAAACGTGGCCATGACTAATTCAATCGGATTTGGCATCGGGTTGCTCATCGAATCGTCAATACCATCAGGCGTTTCTAGACCATATCAAACGACAAGAAGATTATGTACCTAGTAGGTTGAACTTTATTGAAAGACTCAAAAATTCGTAAAAAGTAAAAAAAAGTATTCTGTTTCGAAGTACTTTTTCGGTATTTTTATGTGTCCCTCGCTCCCTCGTTTATTTTCTATGCTTTTGTGCGTTTTTATATATTTTTTAAATAAAAAGTGAATTGTGTTGCGAATGTGTCCGGTATTCCTAAAATTTGGAACCCTACGACCAATGCCGTCAAAAGTCAAAATGGACACTATTCAGCGTGAGGGAACCAATCGACATTTGTAAAAAAATTAGTTATTAGGATAGTTGGAAAGAGCGTAAAAAGTAGAATTTTTCAAAATTGGGCGCCTGGTTCAAAAATATGTACTCACGTTGAAAACAGCTTATCATTAAACGTTATGTCATGTAGTTTCTACATGGCTCTTGAGCTTCGAATCACGTGTTCTAAAAAAACAGATTTTGCTAGTTGGTTCCCTTCCGCTGAATAGCGTCCAAATGTAAAGTGTAAGGGAACCAACCAGCAAAACCTGTTTTTCGAGAACACGTGTGTTTTGAAGTTCAAGAGTCATGTAGAAACTATATGACGTTGCGTTTACACTTTACTGATAAGCTTTTGTCAACGTGAGTACATATTTTTGAATCGGGGGCCCAATTTTGAAAAATTCTACTTTTTTCGCTCTTTCAAACGATACTAATAACTCATTTTGTATACAAATGTCGGTTGGTTCTCTTACGCTTAACATCGTCCAAATAATGGAAAGTGCTATTAAACGAATTGTAAAAGTCGTAAAACCATAAGCTTCGAGCTGGAAGTAGTAAAATTTTTAGCAATGTTCAGCATTAACTGGAAGCTGATGTTGAAATTTACAAGCTGAAGACTTGAAGACTCAGAAAATTTTCCAATGCGGGAAGCTTCAGCTATAGCTTTACTTTTGTCAAGGTTATTAGTATTAGCTTCACTGAAAAGCTTTCACTCCCTGTAATTGGCAGACATGGAAAACAGTAGAAGTCGACGATCCGAAAGCTATTACGCTGGCTATTGGGCTAGTGGCTAATAAACGTGTTTTCGTTTATTTCTTCTTTACGTTCTATGTGCACATTTCTTCCCTTCACGTGTACCTCCACGTTTCCCTCCTACGTTCTCCTACCTCCTACCACAATATTGCGCTTTGCGCTTCTGCTTTTCATCAATGTGTCGCATGCTCTCTAGACGCAAGTCCGCGCTACATGCTCGCATTTTGGGTTCGCTGTGACAGTGTTGTTTGTGCCGGTAACGAAAACATCGACCCTGATCGAATTCATTCAGTTCAGTAGTCAGTCTTTCGAACTTCGTATGGTGGTGTTACATTTTTCGGAGTTGCGAATTGATTAGTGCGCGACTGAATTTTGTGTTCGAATTATAAGTTCGTTGTGTCTTTCAAGCATACGGGATACCGGCCTCCTTGTATAATCTGAACTCAACTCACCCTCACCTCACTTCTAGCGAAGCAGCCGGCGAATAGGAGATTGAGGTAAGTACGCATCATACGATGAAACCCTCATCCTTGGTTTGATTACCTTATTCATCCCGCATTCCTTACGCTTGTTAACACCTTATTATGTAATCCATGCGGTACTTAATGATGGTAGAATTGCAACAGCTTGCGAATTGGTTTTACAGTGTGTGATGGCATGTCGAGGAATGGAAAGAATACGATATTTTGAATGTTATAGTTATGTTGGCACAATGATGCAGAATCGAATTGTATTCGGTTGTTACATGTGATTTTTGAATAATCGAAAATCTAGTATTTTCTGCGGATTAATTTGCAAGTAGGAGATTACGAGGAAAGTACATTCCATTGACTCTTGGAACATATAAAGAGTTTTTAGGTAGAGCACGATGTGAATATCCTATGAGCAGTGCGCACATTGAACGATTACCAGTTGATCCAAATAAGGCGCAGATTTGAGATCAGTTTGTAGTCGATTAATTTGCACATAGAAATTACATTGACTCTTGGAACACAGAAAGTGATTTCAAGTTGTTAGTCCAGTGTGAATTAGTTGGCGCAAATTGTTCGATTTCAAATTGTTGCGAGCCCTGCTTTTCATATTTCTGTGCTTCTGAGAGTAAGGCTCTACAAGAACGGGTAGAGAGAGAGGAAGGCAAACTGAATCGGTAGCAATGGAACTATCATAACATGTGTAACATTAGTTGCTAATGTCTAGACAAATATTGCTGTTTATGAATAATTGAAGAAAATAAAATTTATCGTACTTCAAATTTCCTATGTAATGCAATACTTCCTCCCTGCGGATGCAGGACGATAGATCCAGTTTGCCCGTGTCTAATCACATGTTCTCAAAAAACAAGTTTTGTTGGTTTGTTCCCTTATACTGAAAAGCGTTCAAATAACACTACACAACAGCATAAAAAACAAATGGAATGAGATTATATGAATTTAGCTATATTTTGAATGCTGAATACGATGGCGTTAACCATTTTCATCAAGAACCTCTCGTTTTCCATGTTCAGAATTAAAATTTTATCAACATTTTCTCGTTTTATTCCTTTTTGTTGTCCACAGATAGCTACATTGATACTGATAACATTACTGAATGCGCATAGTTGTTTGATCAGTGGTATCTTGATGATACTAAAACTCGAATTTAAGATAGGAGATGCGAAACAAATGAACTATAATCCAAAAATTAACATTGGCATTAAATTCCTCGTTGAAAATACTTAAGGAATCATGTATGTTCTCACATCATTGTTCTTTACAAAATCTCAAATTGTTGTGTAGTGTAATAATTGTTGATTATTGTTGATCATAGAAATGGATAGTTAATTGAACATTCCTGAATTTTAACATTGTAAAAAAAAATATATATTGGCACACAACATGTCAGGGGTAGGCAAACTTGTAATATGATCTTTAGATTAATAAGATCATACAGATCAAAAGGATTGCAAGTTCATAATTGTTTTTGTGATCTAAGAGAATCTTTGATCTGGATTTGTGAACTTTTTCAATTTTGTAAATGATGTGCAGATTGTGATCTCAGATAATTAATTGGATTCATGATCTTTCCCAGTGCTGGTCTCCGCTTCAGTGTCCGGTTTGCATTCTGGTAATGCTTGATAGTCTAGGTGTAAGGCCTTGCCCTCTAAGACAGTTGCCTACCTGCCCACCTGCACTAAGTATCAACTGTGTATGCAGTTTAACCTCGGCTCTTATGGAGAAAACACAAAAAGCGCTAATTTTTCAAAAAATAGCCCTATAGATACGAGTAAAGATATACGCCATTTTGGCTCACACCGCATCCGTCAATGCCGAATCGACTACGCGGTACGCTCCGCATAGTCGGATTCGGCATCCACGGGCACGGTGTGAGCCGAAATGGCGTATAACTTCACTTGTATTTATAGGGCTCTAGTGAGTTGTGGCGAACCCACTTGCATAGCGTAGCTATTTATAGCCCAATCTGTTCAAAACCAGTTACAACCTCTTTGAAAGTGACCCAAACTGGTCTCGGTCTGCCAAAACGCTAAATGGTGGTATAGTCGGCGTTGCAGTTTTATCTATTGATAAATTACATTGTACTTGCTTGTCGTTTATGCTAATAGAATTTTGAACTCGTTATTTGCAGATAAATTTCACACCGATGGAACCAGACAGTTGGAATCTGCCTCCAAAAACTGGTTTATACGATCCGGAGCTCGAAAAAGATGCGTGCGGTGTCGGCTTTATCGTGTCGATTGACGGCAAACGTTGTCACAAGGTAAAATTTTACGTTTTTTTTTGTTTTGTTTTTTTCTTGCACGTTATCGCAATCGTGGACATACGGCGGTTCTTGTATATTTACGTGAGAACTTACGTTATGCTTAACCGTACTGCGTCCAGTTGGCGAAATAGAAATATTGCTGAGCGTTTGCAAACGTAAGCTGAGACATAGACTGCAGAATGCAAGAATACCCTTCTGTAGTCATGTCACATCGCTGAAATGTGAGCTAGAATCTCACGTATTCTTCTGATATTTTGTCAGCAAGTCAGATACTTATTGAGACCGAGGAAATAATGAGTTATATTCCTTGAAATTCGGGAGGTAAATCTTTAGTTGGTGAGAAGAGAATGCTCATCTCGACATGACGGTATTCAGTATTATTCGATCTTGAGCCATTGAGAATGCCCAATCAGTGTTGCCTCTTTTGATGCTGTATCCGAAGTTTCATTCTTATTGCCAGTGATGAATTGTGACTAGACACACTAATTATTTGCCTGATTCAACCTTCCTCAGTTCCGCACCTGGCCCAGTTCGCCTGTATCGAGGTGATAGAATTCAGGTTGATAGGTAGATACCAGAGATGAAGATTTCCGAGTAATTTGTAGCAGAAAGTCGTCAAGAACGAAAAAGAGAACGATTTGTAGAGAGATCGTGGCTCTTGAATTCTGAATCTTAGAAGTAACGTTGAGAAGATGGAGGAAGAGTGCATATTTTTGGCGCATTATTAGTTCGTTCGTGGCCATGGCTGTTCGAATGTCTCATTTCGAGAGCGGAGATTTTTTTCTTTACTGACTTGGATCGAGTATAGAGAGCTTGAGAGATCTGGCCTTACATCATAATACTTCAGTCAGTTTGTTCGTTACTGATGTAAATTTGATGAGGAAGGACCAAGGTTACATTAATATATTATGTGTAGAAAACAAAGATGGTGATTTCGGTTGGAAGGATGGTGATGCACTGTAGAAAGATCTCTTCTAATTTTGCTCTCAACCCGAGCCCTGGAATCCGCCCTTTCGAGAGAGACGTTGGGGAGGCTGTCAGGGCTGTCTGAGCCCCCTTCACTTCTTGCCGCAAAACCGGCCTAGGTCGAAATGTAGCGAGTTGCTATGTGGGATCAAACCCAGGACCTCCGGTTTCCGAGACCAGCGTACTATCCATTCGGCCAACCAAACCCCGACTGTAGAAGGATGGTGGCAATGAACTGCTCCACAGCAGTTAAAATTTTAGTAAAAATGCAGCGACTAAGACTCCTCCAACGACTCCTGATGAATTTCTAGTACCAGAAACCAAGTACATCAGACTTCCTACTACTGATAGGTTGTGTTCTGCTACGTACTTCCATAAAAGTGATACAGTCGAACCTCGCTATAACGCACCTCAAGGGACCGGCCGTTTTACTACGTTATAACCGGGCTACGTTACAGCCGAACTAAGTCCAAAAAAAAAAAAAAAAAAAAAAAGGCACAATATTGCGATGTATTCAGTACGAAATGTATATATGTATGTCATTTATCAATTTTCACGGAAAAAATCAATAATTTTTTTTTGGTTTTCGAGAATGTGCTACATACTGAGTTGAAATAGAGAATGAGAGCTTGCTGAGGGTGGCAAAAGTTTCAGGGGTAGTACTGTCTGAATTTTCGTAAAACTTCGTCAATAAATTAACAGCTTCCAATGCTTAATTTTACGAACGATGTCCAACTTTTCTTCGATGCTAAAAGCCTTCCGCTTCTGCATGTTCACAATCACACCCGATCACCCAAACAGAACTGAACATGCAGCCGAATAGAAATGAAGATGCAGGATAAAACTGCACATTACTTCTATCCTATTGTAGAAATTTTATCTGTTTTTGATAAGTCTGACTGGGAAATTCGTGTATTCTTCAGCTGTGTTGAGCGTGAATTTCACGTTATAGCCGGGGTCTTACAACTTTATACCAGAGTTTTTTTTACATTACTTTATATGTAAGTTAGGCGGGACCAAGCAATTTACTACGTTATGGCCGGTATTACGTTACGTCCGAGTACGTTATAGCGAGGTTCGACTGTAATTGCTTTGAAATACGTCTAAAATTACAAGAAAATTAGTTCGTGGTCCAAAATTTTAGTTGAAATTGACAGGAGGAATTCTCGCTTATATATGCTTCAAAACTCTGGTCTTTTTAATCATATTTTCCTACTAAATGAAGAGGTAAATGGATGTATAAAGAGGAGTGTTAACTTCAAAAGTGAAGCTTTTGTTCGCGAAATAATGCATCTAGTCCCGAGTAGACTTCTTTTCGAAAAACACATGCAGTTATCATTCATCTTCGAGAAGATTCCTTCGATTTCCGAAGATAATTTCCGAGGAATCTTATCGAAAATATTGAAGAAAAATTTCCGATAAATTTCGAAGAATTTCATCGGACATCACTGAGAAAAATTTCCGATGATTTTAGGAGAATTTTGTTGAAAATTTTAAGGAAAATCTCCAACGCTCCGAAAGGATTTCATTGTAAATCATTGATAGATATCTCTGATGATTTTTGAAGCATTTCTTCAGAAGAAAGGTTCAATGATTTCCAAAGACTTTAATTGGAAATTTTTGGGATAATTTACCGATGATTTCCGGAGAATTTCATCGGAAAAATCTTCAGAGAAAATTTCCAGTGTTTGTCGAAGAATTTCTTCGAAAATCTTCCGATAACTTTTACAGAATTTTATTCAAAATACTTTGGAAAAATTCGATGGTTTTGGAAGAGTTTTATCGGAATTCATCAGAAAAAATCCTTGATGATTTCCAAAGAATAATTTCATTGGAAATTTTTGGAAAAAAATTCAGAAAATTTCCTAAGAATCCTGTTGGAAATCTTTCGAAAGAATTTCCAATGTTTTCCAAGAAATATTATATAAATTTTCCAATAATTTTTGAATAGGAAACATTTGAAGAAAAACTCCGATGGTTTTTAAAGAATTTTATCGAAAATCTTCAGGAAAATTCTCCTATGATTTCTAAAGAATAATTTCATTGAAAATCCAGAAGAATCTCGATGATTCTTAAGGAATTTTATCGGAAATTTTTGGAAAAAATGCCGGTAATTAACGAAGAATCTCATCGGAAGTCTTTAGAGAAAATTCTCAATGTTTTCCTAAAAATTTCATCAAAATTCATCGAGAAAATTTTCTGATAATTTTTAAAGAATCTTATAGGATATATTCGAGGGGAACTCGGATGGTTTCTGAAGAATTTTATCAAAAATCTTCAGGGAAAATGTTTGAAGAATTTCATCAGAAATCTTCGAGAAGAATCTCCGATGATTTTTAAGGAACTTCATCGGGGATTTTTGGGGGAAAATTCCGATTCTCGAAGAATTGAGACGTGCTTTTTTGGATTTAGAACGCATTTACAATACTTGCAGTATGCTTGCGATACACTATTCTTTGATCCTTCTGTTTTTTTTTTCTTCTAACCAAATCGAAAACTCTGGATCTTTCAGCCATGCTTCGCGAAATTTTTGGCGGTAATCTGTCTTACCCTACAGAATGAAAAACGAAAATAAAATGAATACTACAATGGAACACACATTGTCGGTAATACTTGTGAAAAATTACTCATCATTCTTGCAGAATGTGAAACATATAGTGTAATCGTAAATATTCGTAATGTCTTTGGTTCAATGTTCAAGATTCGAATTTTATCATTTTTATCTTCGGCATCACAGATAACAGAAAAAAATGAAAAATGAAGAACTTCAACTACCCACGGGTGGATTTTTGACTTTGTGAATGAACAATTTCATGCAGTTTCATAAACAATTTTTGGCTTTTTGATTTGAAGAAAAATCAAAGTTTCAAGTTTGACTTGAACTTATAAAAATTGAAAAATAATTTTAAAACAATTGGGGAAAAAAATGAAAATGTATTGAAAGTTACAGGGGAAAAAGCTGTTTATGCGAAAATAGCTAGAAATCCTGCTACAAGCTGAAAGTGAAAATGTAGCTACTTTCACTCAGCCAAATAGCTAGGAATAGCTAGAAAATAGCTAAAACGGCAACACTGAAGAACAACTTGAGGTAATAAGAGTTGCTAACTTACAAAGCGAGAACCTATTCCAATTAATAACATAAAACTCACTGATTGGACAGACTACACAACCACAGAAAACCAATAGGAACACACCAAATAGGTTTACTATACGGTACTACCCACCATTATAAATGCAGGACGACAAAGAGCAAAGTGTTAGGGTACTCCACTGAAGATGGCATAACAGCCGAAAGCGCTCTGGACTACAGAAGGAAGAAATCGTGAATTGGCACACCTTACATACAGAATTCTTCAATAATGGTAAACCAGGGACAGAGTTCGCTCAGTCAGTCAGATGAATTCTCCTTCTTTTGAGAAATCCTAGTAGGAATTGAAGAAATACATTGTTTAACGTTCTGCCAAGTTCCTATTAAGGTTAAGGAGTCAAATAAGCAGTATGGTTGGAAATTACATTCAAGAAATATTTTGTATCACAGGTATACAGAATCATCTGCCAGTTCTGTCCGAGTCGGCTACGTGTGTGAGAAGGTTAGGAAGACTTTTTGAGAGACTCCGAAGATAAGATTTATTAGAAAATATGCTTATTAACTCAGTTTTTAGAAACAAGCAACCTTTTTAAATGGTTTTTTGATTGTCCACTTGAATCCCGCCCCTCCTCCTCATAAAAACCTTCCTACACCACTGCTATCGAATATGTTCGTAATATCTAAATGATTTGTACGAGATGTTGGCTAACGTACCCTTAAGGGTCTGAAGTATTCTCGCGTTCGAAATTTACGTTTTCGTTTATCTCATTTGTATTACTGAATTGACCTAAAAAGCGTTTCCTAGTACTGCCATAAATCGACGAAAATGGCGTTTTCGGGCACTAATCCGACGACGCCGACGAGCTAGATAACATAAAATAGCAAAAGTTCTTCAGCCGCTCCCAGTCGTCGGAAATCTAATTACGAGTACTGCACTCTGCATGTGTGCAGTGTGTGTGGCCTCGAAAATACAGTTTTCTCACATTCGTCCTGTCTCTTGGCTGGGTACTCAGTTTGCTCGACTGTTTCCTTATCTTATCGTTGTTTTGGGAATTTCACGCCACCCTCGGTCGTAGACTTTTTCAGGCGACCGACAAAGTCGATCAATAAATGTCGGGACGTATGAGGGCACGAAGTCTACAGTCGCAAGTTTTTTTTTTCTGTAATTTCTTCGATTTTTTTCGGTAGGTTTCATTTTTCTTTTTCTTCTTCATAATGTATCAACTGCCTGCTGCGTTGCTACCGCGCCCGGGTCGAAGGAGATTCTCGTGTTGAAAAAGTTCAGCCGTGACGTCAGCTTGTAACGTGTAAGGTGAACTCGTGAAACTAGGGCTGGTTGGAAGCTTTTGTGGCCGCGTGTTGACGATATTAAAAAAGTTGTCCGGAATCACGCTTTCAGGGGCAAAATATTCCGGTGGCTGTAACTGATGGAGGATAATGCCGTAATTCGTTTAGACTACGTCCATTTTGAAAACTTTTTTTTTCTTTTTGTTGAAACGCCGACGCTTCGGAAAAATCGTGAAAGCGCCGTCAAAAATTCATTTGCTCACTCGACGGAGCGAGAATGGCTCGAGCTTTCGAATGGAAAATGATAGGTTTAGTATTGAACGGTACCTCGAACTTGCGGCTCGTGTTGAGAAGATTATCGTAGCGAATATTTGGAGCGGCAATTTCCCGCAGCGATTACTCGCAGCTATTATTCTGACATCGCCTCAATGTCAGTTTCATGAGCATATGAGCACGTGAACGCACACGTTCTTAGACGCTTAGACATAAAGATTTCCGACATCCCTTTGTTCTGGAGAAAATTGGGTTTCGTATCGCTGAGTCAGGAATGCAGGATTAGAATTTGGGAAGTACATTGCTGAACGCCGAATTTCAGTTTTAGAGTTTGAACCACGACGAACTACCTCTTAGGCTTTCAACTTCGTCCAGTCAGATTAGGCGAAGAAAAGGCCGAACCGGAACATAGTTTCCGTAGAGTTTTTTTCCAAATTATTGCTCGGTATGTGCGTCGTTGAATAACAGGAAAAAAGTCCTCGTCTGTGGGCCGTTTGGCTGCCCCCAGTTGTGGTGCGAAGCTCCTCCTCAAAATTAGTTTGCTGATTCTCTTCCCCCCCCCCCCAAGAAAAAAAATACGTCTTAGGGAAATCATACTTTGATGATGAAATGTTTCATTTGAAATTACTTGCAAAAAGATACCGTATTAGGTACGTTTTCTTCAAACGTAACCCCACAAGGGGGGCTCTTCCAGACCCTGTCACTACCACCCATTAACGCAAGCTTTGACAGAAAACGTAGAATCAGTGACATTTTTGTGGTCTCACCGACTTCACCCGACAGAAAGGACAGGGTGACCAGCTTCTGGAAAATCGAGAAAAGTCAGGGAATGTGAGCACACTTGGAAAAGTCGGGGAATTTTGAAGAAAATTTTATGATGTGAAAGTATTGTACAATTTTCTCTGCCAGACTCTTTTTTTTAAATAATTTGTTTGTTATGAAAAAGTTGGAAAATGGACTGGAAAAATCTGAAGAAAAAAAATCTGGAAAAGTCATGATTTTTTTTTTTTGAGAATAATTTGGCCGCCCGGAAGGATGCAAGTTACTTTCGGATCAGTTTCTAAGAGTCGCCATGTTCTGGATCCCGAGGAAAGTCAGGGAATTTTGTCAGTCTGGAAAAGCCAAGAAATTGCTATAATTTTGATCAAAATCAGAGAACTTTTTGACAAAATAGAATTCAAGAATATTCACTATTTTTCAAGAATAAATGTCTGCGTAAAGCGTAATGACATTTCTCTTACATAGTACTTTCTCAACTGTGTACAGTCCTAGCTGAAAAAATGTCAGGAAAAATTTGGATAGTTGGTCTGAAAAACCGGGAAAAGTTAGGGAAAATCATTCTAAAAATAAATAGCTACCTTGTACGTATTCTCATCTGCCCATCTCTAAAATTTTTCCTCCCCCTTCTCCCTGTCCTTAGATATCACACTTTGAAATTTATGTTTTCATTTTTGTTTCAGTATTCTAAAATTTATTATGAATTAATTTGCAGAATGTATGAGGAAGGAGAAATGCCAATAGATTTCCAGAAAACCAGGTTACTTATCAGTGTGTCCAGTTCTAGAAAAGTCACACAATTTCAAAATTCTGGAACAGTTAGGGATTGTAGGAAATATTTTCTGAAAAAGTATAATGCATACGAAAGAACTTCCAAACGTGTACTGTCATATGTTGTTCGTTGAACTGGTTGAAGCCGAAATGAAGGAAATTAAGTTTTTTTGATTCTTATATCTCGTTTCGTTTTTGTTTTTATTTTTCGTAATAGAGTTGCAAAAATTTTAATATTGCGAATGTCTTTTCTCATGCCATGTAACTTCATTTAGTCACCTTTTAAACCGCTTGAAACGTGTCTGGGAAAGTGAAGGAAAAGTCGGGAAATTTTATTTTAGAAGAAAACTGGGCACCTTGATTATGATACCTAAAAGAGCAGGAGCAATTAAATGTGAAGATTATCGTACTATAAGTTTACTATCACACGCATCAAAGTTTCTACTAAAGATAATAAATGAGAGAATGCAAAATAAAATGGAAAAAAGAGTGGGAGAAAATCAATCCGGTTTCAGAGAAGATAGACAGGGTGGCCACTTTCCTTTGAAAACTGGAAATCAGGGAAAGTCGTGGAATTTTCAAAAAATAAATAGACAGGGAGGCCACTTTCCTTTGAAAACTGGAAATCAGGGAAAGTCGTGGAATTTTCAAAAAATAAATTCTTGATGAAATTGCGTGGTTTAGAAGTATCGTGGTTCTGTTTTCTTTGCAACTTGAATCACGCACAAATAGTTTGTTATCTTCTGTAGAAAACTGAATAAAAAGATTTTCTTCCCTGATGGTTTTGTACCTATATAAGATTTTTGTTAACTGTCTATTGGTGGAAAATTACAATACTTATTAGAAATTGAAAAAAAAAAAACAACATAACAAAGAACTGAGTGACAACGCTCATTAATGAACTTCCAACCAGTAGGCTTACTTGTTGAAAAAAATTGAAAAATGGATGAAAAGTCGTTTGTTACCAGTACAGTTTAACCTATTTATAGAAAAAACAATTGAAGAAAAATGAATAAAAGGAAACGACATGTGGTAATGCGAAGAGAGACTGTTAAAATAATAAGGTTTGCTGATGACATTGCAATAGTGGAATGAAGTAAGAGGAACCAAAGAAAATACTGAAAAACTTGAATGAAAAATTGAAAATAAACTAGAAAATGAATAAAGATAAAAACAAAGTGATGATAGTCAGAAGATGGCGATATAATCCAATAAATATGGAAATAAGAGCTGAAGAAATAAAGGAGGTAAAGGAATTTAAATATTCAGGTAAGTTTGATAACGTAAGATGGAAAAAGTAAAACAGAAATAAAGAATAGAATGGAACAACCTAAAAGATCTTTTTTTTTTTTCAAAAAGGAGACATATTGAGAGCAAATATAGATTTGGAAGTAAGACTGAGATTTCTTTGATCGTATATTTGGAGTATAGCATGATCTGGATGCGAGACCTGGACAGTAGGAACACTAAAAAGAAAAAATATAGTAGCTTTCGTAGTGTGGTGTTACCGGAGAATGTTGAAAATCAAATGAATAGAAAAGATTAGGAATGGGGAAGTATTTGGCGAATAGGAAGGAAAATATAAATTTGAAATATAATTGTAAAGAGAAGAGTTAAAACAGGGTATCTATCGGTCATACAAGTCGTACAAAAGTCCTACAATTGAGGCAGTGGTCGTGCTAGTCGTACACTTGCCTCTAATAACTTACAAATTTGGTAATCTCTCTATATATTAAAAACCAAAACTCCTCCTCCCCGTCCCCCTCCCGGAAAAGAAAACTCACTGCGGGTTGCCTACACGTATTACTTAACAGAAAACACGTTCACGTGACATGAAGCCAGGCAACATCAGCCCGACGCCCTCTTACAGCAATATGGTGTTACCTGCGAGGAATAGAGTGTAATGTTGCTTTTGTAAAATTTCTTGAGGAATATTTTCACACCTAGATACTTTTGAAATAGAATCCATAGATTCCGAGAAAAATTTAAGAAATCAAAAGTTTGGGGCTATGACTCCTGCCCTCACTGTTGATTTTTATAGTGCATGACTTCCGAAATTGAAAAAGGGAGTCGATTAAACCGGGAACGTAGCGAAGATTTTTCCGGAGAAGAGGATGGTATTGTTAAAGTACCAACTGACTCAACTCATAATCCTCAAGTATCAGAATATTTTTGTAACAAACATTCGACTTGTTAGATTTTTCCAACTTTTGATCCATTTACTAAGATTTCCCAACTCCGGTGGAGGCTTCCGTGCCCGTTATTTTCGTCCCTAGTTGAAATGATAAATTTTCCCAATTGCTGAGTTGAAAATTCCTATGGGGTGGTTACCCCCTCCCCCTCTATCGGCACGCCTCGGGATTGAACGTTTATGCCAATGGAATCTTTCTCTTGTTCACAAAGTGCAGAGTTGTTCTTTCTAACGACCGGACTACTAGTGGTTCTTGCCAAGGTTTACAAAGCCCGAACGCCTGAAAGAGGAAGTACATCTGTCCTCCTGGGGGCTCAACATGAGGTCTGAGGGTGGCTGCATTTCTTAATTATCCCTTAGGGTTTCAACTACGCCCATACCAAGTGGCACCTTTGCATAAAAAAATGTAAGGTACATACATTGAGCTAGCATCCAGACTACACCAGGTAAAGTGATGGTGAAATTAGAAAAATATTGCATTGGTAATACATTCCATAATCAGTTTTTTTGGTAATGCCGCGTTTTCAAGGTGTCGAATGACTATGGGGTGTCTTGTACTTTCGAGAGAATTGGGGTAGTAGGTCAACTCCGTGTCATTTAATCATTATACATGCTAGGGCGGGCACACCGAACGAATCCAGGAAATGTGCCGTAAGGATGGCTCCTCATGACTAGGGAACAAACCGAAGCGACGAGAGGAGGGGAAACATAAATATCTCCCTCCCCATTGCTGATTTTTGCCAACTACGAATATGATTTTAATATAGTTTTTTCAAAATCGAACAGCAGAAGTAAAATGATAGTCGGTTGTAGAAAACATTGTTTTGCCAGCAGTTCGCGGATCGGCCGCGAGGCGAACGCCTCTGACAAACACACACGGAGTTCGAAATTGGGAACCGCACTCGAAAATCGATACCAGACATTCCATTTTGCGTTCGTCTCTCGCCGAATTGCGGTACGTCTGAGCTGGCTGTAGGTAGAGGGTGGCAAATACCCAATATTCTTCGGTCTTCTGTACAGTTGACTGTTCAGTGTGCAGGCCCACGAGGCACCAGCTGATTAATGAATTAGTCAGTGTGTATCGCACGGCGTAAATTGATTAAAATTTTATAAAAGGAAAACACTATCGATCGTGGTGAACGAAGGCAGAAGGGGAAAATGGAAAGTGGCAAGCCTTGTCGTTGAAACTGATTCACTGGATGTTCTAAACTACCATGGGCTGAAGTTGTTGCACTTGAGCCGGAAATGAGATATTTGCATCACTGGCAAATAGGAATATCAGCGAATTATTTCTTCTTAGTCTCGAAATTTGAAAGTGGCTTTTTAATTACTTCCAAATTCATGATGCATGTTCGTTGACTGCCGGAGAAAGGCGATGATAGGAACTGGTGCAAGGTACAAACTGTTGATTAAATTGGTCTGTATATGCCAAAGTACCGAGCTATCGATTACGTCAGCTGTACATTGGCACCATTCGTTTCTAGATGGTGTATGAAAGCACGTTTGAAAAACGTTTGATATCCCAGAGTCTTGTGTAATCTTGTTTGATGAAAACGTAGTTCCAAAACTCTAAAATGTCATGCGATCGTTTTGGCTCTCAGGGGAGAGGGGATGTACTTGGATTGTATTGAATTTGAAAGGAACACTTAATGCTTAGTAGTATGCTCCATTGTACGAAAACTAATTACGGGCGAGTTTGCCGTCAGACTCGCCAAGCGAAAGGGAATCAGAACATTCAAACTAAGGCTGATATTGCAAAGTAGGGAACTGAGTGCATACTGCATTCATACATGCTAGTTCAAAGTGATGCAAGTCTTGAGAGTATGAAAATGGTGCTCGTGACGAAACTTACTGACCACTTCCCCATACCGATGAAATCTAACCGAAAGTGAGAATATACTCTTTGAATGATGCATACTATTTCTGAGTAGCGATAAGAAAACTTAGTCGGGAAATCGGGATGCTAGTTAAATGCACCCTACATTTATTAAGAAAAATTGCCTCTAGGCACAGACCCTAAGAAATATCAAGAGAGCTGTGATCTCCGCTGCACGTTTTGGGGGACGTAAAGTCGCACTCCGTAGTTTTCTCTCAATAAATCCACAACCCTGAGTACTACACTAAAAGAGTAAATCACAAAATTCCAATTTTACATAAAAATGGTCTGTACTATCTTTTCTTCTGTATCTGTCTCAAAACCGTCAAACAGGGTCCAGAATAAGTCCGCTTATTACAATATTGAAACATAGGCCTTATGGGGCAAAACATCATTTTTGAGGGCATTTATCATTCCAAGAAGTTCAGTGAATTATACGGATGCATGTTTTCACCGGAAATGTTCATATACCAGCATAACTTTCCATAGCCGAGAATTTTTCCCTCGTCTGCCCTCGCTCCCTCTGTCTAACGCTTTTTTTTCTTTTTTTTTTGAAACAAATTGTAATGTCTGGCGGGACGTATGGCGATGCATGCATGTCAAAGTGGCCCCTGAGACACCGCATCTCCGGCCCCGGAAACTACCTTTTCGAGTATCGCATCAGTGGCCGGAGGGACGCGTTGAGGCCGGCCCATTTCGCCGCTTTGTTTCCGGTGCGCGCTGTCCTGCAAGGGCCACCCTGGCCCCCTCTACTGACCGAGGTTAACGCTCACCAGCATTAACCTGGAATTTGGATGCACCATAGCCGGACGCTCTTCCTCTTCACTCACCCCTTACCTTCTCGTCTTGGTACGTTTGGCGAAGCAGGAAGGTGGTAACGGTGGATGAGCCCTGCCGGGGGGTCCGCAGCAGCTCTTCTAGGATGATACAGAGTTGTTGTGTTCGATGGTATGGGCCGAGCTTTGTCCGTCGGCCCTCTGTCTCGACCACTCTGTCTGCATCTTCTTCTTCATGATAGTCGAGGCTTCGGCTCTTCAACATTTCCGGAATCAGCTCATCGCGCCGTCACTGTCGCTCGTGTTTCCACCGCCGGGATCGATCGCTGTTGCCGTCCCACGCCTCTCCTGCTCCCAGGCCTCTTACTCGAAAAGGGTATGCCAGGATGTGTCCTCTGTCCCTAGATCACAGTGCGTGCACACGGGGCTCGGCCGATGTAGGCACGTGCCGAAGTACCCGTGGCCGTTCAGGACTTAAGTTGGTGGAAGTTTAACTCTCCATGAGATCTTCCTGAGAAAAAGTTGTAATAATGGATAGTTTAAACCTCTTTTATGGAGAAGAAATAAAATCGATATAACTATAAAATGTTTTTAATATAATTATAAATATTATATCCAAATGTTCTACTATAAATAAAATTATAAATAATATCAATTCTGGGGGTTTCAAATCCGCAAAATTCATTGGTGTTACTTGTTATAAATTTGATTCAAAGTGAAAAATTGAAGCTCCAGCGGCGTGAACTAGAATTAAAATAGTCAAAAAGTTCGATATGGATGTCATTTAGTAAATTTTTACTGATTTTATTTTTCATCTAGTTTTCATTCTGTGATGAAAATTAGGGCATTTGTCGTCAAAAAGAGGGGGGGGGGGTCAGAATAAGAAATACCGAGAAATATTGAACTAACTCGACCTGTCTTGGTTCTTATAAATGATCTGATATTTTCGTCTATGTGTGTTAGAACTCACGAGGACACAGAGAGACCTATTCACCCAGAAAACTCCTCAAAGAGAGAAAGTTCTTCCACGGATCACGTTAAAATATTTCCATCCTGTTTTTGTTCTACAATATTAACCATTCTGCTTGCATGCTATTGACTGAAGTGAGGTGTTGGTTTCTTGTTACCAATTGGTGACATTATCTCATTATTTTTCAGACGCTCAAGTAGCCTCTTTGGGTTTCGAAAAAGAAAAATTTGTTGGCCGAGTAGACAAATCCCTTTGATACATTTTAGCTCTTTCGAAATTAAAGCAACCAAATCATGGCGAAGGCAAGTTGTGTAAATTTTGGTATGAGGTCATATTACCCCGGCCAGCACCTTGGCGAAGAATTTCTCTGTGAGAGGGGGAAGGGCATCTGCCTCATTGAGAAGCAAAAATATGCTTCTCTCGAGGGAATCGAACAAATTTCTTTTCGAATTTTCAAAGAAATTCTCACCCAAAAATTATAATTCTCCTAGTCCGAAGGATGTGGACTACTTGTACCCCTCCCTCTCTGAGGATTTCTTCGCTAGTCCAGGCGAACTGCGCGAACTTGTCACATGTGGAGGAGATGTTTTAGGTGCGTTCCTGTCCGTGATACTTGAATACGTATTCTGTAAATGGGGTGTGTCGCTATGTTGGAAGATCTTACCCGTGGAGAAGAACGAAGGTAGGGTTGTAGGTTGAGGATTCTATCGTCTTGAGAAGTATTGACCATGTCGTATGTATATGTCCTAGGATCCAAAAAATCCCAATGTGTGTGCTTTCAAATCTTCCCCCATGCGGTAAACCCATTGGAGAAGAACGCTGGCAGTGTTGCTGTCATGAAATGCAATTAAATGCAAGGGCAGATCTGTTACACCACCTATTAATTTAAAATCTAGCCAGCCCACGAGATAGCGAAAAGCAGTTCTCCTCCTCCCCTTGTGTTGAGAAGAACGCTCTCTGTATCCTACATCAGGATGTCCACTTTCTTAGAAAAACTGGAAATCGGGGAAAAGTTTTGTAGTAATGGGAGAACGGTTTACGAATTCACCTCATCTCACAATCAGTGGTTTTTTTTTTGTCAACAGACGACACGCAATAAGCATAATTGCGACTTCTGTTCACAGCGAGTGCGGATAATTTGACATTATTTATTCATTTCGGATGTCTGTCGATACACGTCGATTTGCATCGATGATTGATCAGTGATTCCTAAAGCAAGCTGTAGAATGTGGCACACTTGCAATGTCAAAGCAATATACTGACGAGGATTTACAGTTTGAGTGTATTAGTGCATCTAGAGGGACTTTGCAGGGAGCCAGAGGTATAAGCCACCCAGAAAGTATATGTAGTCTTATCTAGAAAATGTTGAAAGTATGTTATTGGAGGGGAGGTAAAATCGTTTTTGAGGGTTGGATCTAGCAGCCGAGCCTCTTGCAATCTTTTTTTTCCCCTCATTTCTTTCTCAGTACTGCTCACTGATTTTGATCTTCGCTGCGTGACTTTAATCTGCAGCTTCCCTGTTTGAATAACGGTTTGAAAGTTGTTTGAAAGTTTCCAGCTGAAAGTGAAACGATTTCCAGAAAGTTGATTCGAGAGAATTTGAAAATCTGAAAGTTTAAAGTTTCAAGTTGAACCGAGTTTTCACTGGTAACATGATGTTATACTCCTTAGTCCGCCGGGGTTGCGGTGTCTGAGGGGCCACTTTGGCATGCGTGCACGTCATACGTCCCACCACACCATACTCCTTAGTCCCTCGACTAGTAGGTTGCATCTCTCCACTTTTTTATTTCATGTGCTGATCTCTTCATTTCTGAGGAGGATTTACACTTTGTACCCTTCATTATCTGCTCTTCGCAGCTCATTCTTTGACTTCCTTTCCAACTCTTTCTCTCAACCATTTCCTCTTGCACTAATAACAAAATAACAATATCCCTAGATGTCTTATATTATGACTCCTATCATTGTAAGTCTTCTTTTTACGATTATATTCCAAATTTCTCTTTTCCTTCCTATTCGTCTCAGTACTTCTTCATTCCTTATCTTTTCTGTCCATTTGATTTTCAACATTCTCCGATAGCACCACATTTCAAAAGCTATCCTTTTTCTTGTATTATTGTCCAGGTCGCACATCCGTATCATGCTATAACTCCAAAAAATATACGATCGAAAAAATCTCAATCTTACGTCCAACTATCTACATCCACTCTTGGGTACGTCCTACAATCTAGTACAGTAGACTCCGAATTATTATCCGTCCTGATTGGGGCTGAAGGTACGGCTAATAACGAAAAGGGCGGATAATCTGAAAACATGTAATATGATCCAAAAACATTGAGAAATGGGGAAAATAATTTTGATTGAATCAGGTACGTTATGTGATTAGTTATTTTTACACACACTCGACAACTTCAATATGAAAAAAATTTGCGTTTTCAGTTTTTTTGGTTAATGAAGGGGAAAAAAGACAATGCTGTAAAGAAAAAAGCTAAAAAGGATTGCTAGCTGCTGTTTTTTAAAAACCAGTGACTTTTCCAACGCTGAAGAAGAATTGTCAGGACGCTTTTCCTGCCAGTTCTTTATAATCGTTATGAGCTGTGGTAAGGATTATGGTCGTGATTTCAGTAAGATTTCGAATGATCCACCCTTGGTTCGACGGATAACCCGGAAAGGCGGGCGGATAAACCGGTGGCAGATGATCGGGAGTGAAGAGGAGACTGCTGTACCTTGATAACAATGTACTTTGAAACACTTGAAATATCTCGACGTGGTGCTGCTCTCTGGCGGCGATTTTTTGGTAGTCAGGGTTGCCACTTTCTGGAAAACCGGGAAAAGTCAGGGAATTTGGTCAGTCAGGGAAAAGTCAGGGAATTTTCATTTAAGTCAGGGAAATTTTCTGAAAATAACAAACGAGTTCGTATTTTATCAGAGTAAACTTTTTTTATCATAACATAAGAATAATGATAATCTATTCGCAAATGAAATAGTCTATAATATTGAAAAATATTACATAAATTACATCTGTACCTTCTTCTCGATAGCGATTTTTTAAAAATCTGTATTGTAAAAAATTTCTGTGACTCTCCTCCCTCTGGGCTTTCTCGGAATCCTGTAAAAAAGTCAGGGAAAATTGGAAAAGTTGGCCTGGAAAACCGGGAAAAGTCAGGGAAAACCAATCCTGAAAAAAAGTGGCAACCCTGGTAGTGGAAACTAGAGTTACGTTCTCAGAGATCAACCAACTTTCAACCTTGCTCCTCATTATCTTGTACTAGTTTTGGCATGTCACATCAAAAAGTAGAGAATTTTTTTTTGTAATTTCCATGTATTTCGACTTGGAAGTACAAATTAAGTATAATTATTTTGGTACTGTCATAAAATAGACTTCTTTTAGCTACTTTTCTGATGTTCACATTAGATGAATTGATGCGGTATGTCCCCAAATTGGGTCATCTTCATTATTTGACCTACCATTGTACCTTGGAACAACACCTACTCGTATACCTTGGAACGTGTACAATGCGATTTCATATTGCATCGGGTACCTTAAAACCGGAAGAAATTCAAATAAAATTCGATAATATTAGCTTAGTTTCTAAAATTATCATCAATTCTGTATTTCTCTCAGATATGCCGCCAAGTAAATAAGGCACTAAACGGAAGCCCATTTTTCAGTTTTTGATTTTGTAATTTTGATTTTGTTCATTTGTACTGTAATGGAAGCATTTTTTTCAACTTACCTCAACTTATTTCAGAAATTCAGCTAACTGAGGAAACTAAAACCACTATTTCTGATCCACTTTTCAAGGCACACGAGTTATGTTTCAAGATACATAAGGTGATGTTTCAAGGTACAATAGGGTGTTGTATCTTGGAACAAATTTTGAAAATTTTCAATTCAAATTGTAGGTTTTCAGTTTACCGTAAATTTGAGATCAACCTAACCATTTGAAGCGTTTTCACCAGTACTTTCATCCTATGTGCTTCAATTTTACTTTCAGTCATTTAAAACTGAGAAAATTGACATCAGAGTTTTTTGTTCCAAGGTACAGCAGTCTCCCCCTACTGTATTTGATTTTTATATCTTCCTCTCGTCATAATATAATCTATTTGATATCTTCTTTCATTTCCTGCGCTTTTCCAAGTGTATTTTCTTATCTCATGATTTCTAAACAGAGTGTTTCCCATAACCGGTTTATATTCTTCACAAAATTCCAGGAGCCGGCACCCCTCTTTCATTGCGCTCTCCGCGTACTCCTTGTTCTTTTCGTCTTCCTATTCTGGCGTTCCAATCTCCCATTATAATTAAATTTTCTTTCCTTTTACTCTGAATATTTCATCAATTTCTTCATAAATTTTTTCTACTCCTTTTTCACTATAACTCCCTGTAGGCGTATGAATTTGGACTATCACGAAGAATACTGGTTTTGCTGAAATTCTCACCATTAATACCCTCTCACTGTGTTAGGTATAACCTTGCACACTGTTTCCCAAACTCATATTCATAATAATACCTACATCTGCTTGCCCTCTTTTCGCTGCTGTATTATTTTATACTGCGTGGTCCACAAATCATTTTCTTCTGGCTATCTCGCTTCTCCTATTATATCTAATTTTAATCTTTTCATCTCTTTCTTTAGGTTTTCTACTTTGCCTACCTCATTCAGTGTCCTTACCTTCCATGTCCCTATTTTCAATTCTGATAGTTTATCACTGGAGACCGGATTCTTCGGCATTAAAAAATAGGAAATTCGGCAGCAACATGTGCAGAATTCGGCATTTAAAAAAACATCATTTTTTCCCCCACAAAATAATGTGATAAATCAAAATTTTTAATGAAAATCACAAAAGATTCTGATTGTATACATAATGATAAGATGTTTTGCTAAATTTTTCTGAGTGAATTGATGGCGCCTGTCACTTAATATCAATTTGTATGCCGAGAATGTGCGCTCTAAATCAACAGATACTAGCGAAGCAAAATTATATACAGACAGCACCTGTGGATCACGAGAAACCGTGCTACCAAACCCCTTAAGTATCCGAATCTTCATTACAATAATGTTAAGATAATTAAGGTAATTTAAGTTTCGAAGTTCGGGGTCTGTAAATAGTTAGGGGTATGGTAACATAAAATGGCACATGATTGGTAAGAAGTGTCGCTGAAAGAAATACTGAATTCTCAAAGTAACGCGAACCCATCATTTTTTCAAAAAAATTGTTCTGATTTTTGTTGAAGTAGGCATATCCTCGAGCCCGTGGCAATTATCTGAATTTTTTGACGCACTTCTTCTATGATCTTGACTTGATCGCGTAAAGACAAACCTCACGTTTCCAATCTCTTAATCTTTTTAGGGAGAAACGAAATGTAGGTTTGTATCAAAGCGAGGTCAGTAGGTAAATTTTTCTTCCGGATCGGTGTTTTCAATTTTCCCACATGTTGGGAATCATCCGGTGAACTTCATTCTATTGCAGGGTAAAGAATCAAAACTCACATTTGCTATTTTATTTCGCGGGCGCAAATGCAAAATACTGTACTCAGGTGCTTCTGAATGCGAGCCACGTTCACAGGCGCAGCAAAAATATTCCTGCACCCGTGTACAGTATCTTGCCTAATTGCGCCCTTGAAGTAAAATGGCAAATGTGAGTTTTGATTCTTTACCCTTCATTATTTCCTCTTTTAAATAATACACCTCTGTGCACTTTACCATCATGTGTTGACAAAATAGCACATTTCGGCATTTTTCGGCACGTAAAGGCCACTTTCGGCAATATAAAAAAAATTTCGCAGCTCCCTACCACCATGATTCGTGCTTATCTCTCAATATAACTCGTCTGCCTATCAAGGAAATGACTTGACAAATGCCGAGGAATCCGGTCTCTATTTATCACTAAGCAGTCTCCGCCCAGACATCCGAATAGGAGACTTCTTACGTCCAGAATTATTATTTACTTCATTCATTCATTTGTGAGAGGTGGCGCTGTATGCGCCGAGTGCTCACACTTTGCCATCTATTGCACTATTCCTGAGGTTGCTGTTAAGGATCAGCTCAGTAGCCTCACTTTTATAGCCAAAGTGAGAATTTTACTGAGCTCTATCCCTTTGACTTCACTGGGTGTTGGATACTCTAGTCCCAGTGCTTCGCGTCTTATCCCGCCTATCGCTGGGGCTGACATATGATATGAATCGAGTTTTCTTCCTGTTCTCTACAATACCTACAGGAGACGCTTTTCATCACTCCTATTTTATACCACATGTGTTTTGTGGCCCCAGTTAGTACTTCGACCATGAGCCTTGCATGTTTCCTGTAAAGCCCTAATAGGAACTTGGCATACTTACTGGGAGCGTACCCTATCATTGTTTTGCTGACTTTCATGTCACTGGCCAACCTCCAGTGCAGTCTTATCTGCTTACTTATAAGCCTTAACTTGAGATTTTATGACGCTATATGCTACAGGAAGACACGGGTGGCCTGGGTGTTACCAGTTCCTTTTTATGCCCTCCTTCGCTGGCTTGCCAGCGATCATGTTTCCTTTTATGCCGCTATGTTTCGGTGTTCATAGTATGGTGACACGATTCTCCTGAGCAAGGGTGTATAATTTGTTGACACACTCCGCCACCACCAGGGATGTAGTTTGATGTGATGATAGTGCCTTAAAATAGCGGATTGACTGTACAGATATAGATCTGATTATTAACAAGGCCCTTCTGTTAGCTTCTATCAGTGGCCACCGTGATCTCCAGTTCCTCTGCTTGGAGGATGGTGACGCCCTCGCCCAGTGCCATTGAATAGTTGTCAACGTCTTTTGCATTCGTGCATCTGCAAGCCACATATTCTCCTCTTTTCCGATAATTCTTGGCTACCTCTTTTCCCAAGCCTCCCGTGTGGGTGTCAGCGCAGAAGTGTTCCATCGCGATTCTATCCTTCGGCATCCCGAAACATTCGTCCATCGTCCCCGCCATCTCCCATATCCTTCTGTGGCCTGTTTTCTGGGCCTGAAGGTTTGGTTGGCCCAGACGATAAGCCCTCATTATCGCAGCTGCTTCTATAGCGGTATGAAGTGGTGGCAAATTTAGGAGCCTTTCCAGTGCCTTAGTCGGCACCGTTCTCATTGCCCCCGTTGTCATCACGCCCGCGAGCCTTTGCAGGAGGTCTAGTTCCTTTCTGACTTTGGCCATGCGAATCCGGCTCTACCACACAATGGCCGCATATGTGATTCTGAGACGTTTTATACCGGTGTATATCCAGTGCATCATTTTGTAAAAGAGTCTCCAGGTCCTGCCGACAAATGTGCGGCAAGCCCAAAGAGCCTCAATCTTTTTCCTTAATTTACCTGAGACGCGATCCCTCCAGGAGAGTTATTCATCAAGATATACTCCTAAATACTTCACCTTTCCTGTGAGGGCTAACGGTATTTTTAGTATTGCACCTTGATCAACTCCTTGCCCTTCCTTTTGTGGGTGAAAAGAGTGATCTCAGTTTTGTCCTGGTTTATCGATAACCCCTTTTTCGCCCACCATTTTTCCACCCATCGGAGTCTTCACTGCGTTAACTCCGCGGTGGTTCCTAGAAATTTGCCGGTTACCACCATAGCCAAATCATCAGCGTAGCCCTGTGTGTATATTGTTTGACCATTTAACTCATCCAGCAAACTGTCCACCACTAGGCTCCACAGTAGGGGAGAGAGTACTCTCCCCTGAGGACAGCCCCTGATGGTCGTTGCATGGATTTGTTCTTGTTAGTATGTTATCTGGATCTCCCTGCCTTTTAGCATAGAAGCTTTCCTTCACTTCCTTTTCGCTCAGGGCTGTTTCTGTTGATTCATGAGAGGTCACGTCAAACGCTCCCTGTATATCCATGAATGGTGCCAGGACAGAATCTCCGCCAGTCATCCCTCTCTCAGTTGCCGTATAACAAACGAGTGCAGTGATGACTCTACTGATTTGCCTGCCCTATGTGCGTGCTGGATCTTATGTAGTGGAAACCTTTTCAGGGTTATTATTTACTTTGTGAGTTGCCATCATAATTGTGGTGGTGGAGACGCATCTCCTGGGAAGAATACTGAAGTAGTTTCCTCTTGCTTTTATCAGACTTATCTGTCGGAGTTTTTCTTCTCCTATGTGCCTTTGCTCCCTCACCACGTCAAGATAGCACACACACAGAGGGGGACCGGTAACATAACAGATCGATTTCAGGTCGAGAATTATTTATTGGTTTTCATATAGAACATAAAAGTATTCATCAAGACTGTCGCGAGTCAAGATGCGTGCCTTCTTGCCGACCCTCCTCGAGTAGCGAGATTTTCTTGGATATGATGGCATAGCCCCCCCCCCCGGCCTTGTAACTGAAAGCTGATCTTATGCTCTTGTACTTTTGACTCGAGCATGTGAAAATTCGTTGAATTGATTTCTCATTTTGGAGTTCACTAGTATGCTCGGTGAATTATGTAATTGTGGATTGGAATTCGCTTTCGTGAACTTGGATCGGACAATGTCAACCGATAACTGCTGTAACCTCTCTTCCAAATTCCTTCACGTCGCCGGATATTGATAATTTTTTATTTAAAATTCGGCGTTATGTCTTCGTGTACTTGATGGTGCTCTCCTGTGGCCCCTTTTGTAAATTTAGATTGCGCGAGTATATTTTGATTCCCTGATAAGCTGTGCATACATGGAAATGAAGCTCGAAGATGTCGATAACCGTGGTGCTTCATCGCTTTCTGATCGATTAACGTGGATGCTATCACTTTTTATCGTCGTTAATCCCAATTCACTTTTCATTACTGTACCTTATAAATCAATTAGGTTACCCTATCAGTAAATTTTATTAAATTTAGATTTCCTCGATAGTAAACGAACTGTACTAAGAATAGCCACGATAACTTTTATATAATGAGAGGAATTCGTTTCATCATCACGGACGGTAGTATTTGCTTGCGCTAATGCACTTTGTAATTGCTAAGCAACTATAAGATAAGGACTGGTGGGGCTAATTAATATGTGCACGTTCAGGAAATTATCCTGGGTACTTAATTAAGTGCCGTGAAACGCGAATGGTTTACAAGTGTCCTTGACATTCGTCGAATGTCTCGGGCGAGTAGAAATCGAATCAATGACCTAATGCAATCTGAAACGTCTTCATGTCTCCGTGGTTTTCTTCGTATTTATTGGCATTATTTGCTGGTGTCTGAGTTAATCCAGTCTTACCTTTGTTTTGCTCGGTGATGCGGGGGCTTCTCCGGCGCCATCATCTCTCCGCGTGCTCATTAGTAAACAGGTGGAGATTATACTGAAACTCGGCACCAGTATCGCTTTTGGTCTGGAAAAATATTGGAAAATTGGACTTACTCCGAGAGGTTGTTAGCATTCGACCAAGTAGGGAAATGGGAAGGGAAGTACGCATTGGCATTGGGTCCGAGGCTGGAAAATTCACTTTCTCCGTCGCAGATCATCGTGTATAGCAGTGGTTCGCAATCTTCTTTAAGCTACCGCCCCTCAGAGGAGCTGAACAAAATCAATGAAAGAAAAATACATTTGGCAAAACAATGAAAATAGATAAGAGAACTTTATTGTATCATATCTAAAAACAAGATCCGCTCAAAGAGATAGGAGGAGGGGAAGGCAGTCAAAAACTTTTTCACGACGCTCCACACTCCAGAGTAGAGGCGAACGATGTTAACTTGAAGCCAAAATTTCGTGAGCCTTTACCATATTGGAAGCTGGTTTTCATCGTCTCATTTGTTGAAAGATCAATCTGTTTTTCCTGAACCTCACCTACTGCTGTCCCAATATTGCCAAATGATTTATTGCCCATCGAGGAATTTCCAGAGATAAAATGTGACCTGTGCTGAAGAAACACGGCTAAGCTTCGAAAAAATCAGTTTTCGTGTTGATATTGATTCTTGTTCTAGCTTCAATCTCAGAAATTGCCTACGGTCAACAATTTCGACGCTACAGTGCTCATAAGTGACTTAACGACATTGCTCAAAATCGAGCGATCTTTAAATCGCTCTCCTAAAGAAAAAATTTGCTTAAGCTGAGCCGTGTATATTCAGCATGGGTCACAAATGTCCTCAAAACTTCAAGAAAGTCCTTGTGCAAAGACTTTGGATGTTGACAGTAAACGTGTGTGTCACCAAAAGATATTTCATTGACCTCAGGCTTATGAAGATTCGACAAGATGGGAAAGTGGCTTAACTAGTGTCGACCAAAATTCTGCTTCCACAAAGTGAGTTTTTTAATTTTGGAAGGCGAAAATAACAGGGCTTGTTGTAATCTAATTATTGTCTTCATCGCCTCAAAGTTGCGAATTGATTCCATTGAATTTTGAGAGAGTGAAGGCGTTCGGAGTCATGCTTCTATACAAAAACATGCTCACCGCTCCCGACCGCCCGAAACATACTCATCGCCCCTCGGTACCTTTACACCGGCCTCCAGGGGGCGTTATCACCCCCGTTGAGAACTATTGGTGTATAGCAAGGTCTAAAGATTCAATATAATTTCGTGGAGATTACGAGTTGTGTGCGTCAGTTCATATCTCTCACGTGGTGAAATCTTGTGTAAAGTTCTCAGGTTTTCCGTCATCTTTCCCACCACAACCAGGCTAGTGAGATAGGGGAGTATATTTTTATCGCAATATCTAACGATTTGAACGAAAAAGTAATTTCTGGTCTACTACTTACTGTTTTGTTTCATTGTTTGGAGGGCAGTATTGCTGTAGATTTCATAACGGCACTGCTGTAGATTTCATAATTTTTTTTTTCTTTTTTTCTTTTTTCAACAAATTAATCTTTTGTAACTCAGAAGTTCATGGAAACATGAATTTCTTCCGAGTTACAGAGGCTGGCGAGTGGCGTTTTAAAGAAGCTGGGATTGTAAAAAAGAAAAGTTGTGAAAAGCTTCAAAATATGGAAAACAGATATGCAGACATATAGTATGTACGTATAAAGAGCCCCCCTTCGAAACTTCGAGTTATACAGGCTCTGCATTCAGCTTGCGGATTCAGCAATTTCAGCAAATTTTAAGAGTCCTCAGAAGAATTATGTAATAAGTTAGTTGGAGGGTTTTTTGTTGTTTTTTTTGTACGATATTTGGTATTTTAAAAATAACTGTCGGTCTGTAAATTTGAGCCTTGTACCCCTTTTCCTTCCTTTCTCTCGTCGCCAAATCGAAATATGAAAAACAAACTAAAAAATACTTTCATCTTGCTTAGTAACTGGGAATGGTGAAACTGAAGACTTTATTCGGTTGTCGATCAAAAGTTGAAAGATAATTAAAATCAGACTTTCCCTTCAATTGGTTACTTATTATAATAAACCCTTAATTCCGATAATAATACATCTTATACTATAAGTTGGCATACAGTATCTTATTGTTTACCTACCGGATGCCCATTCCCGGGCATAGGTCTTCCTATTCTATCCCAAATCACTCTGTTTTGTGCTTCCCTCCTCCGTACAACTCCTAGTCTTTTCCCTAGGTTTTGCCTTCATCTTGTCGGTTTGCCTCTTCTCCTTTTATTGCCATAAGGTGTCCAGTCCGTAGTTCTTTTAGCCCATGAGTTTATTTTCATTCTGGCCAAATTGTCTGCATATCTCTGGGAGCAGGAAAGGCGCGGGGCGGTCCCGATCGATCTCGGAGACGGCGTGATCGACCGTCTTGCGCCGGACATCCTGATCCCGGAGATGTTAAGGAGCCGAAGCGGTTGGAACCGGGTGTCGGCTTTCGTTTCGGCCATCATGCGAAGGAAGATGGAGGCAGAGGGCCCTAGGAGGACAAGCTGAAGTTGCTGCTGCTGCTGCGGCGGCGGATCACGTTCAGCAGAGCTCGCCCACAGTGCAAGGACTGGAGCTACCAACAGAGGAGTCACACGCGATGAGTGAGTGAAGAGGAAAAAGACAGCGCGTTCGGCTGTGGGGGACCTGAATTCCAGGCGAGCGCTCTGGATGTGCGAACCTCGGTTAGTGGCGAACCCCATGGTGGCCCTGGCAGAACGCGAGCACCGTTCCGGCCAGGAGAAATGGGGGCTCGGGCCCGGCCCCAAAGCGTTCCCCTCGGCACTGATGCGATACCCGAAAGGGTAGTTTCCGGTGCTGGGGGTGCGGTGTCTCAGGGGCCACTTTGGCATGCGTGCATCGCCATACGTCCCACAACACCAAGTGGCCTGCATATCTGGATTTCATCCTCCCCATTGTCTCCAGAACGTTCCTGCTTCCTGTCTTCTCCCTATTGATGAGGCGTGTTTCTTTGTGTCACTTGGAGGCTGTTGGCTTGTTTTCTTGTCAAAATTTGGGATGAAACTTGAAACGTTTGTTTGAGGAAATGGCGTTCAAGATATCCCCGATGCTAAGTATCCTCCTGTAGCACCACATCTGAAAAGCTTCGATCCTTCTCTTCTCTGGTTTTCCTATGAGCCACGTTTCAAACATAAGTTTTCAAGAGCAATTTTTTGATTTCCAGATTTATTTTTGATTTGAAAAGATTACTTTTTCGATAAAATGCTAATTTGGCTTGCGCTATTCTGCTACTAATATCTTTTTTACTCCTTCCATATTTTGTTATTTTCCTCCCTAAATAGCAAAATTCGCTTACTTCTTCAATATTTTCCTGTCCAATATTTATATTTAAGCTATCACGTTCACATCGATTATATACTATTACTTCAGTTTAATTTTTATTTATTCCCATACGATATTCTATACTCAAAATCTTTTCCATTCAATTTAAAATGTTTTCCAAATCAATACTCCTTTTAGCTAATAAGACAATATGATCTGCAAACCTGAGCATCTTTACTCTCTCTCCATGTATATGACACCTGCTTCAAATTTTTCTTCTATTCCTTTTATGGCCCACTCTGTGTACAGATTGAATAATACTGAAGATAAGGAGCACCCCTACCTTACACCTTTTTCTATATTAGACTACCCTTTTTCTCCTCCTATTTGTAATGTGGCTTTCTGCCCTTTATATAAGTTTAAAATAACTTGTCTTTCTTAAAACAGGGTTGCCACTTTCTGGAAAACCGGGAAAAGTCAGGGAATTTGGTCAGTCAGGGAATTTTCATTTAAGTCAGGGAAATTTTCTGAAAATAACAAACGAGTTCGTATTTTATCAGAGTAAACTTTTTTTATCTGTTGGAATGGACTCAACTTTCTTTGAGTATTTCTAATATTGAAATATATTACATAAATTACATCTGTACCTTCTTCTTCTCGATAGCGATTTTTTAAAAATCTGTATTGTAAAAAATTTCTGTGACTCTCCTCCCTCTGGGCTTTCTCGGAATCCTGTAAAAAAGTCAGGGAAAATTGGAAAAGTTGGCCTGGAAAACCGGGAAAAGTCAGGGAAGACCAATCCTGAAAAAAGTGGCAACCCTGTAAAATTTTATTCCTACCTATATCTATTTTAGAACCTCGAACATTTTATCCCATTTAACATTGTCAAAAGCTTTTTCAATATCAACAAATGCCATATATGTATCCTGCCCCTTCTGAGTCTCCCATCTACAATTAATCACAAAGCTAACACTGCTTCCATAGTACCTCTACTTTTTCTAAATCCAAACTGATCATCTCCTAATTCTGCATCTATTCTATTCTCAATTCTCCTGTAAATTATCCTAGCTAATATTTTTGACGCATACGAAAGAAAACTAATTGTTCGATAATTTTCACACCTATCTGCTCCTGCTTTTTTTTGGTATAGTTACAATAGCACTCTTTTTAAAGTCCTGAGGAATTTCCCCTTTATCTTGTACAATTTCTGAAGTACATATTCTTCTAAGTTTTGTAATTATTCAGCTGGTATCTCATTCACTCCTGGAGCTTTCCCTTTCTTTAAATCTCCCAATGCTTTGTCAAATTCACCTCTTAAAATGGAATCTCCCCTCATCTTTTTCCACATCCTCCTCCCTCTCCATTCGTATCTCTTTATCCCCTTTATTACTGTATAGTCCTTCTACATACTCTACAAACCTCTTTTCACTTTTCCTTCAGTTGTGTAAATAGGCTTTCCCTCCTTATTTACTCTATTACCTTGCTAGCTGATGATCAGGATCATGAGAAAAAAACTTCTTACCAAGATCCATAACTTCTTCCTCATTCGAAAGAAGAAGTCGTGGAAAAATAGACCTGGAAAATCATTCTTGAAAAAAAAAAATGGCAACCCTGTCTGATTCATCCATTTATGCTGATAATTTGAGTTTTGAACTCCTCAGTGTGTATTTGTTCATTATACGCTGCCGAAATGATCACAGTTTCGTCCCTTCGAAATTGTCTACCTCGATTTTCTGTGAAAAATGTTGGAATGTGTATGTGAAATGTGCGTAAATTACCGTCTTTTGACTTAGAATTGTGATGATACACATCCGCGGTTATCGCACTTTCCGTAGGCCTTTGCTGTGTGTATTTACTTGATGTTTTTAAAATATGTTCCGCTGTCGAATAACGCGAAGAGACTAAAAATAAATGTGAACTTTACAAACTTAACGGCAGTTTGTGTCATTAAAAATTTTACGTCCTTTCGTACTACTGCGTGCCCTCTCCCCTCATCCTGGCTCTCTCAGCGAGAATACAAAATCGACTTGTGTAGCTTGTGTTCGTCTCCGTTCAGAAGTGGCAGTTTCAAAGCACTCGTGCTTTTATCGCCACAAATGAGCTTTTTTATTCGCTTACTCTAGCGAATCGCGTAATGCGTCAAACGCGGACTAATTAGTTGTTAAATTACTCGCCTCGTTTGATTCCCTGCAATCTGCTAATTGTTTTACGATGCTAATAACCCGATGTACTAAACTTGTTCACGTTGAGCCTGCACACCTCGTAAATGTTTCTACTTACGTCTGTATTTGCCAATTTTGATTACCATTTCAGAGGATGAGCCAGAGAGTCGTTTGTCTTTTCGGGCGCCACCCCGGCTGAAAGTTGCTCATTACCTTTTCCTCCCCTCTGAGTAGTGATTTACCATAAGTTAATTTGTTATGCCACCTAATTGAATTTGTTACGTCCATTTTCACGTCGAATTTGAGTCAATCACCTTTTCGATGGACTGCATCGGTTGATAAAGGACTTGATATAACCAACTGCTTTCCCCCTTTTGATTGACGAAGTAATTACTCAGTTTTCGCACTTATTTCTGTCTGACGTAGACCATACCCTTTTACGCTATCGAAAAAAATATCAAATTTTAATGGCTTAACACTGAAGAGCTGTTACCTTTCCGACGTTCAACAAGGAACGAGTCGAGTGGATTCGCGTTGAGTCGAATCGTATGCCAAGTGTGGAATCATTGTAAAATTACAGTTTTTTTGAAAGCTTCGATCGTTAATGATTTATTAATGTTCGGAAAAGTTTTATGGTCGATGCAACAAGAGACGAGTCTGAAAGTGTCCTATAGGAGTTGAAACTCTAATTATGAAAAAATACACTCGTATTCATTCAGTTTTCGCACTCATGTACTGTTTAACTTGGACCGTACCCTTTTACGCTATCGAAGAAACACCGAATTTTAATGACTTGACGCTGATTAGCTGTTATTATCTTTACGACGTCGAAATAGAAAACAAGTCGAGTGGAGTCGAATCTTTGTCAAACAGTGGAATCATTGTAAAGTTAAGATCTTGAGATGATTCCAGGAGCAAAATGAGGTGCGGGAGCAGTTGTCGGGTCCACCCTATTTTTTTACTCCGAAGATAAAGAACTAGGCCACGCCCCCCCTGTACATTTTAAATGGACGGGGTCAATAAAATCCGCATATTTGCACTACTTTCTTGAAAGCTTTGATGGTTGAGAATTGTTGATGTTCGGAAAAGTTTTACGGTTGATGCAACAAAACAATAGTCTGAAAGTATCCTAGGAATTGAAACTCCAATTATAAAAAAAAAATAAGACTTGTATCCCCTCGTTGAGTTGATATGTCCCTCCACATGTATGGTATTATGAGGATATCGACATGATACTAAAAATTCTCTTCAAGTAAGTATGACTTATCAGGGTTACAAGACATCAGCACACAGACGTGTACCTTGTATACCTTCCAAATTTCGCACAAGTAAGTATGTGTGTTAGGCCTATTGTCAGAGAACCAGTGTCTAACAGACATCTGCGATTTAAAATTGAAGACAGAAACCCCCCCCCCCTCCCCGACCATTCAGTTTATTTTGAGTTGAAAGATGACGTAAAACTGAGTGAAACTGACGTGGATCGTGAATGAAGTGAATTATAAATGAGATTTCCATGGTCAGTAATTTGTGATATCGTATTCGATTTTTCTAATCTGGCCCCAATTCGGGCCCCTGAACTTTCTGTAAAATAGTGACAGAATATAGCTTCCATGCCATCAGTCATCTTCACACATGTTTTTGAAAAGTTTGTTTCAAGCGAAATACTGATCTGTATACAAGAAATTGAAATCCTGACATTACCACGTACGATGTGAGAGGGGCGACATAATCCCCCCCCCTTTTAGTGCCTCCATTTTGGAAATTTCTTCCTTCTTTAAGGAAATTTTAGCCCTCAGTTGGGATAATGAAGCAGTTATTTCAGTTATTATTAAAGAGAAGTTTAGGAAAGTTAGGAAATTTCAGAGCTCAGTCCGGAACGCCGAGAAATTTCAGGGCTTTAGTTGCATGTAAAAAGTAAAAATAAATGATTTTTTTTTTTTTCTATCGGTAATCTGTAGTGTTTTAGTTGGATCTTTAGCGTTCACTCTGCCCTCCTTCCCTCGCCGTCATGAACATGTTCTTCGGTTTTGTTTGCGACGGCTTTGCTTTATCTCCTTTATACCAACCTGGTGTAATAAGGAGTTTACCATGCGTAAAATTTTGTTGTTTAAAAATCTGAAACCGAAAATACTAACTAGCTGTTTGAGATTGTGAGTTAAACAAATACTAAAGATGGTAGATTCTTAAAGTTGAACGTGTTATCATCAACGGGAACAAATTTACACATTTTTCAGGAGATGTGAAAAATAAGTTTACATTGATACTTGGCTTAGCTCAAAGGAGATTTTTTTACTGATGGATTGTGACATAAATTGACAAAACTGATTTCACACCAATACAGTGAGTATTGACGTACCAAAAGCAGAACTCCATTTTTGAAAAGGAGAAAATTATGTAGCAAGTTTGTTCCCATTGAAAATGATGTATGTATATGTGGGTGTATGTAAGTTGCTTAGCATACTATATCACTTGAATGTTGATTTCCATAAAGACATTAATGCTAAACTGATAGGTCTGTGAGTTCTGGCCATGTTGATAATGACAAATTGACAATATACTCCTTGCTATCATCAGCAGTAGGAGAACAACACCTGTCATGGAGTGGTGTAAGGTCCAAGATTCACTGTAACTGATGAAGACTGATGCAGTCAGTTTTAAACTATACAGCTCAAGTGCCACTATAAAGACTACCACTGCGATTGCACCCAATTAAAAATCTCAGTTATAGATTGCCATTTTTACCCAGTGATACATAATGCAAATCTTGCTTGACATAATTTGATGTTTTTGATGTGAACATGAACAGGAGAGATATTGATTATACCGTGTTAGGAACAATCCATAGAACAATAATTTAACCCGTGAAATGGTGGGAGGAGCCGAACTAGATTGCGTTCAGAACAGTAAATCAACCAGTGAAAGGGGTGGGCTTTGTCAAGCCGTTATGCGTTTCGATTGGTTGTATAATATAACAGGCGCCACAAAACCGGTTTTGTTGGTCGATTTATTGTTCTGTGAATTGTTCCTAACGCAATCTAATCAGTCTCTTTCCTTTTCACATCACTAAAACGATTTTTGTCAATTAGATTTACTTTCTGAATCACTGTGTCACAGTGGCAAATTGAAACCAAGGTTTCGGATTGACTAGGTCAATTTTAATAATACTTAGCTATATGTTTCAAATTGAGAAGAATCTTTACCGCACATTCTGGACATTTCAGGAGTTCGCAGGCAAACTTCATCATGCTTGTGAAATTAAAAAGCCAAATGATTGACAAAGCCAATAAAATTGTTGGTTATTTCATGTAGGTACAGTGATTGGCTATCGTTAACAATTAGTATCTAAATGTTTAAATATGCAATACAGTTTTTTTTATGCACTTGTAGCAAAATTTGAACTAGGAAATTCTATGTAATTTGTTTGTTGTATTAAACCTTCGTATACGAGTATAGACACATATAGGGGCTGAGGTCAGGTTGGCCGAGTGGATAGCGTGTTGGTCTCAGAATCCGGAGGTCCTGGGTTCGAGTCCACATAGCGACTCACCAGAGTTCGACCGAGGCCGGTTTTTCGGCCAGGAGGGAAGAGGGCTGAGACAGCTCTAACAGCTTCCCCGACGTCTCTGAAGTAATGCTCGAAAGGGCGGATTCCAGGACTCGGGTGGAGAGAGCAAATTAGAAAAGAGAGACACATAATAGGGAATTTGATAAGAATTGAATTTTGAGAAAGAGGGTGATACCTGGGAGACTTTTGGTCTAGTTAAGTTTCTTATTTAGTTTATTTTCCTGGCTCTAAGTACAGGGTGATAGTTTAGTAAGGAAACCGGCTTCAAGCTGCGCGGCTGTCGCTGGTTTCCTTTTATTAAACAATCACCCTGTAGAAGGTTCTTATGTAAGTTTCAAATAGTTCTGATGTTGCAGTGGTGGCAACTTCAGTACTGTCCTGAGGCTCGCCGGCAACACACGAGAGTCGATTTGGGCAACACACGAAAAATTTCGAAAAATACCTCAAAAACCCAAGTTTATTTGAATATTTGGATTTAAATTTGGGTTGGTCGAAATTTTTGAAATTAAATTCGCATTGTCTAAAAAATTCCCGTTTTTGTTCTCGCATAAATTGACCAGAATAATTTAGCAATTCCCTCTTCCCCTCGTTAAAAAAAGTCGGGCCACACACGAAGAAAATCTAAGTTGCCACCACTGCGATGTTGTATTCAAAAACCGAAGAATTTTTGGTTCTGGCTTTGTTTTTCATTTTATTTACAGTGAAATTGTATCTGAAAATCTAAATTTCTGACATAATTTTGTCGAAAAGTTTAGATTGCAAATCTAAATAATAATATTGAAATACTCAGCTTGGGCATCTAAGTTTGGTTAGTGACAATTTCTTCGCCATTTTTAGTTTTCAGGTTGAGGACATACCTAGTTTACATTCCATATTGAGATGTATGTGAAATATGTGAAATAGCGTTTTATGGAGAATCGAGAATGTGTGACATGTTTCCTTGTTTGTTCTTTTATTTTACCCATATTACATTTCACGTGTAAAGTCTGTAATCTTTTTACACATTTTCACGTAAATGCGTCGAATACCATTTCACGTAGAATGTGTAAAATGTTTCCTGATTGGTCAGAATCGTTCTGTTGTACATATTCTACATTTTCCATGTAGAATGGTTACTTACTAGATACATTTTACGTGAGTAAAAATTTCACTTAATTTACAGACGTTATAATATGTAAAATGGTGTTCCTATATTTTAAATTCTACATTTTACTCGTTCATCCTTGGTAATCAGGAGGACAGGACGTGAAAATGCAACGGAAACAGAAAACTTTCTTAGTTTTCGATCTTAAATATTGAAGGGGAAGGGCGAGTGAATCTGTCCAAACATTTTCCTGTGCCAGCAAATTTAACCAAGTCGGTCCTCAGTGAGCAAAATTTGATCCTTAGCTTAGAAAACCTCAAAATTATCAGTTTTCTCTCTTCTTCTGGCCAAGAGGTTTTAATATTTTAATACTTAAAATTGGATCTTTAGTTAACATTGATTTAGTCAGCAAAATTAGGGCTTCTTGTTCCCTCTCCGCCTCCCATCATCCAGAAAAATTGCTTGTGTTAGCCAGAGCCCGTCAAAGTTTAAATCGATGTGGCTTTAACATTCTTGCTTGAATTTAATGGCTTGAATTTTCGAGCTCGTCCAGAGCCCCTTCAATTCCCCGAATACGGTCAAGTTATTCAAGTCGAGCAACTATTCTGCGAAGATGGCAAACGAAACCTATCGAAGTGGGAACCGAGTCCGCATCTTTTGTCCTGAAATAATACGAACCCTGCACAATTAGGTTCCCGGATCTTGAGAAAAGCAGCCGGACAGGAGTAATATTTTGGAAAAACCATCGGCAGCAGCCAACCCTCATAATCTGCGGTCCTTTTCGGCTTTTTCGACTTCATTTAGTTCGTGGCTTAGCTGACGCGGTTGGTTGTCAAAAGCACGAACATTAATCCAATAATGGCTCGATTATACGAATTCGTGAGCATTAATTTTCCGGTTAAAACGAGTATGGTACAAATGAGAACGGCCCGCTCAGAACGTTGAAACGCATTTCAGGGTCATGGAGAAGAGGAAAATCGATACAACCATTTCGCGGCTGAGAGCCTCTCCCACCATTGCTGTGCCGTGCTTCATCTCGCGTATCGATCATTGCGAACGTGCGACGTATTAAGCTCGCCGTCAGTTGTTCTGCCCCCTCCCCCTAAAAAAAAAAAACGCACCACGAAAACCCTAACGACATCTGGTGTAATCGTGATGTGCAGTCTGGGAGCGGAATGCGAATGTAGCACTCGAAACGAGAGCAACTTGGTACGCAGCAGGTATATTTTGGAAACGGAAGCCCAAATTTTGAAAATTTTCTAGTGACGCAAGTACGAAAAGCTGTTTGCAAGCGTAGTAAGTACGAATTTAGGACGACGGCGCAGTGGTGGCAACTGTCATAGCCACTTTTTAGGTCGGTGTAATCAGGAAATGCTCGTCGACCGACTTTACACATTCGTTTTTGCCCTCTCAAGTTAAACTACGAATGATTTCTAAAGAAATACTGACACATAAATTAGGATTATTTGTCATTTATTACTTTGTGGAAAATTTGTTTTGAAGTATGTTTCAGCTGTTACCCGTATAGTTTTTTTTGTTTTTGTTTGTTTGTTTGTGTTTTTTGTTTGTTTGTTTGTTTGTGTTTTTTGTTTTTGTTTTTTTTTGGGGGGGGGGGAATACAAAAAATGTTGTTACTTTAGAATTTTGAGTTGAGTCAGTTGGAAATTTAGCTATTTTTGTCCCCCACCCACCCACCCCGAAATACCTCTTCGCTATATCCCTGGTATAGCCTTGCTTAATAACTCTGACAGCTTTGTGACTTTCCTGAAACACTTCCAGTATCTTCCAAACCGTGTAAGATTCTACCGAACTTCCGTAAGACTCTTCAAGATTCGTTCAGTTTCTTCTGCACTTATTCAAAACTCTTTCAGACATAAGTAGAACCCTACTAACACCCTTCTTCAGACTTGATTGTAACGCTATTCGACTCACGAAGACGCGAGTAAAACTCTTTGAAACACTTCAGACTTCTTAAAAGATTGCATCAGACTTTTCTAGACTCGTTTGGAAGTCTTCCTGACACTTTAGCTTCTTCCAAACTCCGCAAAACACTTTCAAACCTAATTAACCCTCAAACCACACTCGTCAGTTATAGTTTTTTATTTAAAAATTCTGGAATATTTCTAAACGGGGAGGGGGCGGGGGAGAACTCACCTTAGTATGTTACTTCATTTACAGAAATACAAAAAATCTTCCCAAAAAGAATTGCCTATTCTCAAAATTGCAGGGGCCGTATATTAATTAAAAAATAGATATTTTGGAGGATTTTTTGCGCCTTCAGTATTGAAGATAGACAATATTATCTACGAAGTATTTAGTTACAAACAGTATGGACAGTGAAATACCATGTTTGAGTTTTTCATTTTGAAATGTTTGAAAGAATCAGCATTCTAAAAGTAATAATAAAATTGAATTGCTCCTTCAAAATAGAAAGTATGCAACAAACTCTGTAGCGGAAAGTGAAGTTTTATTTCAGGCGCACCAACACCAAGCGTACATAAAGCACTAGATACCCGAGTATGGTCATACGCCATCTTGAGTTCAACCGCGCCCGTGGATGCCGAACTGACTACGCGGCACCGTCCGCATAGTCGGATTCGGCATCGACGGGTGCGGTTGGACTCAAGATGGCGTATGACCATACTTGCAGGGTTGCCACTTTCTGGAAAACCGGGAAAAGTCAGGGAATTTGGTCAGTCAGGGAAAAGTCAGGGAATTTTCATTTAAGTCAGGGAAATTTTCTGAAAATAAACGAGTTCGTATTTTATCAGAGTAAACTTTTTTTATCTGTTGGAATGGACTCAACTTTCTTTGAGTATTTCTAATATTGAAAAATATTACATAAATTACATCTGTACCTTCTTCTTCTCGATAGCGATTTTTTAAAAATCTGTATTGTAAAAAATTTCTGTGACTCTCCTTCTTCTGGGCTTTCTCGGAATCCTGTAAAAAAGTCATGGCCTGGAAAACCGGGAAAAGTCAGGGAAAACCAATCCTGAAAAAAAGTGGCAACCCTGACTTGGGTCTGTAGCGCTCTAGCGTACATAGGCTGAGCTGCACGTGGAGTTAGTACACTGCGAATTTTTTTCCCTGATCCAAGTTGTTCATTACTGGATGTATAAGGAGCGCTATGGCGTCAGTGGTACTTGAATTTTTTCTTAACCCCAACTGATTACTGGCCAAATTCTTTATGTTTGCATTCTTTCTGTCGGCTGAAATCAGTGAGACCATAGAAATGCCAAAAATTGTACGTTATGTGCCATAAGTTCGGTGTTAATGCGTGGCAATACACATGGTCTGTTTAAATGCCCCCCCCCCCTCTGTTTTGGACTGCGGTTGAAGAGAATACATCTTATGTGGTATCATTTTGTCGGTAATTTCAAGCAGGACATTTTATCGCAGAGCGATTATTGCCCTAAGTTGTTTAGTTTTTTTTTCTTCTTCATATGTGAAAAACTGATTTTTAGAGATTTCGTACCAGAATTGAGGAGCACGCGAGCGTCGGACTAGTGGCGACTTTTTTTGCTGCTATTCAGATGCACAGTGGCGTAGCTAGGATCTTCCCAAAGAGGGGGCAAAGTAAGATTTTCAAGGAAGAAAAAGTCGAAAATTGAGTTTTTTTTTTTAATCGCCGATATTAGAGGACTATGTATAAATATTGGGGGACGCCCTCCCCCTGACACTACGCCACTGCGGATGCACGTTTCAAGAAATGATTGAAGGAATCATGTTTTAGGTTCTGTCTGTGTTTCACCTGATTCGACTGGGACTACAACCGGACACGTGAGCAGTGTGTGTTTGCCGATCACTATGCATAAGTCACCCACAGGCCATGTCGTTTATGATTTACTACATGTATGTCAGTGTGTCTTGTTTTGAGTTAAAGCAACGTGCTGTTTCGATGTACGTTAAATTTAACTCGTTGGCATATCGCGGTCAATGTGTACTACCTATTCCATTGAAGAAGAATGAAAGCTGAAAGGAAAAGTTTCAACAAAGTCTTCGGATTTTAAAGTGCTTAATTACACGATGTTTGGCCCGGCTTGTACACGTATTTTTTCTGGCCAGATGCCACCACGTTGAATTCAGCTTTTTAATACGCAGACTAGCTGATATTCTTCCTGGTTTTTTTTTTTTTTTTTTTTTTTTTGTAACCGTTTTTGCATTTGGTATATAAACCGTTCGTAGCAAAGTGAGTCTGCCGGTGCTGTGCATCAGCAGATATTTTTCTTAAAATAATCTCTTCTTGGTATGCCACTCCGGCTGAGATGCAGATGTGTGCGGTGTAATTTGAGTCACCTCGTCGCATCGGGTGGGCTTTGTCTTACATCAGCGTATTCATTTTCTCTCGTGCCCGAAAGTCCATATCAATCCAGTTCTCGCTTTTTCGCTGATTTCCGACGTTGAAAACAGAGTCGGCGTCATGGTGCGTAAAAATGCGCCTCAAAAAAGTAGGAACGTTGTCATGTAGTCACGAAGAGTTGAATGACAGTGTCGGATCCAGGGGGGCATGGGGTACATAGTCCCCCCTTGGTTGAATATTTTACACGCAGTAATAGGGGAAAAGGAATAAAAATGACGAATTGTACGCTCATTACACGTCACAAAGGTGGTCTCCACCGCTACTGTACCCGCCCCCATCTCCATTTTCTAGATCCGCGCCTGTTGAATGGGGTTGCCCCAGTTGCTTTTAAGGCATGTACCCTCTCGTAGTTGCTCTAAACGTTTCATTTATTGTAGAAGCAGATTTGTACCATTTTGATGTTATACCCACCTGGAAAACAAATCTTAAAGTAATTATAATTAGTGATGAAACTTGCTATGGAAGTTCGCTATCTTTCAAACTCTGAATACTTTTCAATATTGAGAAATAGCCATGTACGAGAGCTGTTCAAAAACTAATTATCGTACTGACCATAGAGGAATATGTATGATGTGATAGTAATACTGCATACCATCGTGTAGCCCATTATTTTAGCCATTCTTACTCACCATAAATCAACTAATAGAAAAATGTAAAGAATATCAAATCGATGTGTCTACTTGTAATCGACTATATTAAAGCCTTCGATTCCATGAACCACAATTTTCCAATTTCGGCCCAGAAAAATCAAAGAATTCCAATAAATACATATAATGAAGATCATTGGGATGTGGAACGGAATGTAGGAGCGCTAATGTGCACTTCCTAATAAAAGGTCGAATGATCACAGGCCGAAATTTTTCAAAAAATCATTATAAAATAAAGAAATGACGGACATGCTTCAAATTTGAAGATCTTTTTAATGGGAAATTTAATGTACAATCTATTGCAAATAAAAAACACCAGCTTAAAGGGGCAAGTTTCATAGAAAATTGAAAAAATGTGACAATTTTGTGATACAATTTGTACTAAAATTGATTTTATGTACATCCTGTTAAACTAATTCCGACATCTCCAGTTGTGAGAAAAAAAAAAATCAAAGATAGAAAACTTTTCAAAATTTGATCATACCTCAGCCCTTCCAAAAGTAAGAGTAAGCACATATTGTCGGGTTGGTTGCCTACGTACAAAGCGGAAGGCGGGGGGGGGGGGTCATTGCAAAAGAGACACCCTGTATAACAGCTGCCAGGTATAAAGTATCTTTTGTATTACTCCAAAAAATGAAAAATGAAAAAGGATTCAGCAAGTTTATAAAGAGATTTCGGAAAAGAAATTCACAAGAATTTCTATTGTCGATGGTCTCGTGTATATAGGTGGTAACATTTCTCCAAAAACGTATGTCATGTGCTCATGTGATAGATACAGCCACAAGCAATCACCCAGTATCGACAGAAAAGGAAATGTAATATTTATTTTAACTGCTAAAGGCCAGTGTCTGTTGGCGTTATCTACTGAAATGCAAAGAAAAAGAAAATTTCAAAAGGCTCCCTGAAAATTTTTCATTTTATCACGTACCACCAATGGCGTAGCCAGGGTGCGAATGGGGCGAATGCCCCCCCCCAGTGTAAAATATGCAAAAATGAGCGATTTTTCGCCTTTAAAACACGTTTTTTCGAAAAGTTTTTGCTCGCGCAGTAATTTTACCTTCATTTTTTATAAAATAGTCCTCTAATATCGGCAATTTTAAAAAAAATACCTCAATTTTCGACTTTCTCCCCCATGAAAATCTTACGTCGCTCCCCTTCTCCCCTCCCCTTTTGGGAAAGTCCTGGCTACGCCACTGTGTACCACCTTTGTGTATGAGACCAGCAGTTTATTAATTTGGCTTGCCGTTGTTAAAACTTTTCTTTTAGCGTTTGTCAACCTAAATTTTTGTACCACATAAAGAAGACCTTGTGACGCCATTAAAGCTTGTATTGTTAACGGTGATTTTAGGCAAGTATCATGGTAAATTGAAAAAAAGTGAAAATTTTCTGATATAATTAGTACTAAAATTAATTTTATGAACACCCTGTTGAACCGATTCCGACCACTTTCCACCTGTAGTTACCACAACTGCCCCTACTATTACCTACTGGTACCATTTTTTTGGTTATTTTTAATCGTGAGAAGAAAAAAATTCAAAGATAGAAAACTTTTCAAAATTTGGCCGTAACTCAGCCCCTTCACGAGTTTGCAAACACATCGGCATAGTGTCGAGGCAGGTAGCCTACTTTTCAGGTGGAAGGGGGTAATTGCAAAAGAGACACCCTGTATCGGTGATACCAAACAATTTTTTGGGGGGAAAACGGATGAGACAGCATGAACTGGATATTATAAAGAGAAAATACAGCTGGCTTATCAGACCATGCTCTTTCTGTAAACCATGAATTTAATCGCGAAAATTGTAAAATTTTGAATTTTAATTATACACCCAATGAAAGAGGAAATTTATTGAAAAGTGGTTCATAATGCTCATGAAACATTAATATTAATACAGACTTGGTAAAAGTTGGACCATCTTGTACTACTTCAAACCTCTTAGTGCTATCATCTGTTTTCTTATCTTTTATTCGTGGACCATCCTAATCTCTGTATTTTGTGTATGGACTTAGTTACGTTTCAAACCTGATGAAGAAGACACAAGAGTTGTCGAAAGGTTGTATTCCTCGCTTAGTGAATAATAAATAATTTCGAGTGTTTTTGGTTTCCCTCTTTACTTATACTTTCGTATTTATGCAAATTTCGGGAGTTCAAGAGATTATCTTGGAATTTTCCGAATCCTGTGAGGGTTGACAACACTTGTTGATTCCTACATGCGGCGTTGTCGGATCACTTTTCTGTGTCTGATAAGCCGTGTCTGAATTCTTCAGCACAAGTCAACATGAATGTACCTCAGTGACTTCATCTAAAAAGAAGACGAAGTTCATGGAACATTATTTGTGGACTGTGCGAGGTAGATGCTTGCTAGACATTCCAATGGCTGTTTTATAGACAGTCTTGTGGATGTATGCCAAAAATCTTGTGATCCCTCTAAATCCATGAGAAATCGTTCTGTCAAACTTAGCTTTCCGGTAGTTTCAATGTTATGGCTACAAATTTACAGTAGTGATGCATATGTTTCCAGAAAATGGAGAGGAGATGCCCTCAGTTTTGTCCCATTCAGCGTGCATGAGGACAGTGCTCCGCTGGCAAAGCTTTCAGTCACTGACGCCTTGAATAGGACAATAGCACTTTGGCTTTGTTTACGATTTCGCTCCCAAGTTTGATAAGATTGGTAACCAAAATGACTGAATAATTTTGCGCAATTTTCAAGTTACCCGAATTTTTAGCAATCGGTGGTAAAACGTTGACTATATTATTAAATTTAATGAGAAATAATGTAAATCCAAAATACATAATTCAAAACGTTGAGGTACTTTATTTATGTATTTATTTATTCTTTTTTCCAATATTAACAATTACGATCCCTTCCCCCAGAGTTTTACAAAATGTTTATCCCCTGGAGGTGGGTCGGTTTCATCTTAGTATTAGTTTATACAAGTAATTAAATTTAGACTATATAATTAAACTTCAACTTAGCTTACAATGTCATATGCTCTAGTGGTAAAATCTAGTACTATAGGTAAGATTTAACTTACTTCCTTTTTCCTTCTGAGTATTTCTTCTACCATTCTGTGAATTTTGTTATGACTGTTTTTGTCCCTAAAGCATTCCTGATAGTTATTTTCTGTGACATTATGTTTTTTCCTGATTTCTTCAGATATTTTACAGTCCCTAAAAGTGTGATCTGGTGTATCTTCTGATTCCATACACTCTCTGCAGATACTGGTTTCCGTGATTTTGAATCTTTTCAAATATGTTGCAAAATTTCCATGACCTGTGAGATATTGAGTTAGATAGTAATTAGCTTTTAAATCCTTATTTTTAGTCTTATTGTAATGTCTGGTATTAGCTGAGATGTTCTTCTTCCAGTGGTTTCTTCTTTGTACATGCTTTGCCAGGTTTCTATGCTTTTTTCATTTATTTTTCCAATTTTCATTTTTAATGATTTTTTACTAATTTTTTCCCTCTGTTTTGATTTTTTTAATTTCATTAATTTTCTCGAGTTGTATATTAATTGGTGGTTGCCCTGATATAGCATAGGTTGAGGTGTATGAGATTGTTTTGTATGCCCCTATGACTCCTATTAAAAATATTCTTTGTACTGATTTTAGTTTTTTAATGTCTGATTTCCTAGGTTTTTTGTAGTATGTTAGTGATCCATATTCAGTTATTGAGCGGAATAAAGCGTTATAAAGTATTTCACGTTTTGCAGTATCATATCCCAGTTTGTTGGTGTACAGGGATCGTGTCCGATTGTAGAGCTTTTTTATCTTGCCTATTATGTAGTCTACATGTTTGTTATTGGTTGAGTTTTGGTCTAGTATTATTTCTAGGTATTTAATTTCGGGTTTGAATTGCAGGTTTTCCAACCCTAGTTTGATTTCAGTACTTATGATGGCTTTAATTTCGTTTCTGTTTCGTTTTTTAGAGATGAATAACATTTGTGTCTTTTTTGGGTTCAAACTTAGACATTGACTTTTTAGGACAGTGTTGATTATTTCAATTTTTCCATTTATTCTTTGAACTTGTCTTGTTTCGTCGATCCCAGCTATTAATAATAAATCGTCGGCATAGCTTAGTAACGTTATGCTTTTTGTTTCTGAAAATTTTTGATGTACTTCCGACGTGGCAATATTAAAGAGTGTAGGGGAGAGGGCCGAGCCCTGAGGGACACCTGCAGATAATGCATATTCCATGATTTGCTTGTTTTCTTCACCGAAAAGACCTATCGTCCTATTTTCCAGGAATTGTTTAACTGTTTGCACTATATTTTTGCTTATTTTATTTGTTACCATTATTACAAGTATAGTCAATTTTCAGATTGTATCGAGAAAGTCATCTTTTCAAGTCAAAAATAAATCTGGAAATCAAAAAATTGTTTTTGAAAACTTATGTTTGGAGTGTAACCTTGTATGCATGTGAAATGTGGACTATAGGAAAACGAGTGAAGAGAAGGATCGAAGCTTTTGAGATGTGATGCTGTAGGCGGTACTTAGCTTCAAATGGACTGATAAAGTAAGAAATGAAAAAATACTCGACAGAGTAAGAATTAAAATGGATATTTGGAATTGTCTGATGAGAAGGAGAGAGAAACTAATAGAGTATAATTTGAGGTACCCCGGGATAATATCACTGCTGCTAGAAAGAAGAGTGGAGGGAAGGAATTGGGAAGGTCTGCAAAGATTCCAGTATGTTCAACAGATAATCAAGGATGTCAAATTTAAGTGTTATTACGAAATGAAAGAACTTGCATAAGATAAGGAGAAACGCGGAGCTGCATCAAACCGGTCGTAAGACTGATAACCTTATCATCAATAATTCGCGAGAGAATGTTAGAAGTTACACGGAAGTTGCTTTATAAAAATGGAAATACCGTTTCCTACAAATTTCATTCTTATCATTTCTTCACGTAAGTTCACTTATTCTGAAGGAATTTCAACATAAATGGAAAAATTCGTTAATTTCCCGTTAGACTGCATGTATTTCATTTTGGTTCTTTCCCCCAATACTGATAACGAGCGTTCCGGTGACGTCATGTGTCACTGTCTGAACGTTTTTCGGTAGTTTCAGTGTTACGCCTACAGATTTACAACACTGATTACTGATACGTATGTTCACAGGAAACGTTGGGGAGGAGGGGCTCATTTTTGTCTATTCAACGTTCATATGGATAGTGCTCTGTTGGCAAAGTTTTCAGCCACTGGCACCTTTGAACCCCCAGCTTCTTTTGCTGCTCTTTATTTCATATCCAGTTTTCTCCCCCACAACTATGAAAACCAGACGGTCTCAGGGTATCTACTTCATTCATTGGCATAAAATCAGTGATGTAAATAAGTGAACAACCCCTTCCTTTTCTTTGCTAAAAATGAAGGAATAGCTATGCGCTCGTTTCACTCGTCGATTAAAACTTGTAGATTTGATTTCTTCACTTTCGAGAGGGAATCAAGCTCTCCCCCCTGGGGTGGCGCAGATTCCCTCTTTTCACCTGAATTTGTTGAGAATTCGAATAGGTTGGGAGGCGATCCAAGCGCCGGTCACCTATCGATGTCCTTTCCTCCTCGAAATTGTCAACTTCCAAGAGTATTATGAGCATACCAGAATATTGTTTGGCGATGGAATTCGAATTCACGTAATGGCGATCACCGCTGAGTTTAAATTAAATTTTGCCGGCTCCATGCCGGTCGCACATTTTGCGTGCCAGACCGCAGGTGTGTTAATTCTTTTATCGTGCCCCGTCTAATGAATTAGAATATGGCGAACTGAAGGCCAAGCCACACCAAAGTGCAGACTCGAGTTGTCGTGTTAACGAATCATGATGGGGGGGGGGTGACCATCGCGTTGGTATTCGATGTCTGGCGACCGAAATAAAATGAACAAGAATTCAGAGGTACCCAAGTACGAAAAATTTTTCGCGTCGACGTTATCAACCATTACATAATTAGGTAGAACTTATCGGTGGTCTAAGGCGCGTACAATCTGTCGAATGCAAACTAGGCGATAACCATAATCCGAGTGCAGCGCGTGTACCCTCGGATTAAAACATCTGTCTAATTAATTTCCTTTATTATTTTGTGTAGATTCTGCAAGATGCGGAGAAACTGTCCCAGCGGATGAACCATCGTGGTGCCTGCGCTTGCGATAATGATACCGGTGATGGAGCTGGCGTCTTGACGGCGATTCCACACGATTATTTTCACGCTTTATTGAAGTAAGATACCTTTTTTCTTTTCATCTCTCCTTCCCCTCCACTGATTAATCGTGTCCCTATGTATCAGATGAAAATTGTCACTGGAGTGCAAAATTGCTGTTCGTTTCCCGCGAAAACTTATCTCTTTGCTTTCGCTGTGCAAATGGGTGATGCCTGATAACTGATAGGTTTATCAGTGGAACGAGACGCCGGCGACAGGAAACTCTCCGTTCTTGCTTGGTGTTTTCGCCGAAATAGTGAATTTCATTAGTCACACATATCGAGTAAAAAGCGGAGAAGAATTGAAAGATGATGGCCTGTATGCCATTTGAAAATTATGTATCTAGAGCGTCTCCCCCCCTCCAAACGCTGAATCTCTAGCGTGAAAATTAGTGTATTTCCAGCCCAAAATGTCTTCATCTCCCAAAAGGAAGAAAGGAGAAAGTTTATGAGCATGTGTTTTGTCCCCCTCCCCCCATACATACACGCACTCACACTCACCTGTAAATGTTTTGCGTATAGAGAGAGGTCGTGTGACTACAACCACCTTAGGAGGCCCATGAAGAAATCCACGCCAAATGAACAGAAATTTGGATAGAAATGCAAGACTAAGCGGAACTTCATCACATTTACCTACAGAACCTTGTCAGGAAAAGAAAACCCTGAAAAAACAAGATATTAGAGGTATGAATTTTTACAGCCGTTCAGATGTCAGGTCACTAGTGTATGAGGGTAATTCTCCGAAAAATGGACAATTCATGTAAATAGGCTGTAACTCTGCCACTTATTATCAGAATGCTATGCGCAATATATCAAAATTGAGGAAATGAACTCTTCTGATGGAGACAGTGGTAAAAGCTCTCCCTAGTTCAGCAGAACATCATTAGAAAATCGAAAATGCACCTGAAATGTCCATCAGCGTGGGTGTCAACCTGGCCTAGTTCCGTTTCTTTTTTTGCTTGCTGGAAGGGTTTAATACATCATTTTCAGGAACTACTGTTTCCCATTGTTGAAGAGGTAAGTTGAGGCAACACGGTATAGGTCTTACAATATTTTTCTAACCAAGTTAAGTAACCTTTAGAATACCTCAAAGTTGTGTCTAGGAAGAGATATGTCCTTCAACGTGGATAATTTTCAAACCTCTCTGTAGGGTTCCACTATAAGCATAAACTTCTCTCAAATGCTCATATAACTTCCTCATAACTTCCTCTAGGAGGCTGTGTAAGAACTTCTGTGAAATAATGATAATTTGTATGCTAAAATACTCATTTATTGCTGAGATCCTGGTTTCTAAAAAAAAAGAAGTGTCCTTCATCGTGGACATCAACAGCCATATTGAATTTATAGCTCCGAATTTGTAAAAACATAATAATATAACTAATGTTGGCCACATTACATTCAGCAACATGTATCAAATATTTTCCGCATATTTACCCAATGGGAAAAGGGAAAATGCGATTTTGTCCTTAAACGTGGACATAAAATATTATTCAACGTGGCTACTCACGTATTTCTTGTATCCACGCTGAAGGACGTGAATCTTTCGACACTTAGAAGCAGTCTGTAGAAATAGCCTTTAAATCTTCTTCGTGCAGAGACTACTTTCCTAGATGAATTTTTGGTACTTCATAAAACCGTGATCCGTGAGATTGTAACCCACGGTGCCGCTGTGTGATCGTACAGCCTCATCTTATCACACTATGTAAACTGGAAAAATTTGTCTTTCAACGTGGACAACAATTTTTTTTTACAACTTTCCAAAATCAAATTTAAGTCCGGCCGGTACCGAAATATGATTTCTCAATACCCCTAGTATCGATTTAAACGAAAAAAATTTGAAAAGTGAACCTCATTTTTTTTGGTTTTTGTCCACGTTGAATTGTCCATTTTTCGGAGAATCACCCATGAATACATTTTTTCATATTCGGCGGTTGTTGTGAGGTTTTACATATCTCAACAAAGTCTTTCACATAAATATTACAGTTGTTGAGAGGGTTTTTTTTCTGCTACGTTGTGAGATAGTGAAAGACCTCTCAACAACTGTGATGTATGAATTATGTAGTACACGTTACATGTCCATACACCGCATCGCATTTTTGTCATACCTCACATACACTGGGAGGTCTCATACTGACACACTTATCTGCATTATATTTCTTACATTACAGTTGAAGAAAGGTCTTTCGAGCACACATTCACTGCATTGAAATGTTTCACACTGAGTGTGCGTTGAGAGGTCTGTTGAAGATGTATAACGATTGCTGGGAAATCTCTCCTCTACATGCAGCGCCTTGAAATTGGTCTCATACTGAACATGCGTGAGAAGGTCTTTTGGAGATACACTGTGTTACAATAATATGAAACGTTTCTTTTCAAAAGATTGTATCTCCAAAAAACTGTTTTGTGGGAAAACACAAACCACTATTTGTCTCAACACTGAAAGGTGGTAGAGCTGCGAATGTTGGTCTAGTGCTTCTCTCGAACACATGTGAAATGAGGTCCACCTCACAGAAAAATGTTCAGATTGACAGATCTCAAGATACAGACAGGCAGAGTGAGCAATAGGCCAATTTATGGTGACATCACAACGGGAGATGTTATACACGGCTGCTGCAGCATTTCGCAGCGAACGCAGGCTGCAGCGTCCAGACTTTTTGTTTACACTTTTAGGGTGTTTGCCCGCGCGCAGCGCTGCAAGCACCCTATTGCAATCGAATTTTCATCCTCATCATCATTTCTCTAAGTACGACTGAATTGTTTACAGCTCATAGTTCAGTTGTAGCTCAGCTTCGTTTAGATCGTTAGATCAGTCTTAAGGCGGAGGCGTGTGGAAGATGAGAGGTGCTAACCTCAACAAATTCTCATTCTGACGTTCCTGGCGTATATTTGTTTTATCGCATAGCTGTGTCTGAATATCAGCTTCAAAGCTTTAACATTTCAGATTTGGTTTTGTTTTATCAATACCAGTATAGGAAGGTGGTGCAACAACACCAGAATGCGGAGAAGCCAGAAGTTTTTGCAGTTTTAGGATAATTTTGAGAAGCCAGAAATTGGAAGCTGAAAGTTTTTCAACTTAAGCAAACACCCTCTTACTACCTCGCTATCTGCGAGGTAGCTTGTTTTAACATGTAAAATCCCATAAGGAGAAATTCAGATCTCACTTGTGAGATTATGAAAACAAATTCGCCCATTTCTTAAAGTGTAGAGTCCTATAGATGTGATCCTGAAACGTGTAGCTTTAATTTAAGCTATTGCTCAATAAAATGTGTCCTCAAAATTTTAAATAGAATGACTTTAAAGGTAACCTCAACCTTCAGGATATAGAAAATCTTATCAGTAGATCAGTACCATTCTCTAATGTATGGACTTTAGTTGAAGGTGAATACAAATAAATGGTGTGTTGTTTTGCTCCAGACTGATCAAATCTACTGATACGAGAGAAACCACTGAAAATGTCAACTAGGATTTTTGGCTGGAAATGAGCAAATTACCGCATTTTTTTATAGGAATGATACACCTTTTTCAAGCAGTGCTTTGGTGATAGGTATGTGCTTACTCCTATTCATCTTCCTGTATTGCGGAGGCTCTTTGATTTTAACCGCATTAAAAGTAATGAAATTCGGAAAACAGGTGACTCCACAGTCCATGAGAACAAAAAAATAGTATTCCAAATGATGAAATTGCGGAGGCCATGTCGAACATGAGCACTCCTTTGTTTAGTAGAATATTTTTGATTTTTTTCTTTAAGATCGAAAGGTTATAATGTGTTTCTAACCCGTCCCCAACTCCCCCACCCTTCATCATAGAAGACTTTGCTTCTATGTGTAAACAAAACGATGGAAGTGTCCCAGTATTTTCAAAGTGCACTTTTTCTTAAGGCTGGTCTCTTTTCGAATTGTTTCGGGCCGCAATCTGGACAATCTTCTAGGTCCGTGGACCGCAAATTGCCGACACCTAATAAAAGAAGAGAAAAGAGACGTATTCGTTTGCTCATTTTGTGTCCAAAAATAAAATAATCCACAAATAATTATTGATAATAGCAAAATTGTCAAGTGGCAAAAAATTATTAATACATAAAAGTAAGTAATGAAATGAACAAGCAGTAGAATACCATAAAACAGACTGTGTAAAAGTCATTTAACGTCATTTATTTCGGAAGACGGTCATTTAAGTCATTTAAAGTAATTTATTTCCAATCGCGGTAATTTAGGAATTAAAAAAAAAAATTTTATATTTAGGATCACCTATACATACGATCAAGAGAGGCCACGTGGTTGGCCTGTCATGCAGTTATGGAGGATCACTAATTCTAGACTTATTATTAATGGTAACATTTCCCCACTTGAGGGGGTAAAAAATTTTTAAATCAGCAAATTATACCTTGAAAGAGAGAACAGAGAATTTAGAATTGGAAAGTCTATTTTAATGACCAGGACTGCAATTCTTATGCGAATGCATATTCTTATCCATGACGTACATAAGATCTGACAGTTTCCATTTATTTTGGTTTTAGTTCATGATATCTTTGTTGATAACCGTAGAAAAAATGCAAAATTGTATCGCAGCAACGTGCGTTAGGAAATCTGCATTTTTAATAAATTTGGTTAATCGATTACTTCAATTCAAATTCAAAAAACCTTTATTTGGGAGAATAAATAAACTAAGTATATTAATTTACAATACATATAAAGAATTAGCGGCCCCAAAGTGGGGCTCGCTCCTCCCCTGACCCGTGCCGGGCCAAAGTCTCCTGTAGACGCTCCCATTCATTCCTATTCCTGGCTATTCTTTGGACTCTCTCTCTTCGGGTACCATATCCGATGCCGGACGTTGACGATCGCGGTTTCGGAAGCACATCTTCCCTGAACAGGGTTAGTCGGCGTAGTTTGCCGTTGTTTTCCCTACAGTTTTGTTGTGTTTTCCTTTTTTGCACCAAAAAGTGTGCAGTCGCGGTTCGTTTACTAGCCACGTGTTTCGCGACGTGCACACGCACAGTACCAATTTTCTGATCTGGTGGTAACACGCCCTGCGATTGTAATGCCTTGTTTCTTTCGAACTGGCGGGGGTTACAGGACGCGCTATGTTTCCACCTGTTCACTTCTCTTAAAAATCCGGCTCTGAAACTTGAGGAATGCTCATCTCAATTTCGAAAATATTGCGCTCCGTGGTTCAGTATAATATCGTTGCGTGTTTTCACAATGTAAAGAATGTGAAGGAGAGTAAAGGCCCCAAGTAACAACCAATACCATAAAAATTACTGTTAAAAAAGCGAGACGGGAGTCTTTACAGAAGACCCGTACTCGTATGAATCCGGAGACCTTAGAGGTCTCGCCAGCCTTCCTTACGTCCCACATTGGGCGAAATGCTGGTTTTAGGCGGCCAAAACTCCATAAAATGAAGCGAGCCAAATGTACATAAATGGTGGAAATAATTATTCTTCAATATCTGATGACCTAAAAACAGCACAACTTATCTCTCCAAAAATATTATTTCAATGCAGAGCTGGATATCAATTTGAACATTTCAAAATTTAAGTACACTGTTTTAAAAGATGATAAAATGAAGGGTAGTTTCAAATGACGACACTAAAGCCAAAATTTGATGTAGAATTTTCTTTTGTTTTTATTTTTATTCCTTGATAAATACAGTTCAATCTGAATGAGTTCTTCGTAGAATAAACTTCACGTTTTTAACCTCAAAATAAATATTAAGTTCAACATTACTGTCCATTGTGCCCTACCAAATACCTTCGCTTTGTGGACTGAAAATGATCCAACTCGATCCGAAAATATACTAAAAAATATTCACTCTTTGAACATTCATCCAATGATTCTACCATCATTCAGTTGCGACCGTTTGTGACCTTCACAGAAAATGAGGAAATAGTGTAGAACGATGTGGAATGCAACAAGACCTCTGTCAATTTTCACTTTTTTGGTGTTTGGAAATGCAGGAGACGGGTTCGTTCACGAAGCACTTGTCCCATTTTATGAGAAGTTATAAAACGCTCCAAAAACATATGTATGTTAAGACCCTCCTAGTGTGTCAGAAACCACTTACATGCAGCAAACTGTGGTCTTTGTGTTCAAACCAAGCTGCATAGTTAGTGTGAACATAGCTCAATTATTTGCCGCGAATTCCGAGTGGATTGGGTAACGAGCACGAGAAAATTCAAGGAACCATTGGGGGGGGGGGCACTTTAATTGAAATTCCAGAAAAAACCGGTTTTGACACATGTAGGTGGGTTTTAATATAGAGGATCACGCATGAGATGTGCAGTGTGCGCCGTGGTGTTATGCACGTATCCAGTGTATTGTGCAGGGACGTACAGATGGAGGGGGGGGCTCCCCAGGAATTTTTTCCTCAGCAGTTGGGAAAATTCACCATTTCAGTTAGGCGGAGTTGGGAAAATCCAAAGAGTCAAACCATTTTTTTGCTTTTTGTACCGACTTTTTGAAGGAAAGGGAGGTATTATACACGTCACAGTTGTCAAGATGGGGTGGGGGAATTTTTTTTACATTTCAGGAGGGTAGATAGCAATTGTAATAGTAGCTGAATTTCATGCTTCCAAGGGCGTACCGAATAGTTTTTCCTGCGGGGGGGGGGGGGCTAAAAATTATGAGAGTCACAACTGTCTCAACTCAGAAGTCCCAAGTATCAAATTAAAAATAAAAACAACAAATTTTGGCCTGTTGAATTTTCCCAACTGACTCAACTCTAAATTCCCAAATATCGAAGCAAAAGAAAGAAAACCTTTTGACTTGCTGGGTTTTCCCAACTTCTCAACCCAATTCCTAAGTATCAAAGCCAAAAAAAAAACTGCTGAGTGAAAAATAAAAAATTCCAAAGGAGGAGAGGGGTAAGTTGCCCCTTGTCCCCTATTGGTAGTACGTCCCTGCATGTTTCCGTATATGTATAGACGAAATGTATAATAATTATATGCAGTATGCACGGATAAATTTTGTGGCACGAAAATCTCAGAAACCATTGAATCAATTGATTCCAAATTTTGATATCAAGGGAGAAGTAATTGAAATTGTGTCGGTGAAATTTTGATGACAATCGGTCGAGTCGTTCATGAGTTTCATCAATTTAAGGTCAGAATAAGAAGCGCGAGGTGACTGACGAGTCGCCCAGTGCGACTGCAGTGTACAATCGTGTTGTTAATAAAAATGTCTATGGAAAATGTTTTATTTCAATATTATTCCTTGTCGAGAGTTGCGTTTTTTAAAAAGTTTCGGCCTTAAACATTTCGGCCGAAAAGTTGGTACTGCTTGGCGAAAGCAGTTTTTTTTTCTTTGATACGTGGGAATTGAGTTAAAAAGTTGGAAAAATCCAACAAGTCACAAATTTTTTTTTTTTGGTTCAATACTTGGGAATTTGGAGTTGAGGTAGTTGGGGCTCTCACAATTCTTACCCCCGCCCCTAATGAAAAACTGTACGACCGTCCCTGGTATTGTGGTATCACGGATATCACTACTTGGGTTTTCTCTTATCAACATGGCAAAACTGAGGACTAGGTTCTCAGTTCTCGTTATTGGTTCATTTCACCTTACGTATTTGATTCTATTCACCTTGGATTAGAAGAGCTGTACGTTCTTTTTGATTAAATGTAAATGAGAAAAGTTCAGTTTTTAGTTCTGGTTTTGTTTTGATTTTTATTTGAAGTTGATTGAACCCTAACAGTTCCAGTTCCGCCTTTAGTTTTGCAAATAAAACGAAACTAATATATATTTTTAAGGGTATTGGGTAGCCTACTCAAAGTACTCGTAGTTGAGGTGAAGAAGTAATCTCTAATTATCAAAATATAATGATTACCTACGCAGTTTTTGCTTCAGTTTTAATTTTGAAACAGTCTTTCAAATTTGTATAGCTATATTGAGATGTTGATCTGAAAATTATTTTGTAATATGTTGTACATTATAGTCCTTTTTGTATCTTATGATCAAATTCTTGCTTGTTTTTACTGATTCATCCAACGCTATATTCCTAGTATGCAAGTTGTTATTTAGTCTAAAATGACCGTGTCTAACATATTTTTTCTCTTAGCTAAAATTTTGGCAATCTTTTGATAAATCAAGTAATATTGATCCCAAGGAAGTGAAATTGTACAAAACAATCATCGATTTAAACGAGTTCCATCTAAACTTGTTGGATTTTTGAATCAAGTTGTGACACACTATATTGCTTGTGAAGACCAAGAGGACACCCTGTATACATATAGGGACTGACCACTGGAAGGAAAGGAAGTGGTTCCGTGTAGTTAGGGTTTTGGCCGCCTAGAATCACGATTTCGCCCAGTGTGCGTCCCTTGCTTTAGCATTTCTCGAGTACTCATTATCGTCAACCGTTTTTAACTCGAATGAATTATCTGTGTTCAATGACAGGGATGAAAATGTTGAGCTTCCAGATCAGGGCAAATACGCGACCGGCATCGTGTTCACGGACCAACAGAATCATCAAGATGGAGAAAAAATGTTCGCGGAAATCGCCAACCAATGCCAGTTGAAGGTATTTTCACGCCCGACTAAGTGGCACATATTGTTCTAGACTAGAGTAAGCTTATCTAGTTTATTTTACATTATGGTCTCCAACATTATCATTGTTTGTTATCATTCGCCTTAGTGACACTTTTTTTTCTCTTGTTTTACTTTCATGAGTTTCGATTTACATATATGTTGTTTGTTTTCGATGTTCGGTACGTGAATGCCGCACTGCGGTTAGAATGACTGAAGAGTAGAGAGTAGGCTTGGATTTTGAAGCGGACAATTTTGAGACGTTGTAAAATATTGAGAGCTCTTTCGGCTTGGTAAGAATTGGAGATCTGCGTGAATAATGTCAACCTGTGTTTTGTGCGAAAAGATATGAGAGGAAGGAAGCAGGTGTAAGTAGCTCCCTAATTAATTTCCCCTCTCTAGTAACTGGGTTTTAAATTTGAGAGAGAGTAGATTAAGATTTCCGCAGCTCTTCCTCCACCGAGGTATTCTGTTGTGCATATGATAATTGCTGCGGTATTTATGGTTTCTGCGATTTTTTTTAGAGAAGAAATTCTGGTTTTCTCAATGAGAATTGTTTCAAGATCAATGAGAGACGAAAGAAAGAAATGCTGAAAGAAAAAAAGTTTCCACTTTACCAATTTTACCAATTGAGAAACTTATTTTGCCTTCTGGCAGGTTTTTTTTTTTCAGTAAACCCTCCCATTTTGATGTGCCTCTGATGTCTACCATAACCATCATTGCTTCAATTTCAGCCTCAGTACAAATTTTTTCCTACTGTCGTACTCATTGTGACTATCATGCGCAGATCAGTCGAACTCTGCTTCTTCCCGAAATATGAAGGTGTGTGGTCGGGGATCTTACGTATGTCTGTTGGTCCAGTTCTCGCATTTTCCCACTACTTTTAACAATTTTGCGTGCATGAAAATCAATCTCTCGGATGAAGTTCATCGGGTGCTGTCTTCGGTGTTGGGTGTTGGTGGTAATTGTGGCTAATTAACCCGGATAATCAGCTGCGTATGAGGCCATATTGTTACCTCTAACGAAGAATTTCGAATCATGAATATTGATGAGTTCTGCGGGAGAGAAAAGTTTCTACTAAACGTAATATTATGTTCAAATGTGTGAAGTTGGTGGTTCTTCTCGAGGAGGGGGCATACAATCAGCTCTTAATATACGTAATTAAACTTGATGGTGTGATCATCAAGCATTGTGTGCACTCACTTCATTTTCCTACTCACAGGAAACATTATCTAAATCTCACTATGTGTAACAGGATGGTAGTTTAAGGGCTCACTTGGACGCCTACAGTTTTCGAGATGTTGCAGTTTTAGTGATTTTAGTCAAAACTATTGATTTCTCTAATTTAGCAGTCTATTACTGAAGGAACCTTCCCTTTTCTTTCCTCGTTGGTCACAGGTCACTACGACCAGGTTCCCATGTAAATCAAATTTTAGGTGGGAAAAGAAAATGGCCCGCTTGATCTCCTTCAGCGTGAACATGTTTCAAAGGCATGCAGCACACTGTGAATGTAAATAATGATTTGTCCAGTATCTTATGTAAATGAGAGAAATGGCCTCGGAAGTTGGAAAATAACTCAAATAACTGGATTACATCTTCAAACCTCCAGTTTACCAACTTTTAATAGGTACATAATTTCTCAAAATTTCTTCTATAAAAACTTTGAACGCCGTTTTTCAAAAGTCGCTCTTTCTATCTATCCTATTCGAAACCCATGTTGCTCAGCCAGTTCTGGACCTAGAGACCTCCATGTGGTCTCAGTGGACTGGAAATGTGGTATTAGAATCTAGTTGTGACTCAGTAGCGACCTGGTGGGTCCATATCCGATCCTATTACACGTATACTAAAAATCAGGCTTCCTGTGTCTTCGGCGGGTAAAACCCCACGTATGAGACGAACTTTCGGCCAAGGGACAGCTAAGTAAATATTGGTAAGAAGTGCCGCAAACTGCAAAGCGGTCCAGTAGTTAAAGCTCTTTGGTGTATGTAAGTGTCTTTTCTTCTTAATAATTACTGAAAGCGTGACATGTGCTCCTTGCTGTATTGCCGACAGTAACCCGGAAAATCGCAGGGCTTAAATCTTAGCTCTCGGCTCCATTGTTTATCTGTCTGTTTGGTTATAGGTTTGTTATTCTTCAGTCTGCCTGCCCAATAGTCCGTACGTTCATATGCCTGCCTATAAGCTGACCTGGCTGCATGTAGCTGGTAGAATACCGAACCGTTCCTTAACCTGTCTGAATCTTGGTTTAGTACATCAGAATTCGGAAGCCAAGGTATCTCCTTCGTCCTTCAGTCTGTGAATGTAACGTATACAAGATAGGCAGGTTGGCAGTGAAGCCGATTCAGGATATGGAATTATGGAAGCCTAAATCTCTCCAGAGGTATACGTTCTGTATACCCTATATCCTTATTTTGTACCTGAGAGGAAGAGCCGAGAGTCACGATCTCTTCGATTTCCTGAATCCTCTTCTTCTCTTGAGTGGACTTTCGGCTGTTGCCACAACATCGCGCACAATTTTTCTCCATTCATCGCGGTCTCTGGTTGAGTAGAACAGCACCTTCGGTGTCATCCCTGTCCGGTTTTGCTGATTCTGCAACCATGGCATGGGCATTCTGCCTACTCATCTTTTTCCTTCGATCCGTCCATACATGATCGTCTGCAGCGTATTTAGGGCCCCGAAGCACATGGCCTAGATATCCAAGTTTCCTTCTTTTGATAGTTGCTAGTAGTTCTCGCTGTTTGTCCATGTGTTCAAATCTCCGCGTATTTTTTCTGTTCAGGAGATCTTTAACACTCTCCTGTAGCACAAAATTTCGAATGCTCTGAATCCTTCAATTTTTCACAATAATTTATGTCTCTATTTGTCTATCTTTATGTCTGACTCCTCATCTTGTATAACTATCTGTCTCCCAGTTCGTTATATCATATGTCACTTTGTCTGCAAGCTGATTTTATTTATTATTGCCTGAGAGCAAACTGTGTTTGAAGTTATAGTCTAGGATCTGAGAGCTATGCAAAACTTGCTCCTGCCGATGAAAAGGAAAATGAGTGGTGATATCTAGTGGAGCGTATGGCGATGCACGCATGCCAAAGTGGCCCCAGATTCTGCCCTTTCGAGTATCGCGTTGGTGACCATAGGGATACTACCCTTTAAAATGAGTGGAGAAACTTTCGTAAGCAGAGAGCGGCCAACGCTGAGAATATACAAGGGTTCCAAAGTGATCAGAGAGCAAGCCTCTATTGGGATTCACTTCTCCAGGAAATGAAGTGTGAAGTAGAGCTTATATTCTGTATGAAGAAATCTCAATGAGAGAACATTGAAATTTGGTTTGACTCTTGATGATGACAAGTGTTCCTGAATGAATTGTATTTTTGTTTCATATTCTTCCACTTTAATTTGTCAGTTTTGTACGAAGGTAATAGTAGTTCATATTCGGCTTGTAATGGCGCATGTAGAATTTTTATCACATATAACTGTATAATGTTTCTAATTCCGAAATTTGTTGGAAATGATAACCATTCCCCCTAATCGTTAGTTCATATAGTCCAGTCGGTATGTCAGCCGAATTATTGTAGTAAACTAACAAATTTCACTGAACGAATTGAAACTATGTTCGTATGGTTCATACTCCGAAATTGTACAGCTTTTTTTGCTTTTCTTTGCGTATGTTTTCTTGAAGAAATTCATTCTGAGATTAGGGTTTCAGTTTAGTCATTTCGTATTACGATAAATTGAATGAAACCATGACCGTCTGCGTTTTCGTGACGTCTGCTTTTACAAAATCTGAGTAGGTTGACTCGTTATAACAGCGTATGGTTAGTGTGTTCGTTGGAGACCATTTTAAACATTGTAAACGAATTAGCATAGCTAGGTAAGGTGTTATTCATTGCAGAGTTTTCGTGTCAGCGCAGGTGTTGTGAAGTTGGCATTGTGCGCTCGAACGCCATTCGTCCAACATCATATCGGTAAATTTTCTCTTTCTATTTCTCGACTTAAGGTACCGAAAGTAAAAAGAATAAGTGCGAAAAATGTTAACTTTTAATTCGACCGTGTTCGTCGTTGCGACGAACAAGATCGACTGAAATTCAAACAGAGAGGTTCTGAAGAGACATCTCTGTTTCTATAGAATTGCTGGAGAAGTTGCATAGTTCCATGGTTTGGAGAATACTCTGGGGAGCTTCCTGCTATACCTCTTTGTCTTCAGTTTTCAGCTGCCTCAGAATGTCGCTTGTTCATCTTGGCGAGCCATCTTTGTTCCGTTTTCGAACTGGTGAAATCGGATCTGGGATCATTATGTAGGATTTCGACGTTTTTTGAGTTCAGGGTTGGAGGAATTGCCTGTATGAATTCAATTCAAGACGGTGGTATACCTTCCGACCTCTTTCTATTCAACGTATAATGTCTTCAGAGTTCAGCTGTGCCGGTGGAGAATTGGGTTTTCAGTTATTCGTCCGTTGATTGAATTCCAAAAATGAAATGGTTTCCAGTTAGCTACGGGTTGCCAATGAACGTGATAGATCAGGGCATAGCATTATAGCACTGATATTGACATAATAATAGTGTCCAGTACCGGCAAATGGGGTGAAAATGAACAGATTTTGAGGTTATTGTAGAATATCTCTCCCATTTTTAAAGGTAAACACTAGTGATCTCGATCTCAAGATCGATCTTTTAATCGATCTTATCGATCATTTAAAATTCTCGATGAAGATCGATGATCGATCATTTTGGTCATGATCGAAATTTTGATCTTTCACAGAATAACAACAGACCTGTTTAGTGTGACGTCACATTGTTCCACAGCCGGCGGCAGCTAGCTGCGGCCTAGGTGTAATGTAAACTTCATCTGTGATAAGTTAAGTGATATTGATATGTGATAACAATAACGAAACATGAAAGGGTAGTCGTTTTTAATTATGTGAGACTAATCCTGTTTTCAAACTCCAGCTGCAAAAATCAAGTAAAATATAAGAATGCAAAGGCAAATCAACTGACCAAAATATATGCAATAGGATTCATAGGAAAAATGTATTGTTGAGCTCTTCAAGATGGAGAATAAAGAAAAATAATCCCTGTGTACAGCAAGCCTTAATATATTTTTTATTCCAGGTTGCAGCTCGCAGGTTCAATTATCAGTTATTAATGTTGGGAGATGTGCTTTTGTGACAAATTTAACAAAATTTTCAACTTGAATAAATTTTCTAGATTTTTTACTCATTGACTGCGAGAAATAACCAAAATTCATTTGGATTTTGCAGATTTGCAGATGCAGATAAACTTACACCAGTAAAAAAATTCTCTGATTGATCAAGATCGATCTTATCAAAAATCGATCTTTTTACATAAGATCGGATCGAATCGAATATCGGAAGTCGTATGATCGAAAATTTCGATCAAATCGATGTTTTTTGAAAGATCGAGATCACTAGTAAACACACCATCTTGTCTCGCTGTAAACATTTGCTCTTTAGGAGCAATATTGACTGAAAAAGTTCCACTGTCGAGTACACTTTTTTTTTAGAAGCTTAATGTTTGTTCGCTTTCACTTCACTATGTGAGGTGAAGATGAACTTACGTGTGTTTGCGTAGTAATTCTCTCTGAAGGCGTTGTAAGGGTAAAGCTGAACAAATTTTAATATTTAAAAAAATCGCGAGAATATTCGTGATGAATCAGGAAAAACAAAAGGGACGTACCAAAAAGTTTCTTTGGGGGGAGTGGGGGGGGGGGGTAAAAATTGTGAAAGTCTCAACTGACTCCACTCAAAATCCCCAAATATCAAAGCAAAAAAAATTTTTGACTTGTTGGATTTTCCCAACTAACTCAACTCAAGATTTCCAAGTATCAAATCAAAAGAAGAAAAACCATGTGAGTTGTTGGGGAAAAAACAACCTTTTGACTTTTTAGATTTTTCAACTCCGTCTGACTGAAACAGTCCATTTCTCCAACTGCTGAGTAAAAAATTCCTATAAGGAGGGGTCAAATTTTTCGGGGGGGGGGGGGGAATTGTGGAAGCCCCAATTGACTCAATTCAAAATTCCTAAGTATCATAGCATCGAAGGAAAAAATAACCTTTTGATTGACTTGTTGGGATTTTTCAACTGATAACTCAACTCAAAATTCTCAAATATCAAAGCAAAAAAATGAACCTTTTGACTTGTTGGACTTTCCCAACTTTCCAACTCCATTCCCGAGTATCAAAGCAAGCAAAAAAAAAAGTTTGATTGACCTATTGGATTTTTCCAACTGATGACTCAATTCAAAATTCCCAAATATCAAAGCAAAAAAAAAAAACCTTCTGACTTGTTGAATTTTCCCAACTTCTCAACTGAATTGCCAAGTATCAAAACAAGCAAAAAAGTAAATGAAAAAAAGAATGTTTGATTGATTTATTAGATTTTTCCAACTAATGCTGACTCAACTCAAGATTCCGAAGTATCAAAGCAAAATAAAAACCTTTTGGCTTGTTGGATTTCCCCAACTTCTCAACTCAATTCCAAAGTGTCAAAGCAAGCAAAAAAAAACAACTTGTGACTTGTTAGATGTTTTTAACTCCGCCTGACTGAAATTGTAAATTTTTCCAACTGCTGAATAAAAAATTCCCACCGGGGGGAAAGGGGGTGGTAAGTTGCCCCCTACCCTCTATCGGTACGTCACTGAAAGCAATGCATTTAATAATATTATTATTATTATTCCGGATTGTATCATTAGACATTCGTATGGAGGGTAGGAATGTGAACGCTATAAAATCATTAAGAACCCTCATGATACATGGAGCATTCATAACAAATCAGTTAAGTAGGTAAAATAAGCTCTTGTAATGAAAATCTTGCATGTTCATCTTCCCGTCACAGTTTCCAACTTATCACATTATCGTTTCTATCTCAAGAAGTAAATAATTTAGCAACCTAAACTAACTTGTATAATATGAAACTTGAAATTTTCTACAAAGTATATGTATACGTACCTACATTTTGAATAGTCTCCGTCAAATTGTCATGGAATGCTGGAGCATTTGGCTCAAAACTTTGAAAATTAATCCTACGGGAGTTTCGAGAAAGTTCCGATTTTTTTTTAGCCGACGGAAATCACATTATGCTGGTTTTGACTGATAGCAATAAGGTTCTATAGTTCCACACGGGTATAATGGACCGCCATTTTGATTCCCAACTATCCCGAACATCCTTGATCACATGATCCACACGTTCGTGAACGGGTGCGAGCACGTCTGAGAACGCTCAGACTACCTTGAGAATCAAAATGGCGGTCCAGTATACCTTTGTGAGATTATAGTACCCTAATAACAATTGTTGCGTACGTTTACCTTATCAAAAATAGAAAAAAGTAATATGGCAACACTGTTATCTCAGTGTGTATAAGCATTGTGGCGCTGCAATCCTACATTTGGACGCTGTAAGCAAGAAAGAACCAAGCGACAAAATCTATTTTTTGAGAACACGTGATTCGAAGTTCAAGAGCCATATAGAAACTATATGACATAGCGATTACTGATAAGCTCTTTTCAACGTGGGTACACATTTTTATATAGGGGGCCCAATTTAAAAAAATACTACTTTTTACGCTCTTTTTAACGATACTAATAACTCATTTTGTCAACAAATGGTCGCTTGGTTCTGTCTTGCTAACAGCGTCCACTTGTTCACCTTCACCTCTTTTGCCGGTACCCTCGGAATGTTTAGCAGCCAATCTTGAAGACCCTACATCACTGCTGTTCATTAGGTACCCTTGGTTGAAATTCCAATTTCGTTCACTGGCGTGTTCATCTCACAGTTAGTATATACTATGCAACTTCCTCTCGCTTCTTGATTTCCCTGCCACAAGAACCTCGATCCAGAAGGTACACTAATCCAGCAGTAAGTACATCGGTGCAGGATCATAGACCTAGATGATATAGATTGTGCTTAGTGATGAAAATTATGTAGTTTTCATCGTTATCAAATCGGCCAACATTAGTGGCGTAGCCAGAATTTGCCCAAAGGGGCAAAGTAAGATTTTCAAGGGAGAAAAAGTCGAAAATTGAGGTATATTTTAAAAATCGCCGATATTAGAGGACTATATTATTAAAATGAAGATAAAATAACTACTCGAGCAAACATTTTTCGAAAAAACGTGTTTTAAAGTCAAAAAATGGCTCATTTTTTGATATTTCACATTCAGTTTCAGGTGCCTTGGGATACCCCCCCCCCCTTTGGCTACGCCACTGGTCAAAATATATGGAAAATAAGCGGGACAACTGGGCTATATGAAGTGATGAAAGAGGAAATAGTGCTCGTTTTTGGCCAATAAATAATGGATTCTGTATGTAGGTTGTGCCAATTCACAATTTCTTCCTTCTGTAGTTCAGAGCCCTTTTGGCTGTTCTGCCATCTTCAGTGGAGTACCCTAACACTTTTCTCTTTGTCGTCCTGTATTTGTAGTGGTGTTTAGTACCGTATGGTAAACCTATATTTGGTGTGTTCCTATTGATTGTCTGTGGTTGTGTAGTCGGTGCAATCAGTGAGGCTTATGTTATTAATTGGAATGGGTTCTCGCTTTGGAAGTTAGTTGTTCTGTTTATTAGGTTGTTTTATTTTGTTTTTGCCTTTATTATCTCAAGCTGTTCTTTTAATGAAAATTCACAACTAGAACAAAAGAACATAAAAAATCACAAAAGCTAAAGGATGACAAATCACTTTTTGGAAAACACTGCAACAACCAGGGACACAACAATCTCTGTTGACAGAAAAAGAACTCCTAAACATAGAAAACAACACAAGAAAAAGAAAACAAAACAACCTAATAAACATTACAACTAACTTCCAAAGTGAGAACCTATTCCAGTTAATAACATAAGGACTCACTGATTGGACAGACTACACAACCACAGACAGCCAATAGAACACACCAAATAGGTTTACATACGGTACTACACACCACTATAAATACAGAACGACAAAGAGAAAAGTGTTGGGTACTCCACTGAAAATGGCATAACAGCCGAAAGCGCTCTGGACTACAGAAGGAAGAAATTGTGAATTGGCCTACCCTACGTACAGAATTTACCAAGTTCACTCACACTCCAACATGGACACTAAAAAAAAAGTACCTTATGTCGGGTTGTTTTCTTGCTCGTCAATGAGAAAGCATAATATGGAACGTTACCATGAAGTGGAGGAAACTCTAGAGTTGCCACTCACTTATTCTTCATATGTGTGCCAAGTACTTTTTATCACTTAGCGGAATCTATATTATCATCTGTGAGGTCTGTATGCAGGAGTCGCAATTTATTCTATGTAGATTTTATACCCTTGTTTTTGACTTCCATCGAATGCGTTCGTTCAAAATCAGTGCTGCCTAGCAATGGAGTTTCTGTAGTCGATATTGCATGTGTCGCTAATATAAATTACCTACGCGAACTTTTCGTTCTGTACTCGTTAAATGAAAACGTACGTTTGGTTTTAGGTTTTGCATTGGCGTACGGTGCCCACCAAGAATAATGGTATCGGCGAAGTGGCAAGAGGTAGTGAACCGTTCATGCGACAAGTGTTCGTCACTGGTACTATGGACGAGGAGAACTTCAAACGTCAAGTGAGTAAATCGTGCCGCAGTATTCGCGTTCGTCGATTTTCCCCGAGATACATGAATCGGCTGAGTGATGGGGACGTGGCATGCGATGTCGAAGAAGTTCATTGTTTGTGACTAGAAAATGTAGGCCAATGATTTGAGTATCCACAGCAAGGGATGGATACGACTCGTTCGAATTGTGTCCTTGGTTTACAATAGCTACGTACTGGGTGTAGAAAGTGAAGAGATGTTCTGAAGAATGTATTTCTAATGTTGGAAGAAATGTTGTCCATTTGTTGTAGTACGTTTGTAGTCTGTGTGCATAAGGGGTCGAGTAGTTTTAGAACAGGTCACTTCTGAATGAACTTGAAACTAAACTAGAAAAACCTTTAACCGTATAAAATGCAAATGGTGTTATAATGCTACTTCATAATTTGGTTTATACTGCACAAAAATGTACGAGTACTATTGAGTTTGTCCAAAAATACTTCCGAAAAACTGCGTAGTACTAAAAATATATACTACGCAATTTAGGTAGTTTTTTTAACAGTTTGTCACACGCAGTAATAAGTCACCGGATTCCATCTCTACTCATAATTCCCTGTGAAAATCATTGGAAACAAAAATGGATCCAGTTCATTTATTACCACGGGCTCACTTTTTGTCCCCCCCCCCCCCGCTCTGACCCTAGGTTAGTTATAGATGATGGTTTGCAACTTAATTATTACTGATATAAAATCAAATTCCTGTCTACATTTTCTGATCTTGAACTCATCTGCCACAACAGCAGGTTATTGAAGCCAGCGTTGTGATAATGTATTGATAACTAAGTGTAATAGATAATCCAGGAATATTTTACAATATAATTGATAATTATCAGTCATCTGCAAGCTCAAACCTTCTATAACCATAACCATAGATGTAACTGATATTTAAGACAAGAATCAGCTATTAGGTACTTCTAGCAGCGGAAATCACGAATTTAATGATTGTACCCGTAGAATAACGATTAAATAATGGTTATGTTGCGGAATTTATGATTATTAGCTGTTATGTATCAACCATTATCCCAGATAATTCTTGAATAACTAGAATTTGATTAATCTTACTGCATCAATGACGTAACCACGAACTTCGGATATTCATGAATTTTTTCCCTATCAGAGAATATCAGCATTGCTTCAAATGAATCTAGTTAATAGTATGTTTCTACAAAGTGATAATGTGTGAGTGGTGCCCACATAGCTCTGTTGAATATCTCTCATTGAAACTGAAGAAATAAGAATTTTATGTTGAAAGCTCAATGTCTTGGCCCTTCAATATCTCTAGCAGGCAATTCTTCGCAGCCACGTATATTTCAATTTTCCACCTACTTTGAGTTAAGTAAATCTTTGAGTAGGGTAAACATGGGGAGTACATTCATTCTGTCCATTTAAAGTGTCCATGGAGGCATGGCCTAATTCAATGTAACGTATGTACATGTGTATTGTGGGTATTTCAAGCATCCTTCAATTCAGCGTAGGGGATGTGCAAAATCCGGGCACTCCAAAATCAAAATCCAAAATTTCGGTAAAAAAAGGATTTGAATTCAAAGTCTCAAATCCTTTTTAGAAAAGAATTTCAAATCCAAAATCCAATAATCTGAATTTTTTATATATATATTTTTTAACTCTTTATTATTATCGAATTGCCCGAGGGGCATACACAGATACAGTTCATAGTAAAAATAGTCGCAGTTATTTTTGACGTCGGCCAGTGCCTAAGTCAGATTTTTTTATGACAGATACAGAGTACGTATTTGGTAAGGTTAGACAAGTTCATGTGGCTTCAACCTTTTGAGCCTTCTGGTGTCGGCGCCGGTGTCGAGAAGCTCGATTGCGGTGGTGTTCGGATGTTTGTGGAGCCGGTGTTCGTGCCTCTTCGCATGGACTTAGATCGTTTTATCGATTTCGGGAACTTTAAGGTCGCGATGGAGGAGTGCATTCGTCACATACCATGGCGCGTTGGTGATTTGACGCAGTACCTTATTTTGGAAGCGCTGGATAATAAGTCGATTCGTTTTTTTTGTTGTGCCCCAGATCTGCAGGCCGTAGGTCCATACAGGCTTGAGGATCGTCTTGTAAATAATGAGTTTGTTGGTTAGATTCATAGGCGATCGATACCCGATTAACCAATACATTTTTCGCAGCTTGATGTTCAGCTCCTCTCGCTTTTTCTTCACATGAACTTTCCAGTTCATGCGTCAGTCGAGATGCATCCCCAAGTATTTTGCTGAGTCAGATCGCGCGATGAATCTCTAGTTTATGGTCGTCGGAATGTAGCTGCTGGGGCGAAGGGTGAAATCAACCCTGACAGATTTCCGTTCGTTAATTTTAATCTTCCAGTTTTGCGCCCAGTTGCAGACTTTGTCGGCTGCTGATTGTAGGTCTGCAACTGCCTGATCGTATGTACTGTTTGCTGATAAGATGACTGTGTCATCAGCGAAGATAGCTACTTCTGTTCTGGTCGTCGCGAGGGTATCTGCCACGTATATGATATAGAGTAGCGGCCTAAGGATACTTCCTTGAGGGACGCCGGCTCTAATTGTCATACGGCTTGATAAGCGTCGTTGTACAGAACTTGAAAGCTTCTGTTGTGTAGGTAGGACTCTAGTATTTCGCAGTGGTTTCCAGGGAGGAACCGGCTAAGTTTATGGAGTAGGCCTTCATGTCATACTCTGTCGAAGGCCTTCTCTACATCTAAGAAGATAACTGGGAAGTATTTCTTGTCCTCCATTGCGTTTTCTATCAATCTTGTGATGCGGTGAATTTGATCAATAGTAGAGTGCTGACTACGAAACCCATATTGCGTGTCGGGTATGATGGCTTCCTTGTCGACAATCTGAATTTTGCCTTTTAAATTTCAGTAACTCAGCAGTAAACACCCATGCAATCTTAAGTCTACCATTGGCTGAGGACGTTCACATACAATTTCTGTCGTCTGTAGCTCAGCACTAAAATGTTAATTGTAATCAGTGAAAGAGAGAAATTCTTAGGACTTTGCGTTCAGCGTTCTAACTTCTTACTAACAGGCAGGGACTGAAAGCTAGCCGAAAGCCGAACAATTTTGGCATGAAAGCCAAAGCTTTTTTGCCCTTTTTCAACCTTTTCCCGAACATCAAGAAGTATAGACTACTGGTAATGAGAATTGCCAAAACTCAACTCCTCAGAGTCCTAGACACCCTAAAGGCACCGAAGTGCTAGCCAACCGGGGGGGGGGGGGGGGTAATAATATTGTAAAAACTGCCCGAAAATCCGAAAGTCAAAAACTCGAAAGCCGAACGATTTTGGCATGAAAGCTAATGCCGAAAGTCAAAAGCTGATTGAGTTGAAAGCCGAATGCGGAAGCCATATTTTTCAAGGTGAAAAGTTAAAGCCGAAAGCGAAAGCTTTATCGTTCGGCTTTCAATCCCTGCTAACAGGTGACCACACAGCTTCCTTCGCGATCGCAGAATACGACAACAAAAAGGATGTAAAACTATCAGTATGTAAGGTTATATTTTTAAGATATAAATGAGTTGATAAATTGTTAAAATTGATGAAATTAGAATTTTTTGGGTGTTTGCCGCTGCGCAGCGCTGCAAACACCCTATTTTTGGATTTAAATTTTAATTATTTTTGGAATAATAAGAATGCAAATCCTTCGCTACCAATTGGGAGTTGAATCCGAAATCTTTCTTCAAAAAGGATTTGAAATCCAAAATCAGGATTTTTGGAAATTTGGATTTAAAATACCTGAGAATTTAAATCCTGCCCAACCCTGAGTTCAGGCAACGGGGGATTATTGTATGCAGTGGCTAAAGATTCTAAATTGATGAACCTTCTCCAACTAAAATCGAATATTCTCGCCCTGTGAACATTGAAAAATTGAACGTGTCAGCTTTCCTTGCGTTTTGATTAATGATCGCCCTTAGCGGCTTACATCGTGCTTCACAAAAATCGATCGCAATGCGGTTCATCTTTCGATTCTTGTTTCGGCGTACTCGATCTAATTTGAAAACAATGTGTAGGTAGTCGAGTGAGTTGTTGGCGTCAGTATGAGAACGTTTGCTTTCCACGTAATAGAAGCGAAAATCGAGTGTAATTATGCTCGAAATTTCCTCGTTTTCAGGAAAATGGTGCACGTCTTTTGTTTATGAAATCCCGTTCGCACATTGTGTGCTCAGTGTGCTCGAGCTCATCGACGTTTTCAACGACTTGGTGACGTGAATAAATTTTGTTAGGCCTGCACAGACGGGAGTTGGGCCCCTCGAGTGGCGTATTGTATAAACGGTATTCTGTAATCGATTCTTAATTGTACCACATCAATTCATATGAAAATTGGCCGGTCGCCATCGTCGGCATTCTGCGAATATAATTCACGTCGAAAGAAGCAGGAAAAAAATCGAATTAAGCGTAGCGCAAAGTACGGAGACGCAGGCCCAAATGACGTGCGTGCCTTGCGGTCACAGTTCACGTCCTCATCTCTGGCTAAGAAATGAGACAGGTTGTAAATAACGTCGCTGCTGCTAATTATACGTGAAGGGTTTCACGTGATTCGTCAAGCGATGTCCCTGTTTTGGGTGAGGCGAGACGTGAGTAGCGTTGTTTTTAATGAGCCAAATTTGCGGCAGTTGGAAGCTCTATTAAGTGCAAAGGTTTCGAAGCAGTCGGACGTGTGGGTTTTGGTCTCGCAGCCCTTGAGATTAACATGCGATTAAGCTCGACGCAAAGAACTTTCTCGAATGAAGGTGGAAGGAGATTTTGGAGAATCGTGGTTGCCAGTTTCGAACGAGCTCATGTCAGATTTGCCCACTGACTTGAATATTTAACGAATTGGTGTGATGGGACGTATGGCGATGCACGCATGCTAAAGTAGCCCCTGTGACACCGTACCCCCGGCTCCGGAAACTACCCTTTCGAGTATCGCATCAGTGGCTGGAGGGATGCTTTGGGGCCGGGCCCGAGCCCCCATATTTAACGAAGTAATGTGTTGTTAGTGGATTGACCTATCCGGACACTCGTGGCCCCGAGGGAGGTTCTGGAGTCTTAGCTTCGGAAATTGTAGCTCCGGCCCCGATGTTGGCTCTGACTTGAAGGAAAATCAGAAGTATCTTCAACCACAGTTATCCCCGTTACTACGATAAGTCTTCATCCGGAGGTTGGAACTCAAGTCTTCAGTTAATGAGCCACACGAGTTAAGCTCGCAACCAATATCTCGCATTAGAGCTGCTTTGGGGCTTGGAAATCAGACTGGACCATGATAATACAGGTCCCATAACGAAATTCTAGAAAATGATAGCTTCTCACAAAGCGATATATTGGGTGCCTCTTTTATTTTCAATAATTTTTTTTTCTGCATCGTTGAAGGAATGGTCGTATCGACGAGCAGTAAACTTGGATTTTCATTTGGCACGGTGGCAATTCCTTGGGGCAAAAAAATGTTCTCTCTAAGGGAGATTAGAGCGTACCACCAGCTTCGGACTCTTAAATACAAACTTATCAAACTTCGAGTAAAATATCGAAATTTCGGCTATTTTGGTCCCTAATTTCAAATATAACATTAGGTATTTGATCTGGTGCAGTCCTGGGCTCTCGAATTTGAAACAATGGGCAAAACCAACTTGGAATAAAATATCGAGCGAGTATCGAGATAGAGGATATTTGAATCGCTGATTTCAAATATCACTTCAGATTTTCGATCGGACCTTTACGAAGCCCCAAATTAAAAAAAAAAAAAAGTATTAGAATATGGATTCTTTGAGTCGCTGGTTTTGAATATTGTCTCAGATTTTTTATCCGATCCTTCTCTCGAACCCCAAATGCAAAACAAAGCAAAATTTAATTGTAATACGAAATTAAAATATCGAAACAAGTTTTTTCTTGGGAGGGGGGGGGATGCTCATTTTAAATATCGCATCAGGCTTATGATCCGACCTTGGTTTGGTGCCGACATTCTAAATTTGACCCCTTCAAATGGGCCACTTCGACTTATCTGAAAAAATTGATCACGGTATCAGAAAAGGAATTTCTGGGGTCACCGATTTCGAAAATTCAGTAAGATTTTGGTCTAAGCTCGATTTTGGATCACTGTATTGGAAAATTCAGTCATATGTTTATCCCGATTCAAATTAGCACCCCAAAAGTGCATTTTTAAATTTTTTCCCAAGAGTCAATTTGCGAGGTATTTCCCGAAAACTGTGAAAAAATTCTCCTTTTTTGAATGGGAAGAAATTTTTCCTTTTATTGAAGCAAGGCTAAGTAAATTTTTCAGTTTCTTGAAGAATGAGAAACATGTTCTTTTTTATGCGAGAAGTGTTCTCATAATGCTGGGAACGTTGCTGGGTGTACTCTATAAAAATTGAGAAGAAAAAAACTTTCTAAAATTTGATGCGATATTTCAAGTCATATGACCCAAATAACCTCATTGATGTTTGAAGCGATAAGTTTTCTTACAAGATTCCAAAATAGGTGGTACTTTTCAGTTCCTCGTAGAGGGGGAGAACATTTTTTCGCCTCAAAAGATGCGCTGCCTTCACAGATAAAAAGTCATGTTTACTGCGCGTCTCTAAGACCAGCCTCTCAACGGTGAGAAAAAAAAGTAATCGAAAGAAACGCCCTGTGGAGTTCTGTCATGTCATCTTTTCATGGTTTTGTTTCGTCTTAAAAAATTTATTTTGTCATTTTGCAGGGTGTTTACTGATTATTTAAGTCATCTATTGGCTTATAAGATAAATCAGCTTACCAGTTTCTTAAGAACATGAAATTTGCATTGGTTGGATGGCCAGTTGCAACACAGTTGTGTAGGGTATTCCAGCTGAGTATACTTAGTCTGTAGAGGGTGACTGTACTTCGCGAGAGAAACAGAAAAAACATTGTGCATACATGGCTTATTCTCATGATTTGAGAGGCTACAGTTCTTCAAAGTTACGAAAACAGCGAACTTTCCTTGTGAGTCTAATTGCTAATGATTCAGTATCTTTTTTTCGAAGAAAACTATACTTTGCATTAAACACTCGGAAAGAAACCTGGTGATGAGCAACTAAGACAGAAATTTTGGGGAATAAGGAAGGAAATAAAGGTTCTGATGACAAGGGCATGGAACCAATATAAAGCTACGTTGGAGGAAAAACTGAAAGTTCAGCCTAAGGAATTTTGGCGGGACATAGCTGATAGGCGGAGCAATAGGTGTAATGCGGAACTGTATACGGGGACCAAATTTGCCCGGGCTCTGAATATATCGCGGAGGCGTTTGCAAACTACTTTGCGAGTGTATACAGCGACAAAAGTGCAATTTTGAATTCAATTAATAATGCGCATGTAGAGGCACCCACAGGGGCGGGGCGTAATCTCTGTATGTGCTATCACTACTAAGGATATGAAACGAGCTCTAAAATGGCCTTAAACCAAAATCTTCTTCTGACCCAGACTCTATTCCCTCCTATATCTTTCGAGCCTGTTCTCAGTTTCTGATCGCTCCATCGACTTATCTCTACAATATCGTTCTTAGGACAGGTGTGTATCCAACTGTTTGGAAAATCTATAAAGTAATTCCCCTGGTTAAATCAGGCAAAATCAATGAAATAAAAAATTATCGCCCTGTCTCTCTCATTCCTTTGGCTGCAAAAATTTTTGAAACAATTATACACAAATATCTGTACAGTCAAACCAAGAATATGTTATATTCCAATCAGCACGGTTTTAGGAAAGGCTATTCAGTGCAAACAAATTTAATGAAATTCACAAATGATGTCCATACAACCTTCTCTAATGGGGGACAGTTAGATGCAATGTACGCAGATTTTTCAAAAGCTTTCGATACAGTTAATTATAAAATTTTACTTGCTAAGTTTTTTGGTTTTTCAGCGGACCTGATTAATCTATTTCACTCATATTTAGATAATAGAACGCAATTTGTTGATTACAGGGGGGGGGGGTGGTTTCTACGTACCACAAGAGTATATCAGACGTTCTCCAGGGATCTGTCTTGCGACCATTTATATTTTTTATATTTTGGTCAATGACATAGCAGAAAAGATTCTATACTCGAATGTCTTACTATATGCAGATGATATGAAGTTGTATCAAATAATAGCTTCTGAAGACGATTGTACCAAGTTACAGCATGACCTTGACGTGATAACTCAGTGGAGCGACAATAACTTATTATCTTACAATATTGGTAAATGTGAAAAAATAAGTTTTACAAGACGAAGTGAGCCTATCTCATTTAACTATTAAATAAAAAATATGCCACTAGGAAGCGTGAGTGTTGTAAAAGATTTGGGAGTTACTTTGGTCTCAAAATCATTGTTCAACATGCATATATCGAAACGTGAAAGAATAGTTAGTTTTATAAAAAGAAATGGAAAACATTATAAAAATTTTGAAACTGTGAAAATATTGTATACCTACTACATTTTTTGTTAGATCAATTTTGGAATTCTCTGTCATTACTTGGAACCCTACAACTCAAAAAAGTATTACTGAAATTGAAAAAATTCAGAAATGTTTTGTACAATGTACACTATAAAGTTTTTATGTACTCCTCCTGATATCACTAATAATGAGTTTCTGGTTGGGTTTGAGATTTTGAGCCTGAAAATAGAAGAAACTTGGCAAAACTAATATTTTTAAGGGATATTCTCAACAATAGAATATTATGTCCCACTATTTTAGCAAGTATTCGGTTTTGGGTTCCTTCCTTTAATGGAAGACATTCAGAATTATTTGATACGGGAGAATTTCATCATCACTGATACAAAAAACCCTTGCCCTGTATAATAATGTTAATCGTGGTGACCCTACGATTGACTTATTTTACATGTCTAGCCAGTACATCGGCTCTGTTAGCAGAGTACTGCAACAGATGTAGGATGGAGGTCCGTTTCCCTTGTGGTGCTCCCATGCCCATTAAAGGTTATCTGGTATACTCGTACACCCCTCGGCTATTAAACCCCTTAGTTTCTGGGCTCGACGGTGATGACCTTGGATCCTCTCCGTAGCCGATCCCATATGTCTGTTCCGGTGCCAACCTATAGCCCTCTATGGTTTACTTTTAGTTTTTTAGTTTTATTTTTTCATTCTGTAAAACTGTAAAATCTGTCCCTCGCCATTATTGGGACTTTCGGGCACCTGTCGGAGGGGACACAAATAATAAATAAATAAATAAATAAATAATGGGAAGAACATTGCAAGGGCAACAAGATTTACCGGACAGAATTGCATTCCTTCGATATTGAAGGGGATAAACCACTTTTAGAATTCTAATCATAAAATTTGAGTATCATTTTTGAAGTAAACAACTTTCAGTTTCTGTAGCTCCTTCAGTTTTCGATATAGGCAGTATGTTTCGACGAGGATACGGTTGGAGGGCGAGATATCGGAAACCGCGCTTATTCGGCCCTTTTGCCGAATTCTGTGATGTCATTTGGCAGAATTTTGTAGACGGAAAGTTTTTTGTCCGTTTCTGCTCTACGGTATTTTAAGGTTATCATTGTGCTGCAAGTGTAAGCGGCATATGTCACTTCGGCTTCTCAGTTGAGTAACCTTAATGGTGGCCTATTTCCACTTCGAACTACGTCGGAGTGCAATCCAGTTCGCTGTTCCGCACTCCCCCCCCCGCCTCTAGAGAGGTTCTAAATGAACACTCATCACTTGTTATTCTGTTCACTTACTAAATATTTTTCTGTTTGTTGGGCAGGTTTTCGTTCTGCGAAAAAGAGCAACGCATGCGATTCCGAAGCCAGGCCGGCGATTCTACATCTGCTCTTTATCATCCGCCGTGATCGTGTACAAAGGCCAGTTCACATCCGATCAGCTTTGGACGTATTTCACCGACTTGAGAGTAAGCTATGTTCATTCTTATTTGTCGCCAGTCAGCGTCTGTATTATGTTCCCATTATAAAAAACAACTTGCATTCCAGAATCCTCAATTCGAAACATATCTCGCGTTGGTACATACCAGATTCTCGACGAATACCTTCCCCAGCTGGGAACGTGCTCACCCTCTCAGGTAATTCGGCATCGTATTCATTTTAGATATATTCTTATACGTTACACGCTCGTCACATGTAATTCCCGAATGTCTTTTCATTTGCTATGCAGGGTGTTAGCTCATAACGGCGAAATAAACACGCTGCGGGGTAATGTAAACTTCATGAAGGCGAGAGAGGGAGTCATGAAAAGCTCTTATTTCGATAACATAAAAGAACTGTATCCAGTGGTCGAACCTAACCTATCCGACTCGGGAGCTGTCGACTGCGTGCTCGAATTCTTGGTGCAAGCTGGTGGACGAACTCTGCCCGAGGTAAGGCTGGAACTTGATTAATATTGACGTTGTGTCAGGCTAGGCTCTGAACGCCCAGACTAAAAGCCAATTGGAAAATGGAATTTTGAGTGAAAGCTAACCTAACCAGCTGCATTGAGACTGTTGAAATGGGTGCCGTAGGTAACATGCTGAAAGTGCCACTGCTCTGGATGGCATCGGCAGAGGGAAGGTACGATTTAGAAAAATAATTACAGTGTGACCATTTGGTTATAGTTTCCATTCTAAGTCATTTTTGATCATTTCCCCCCTAAATTGGTCATTTAAGTCATTTTTGGGGAAGTTTCTCCTTTGAATTCTGGAAATTTTGCTGATAATGAGGAAAATTTATGTTTTTCCTTTATTTTGTGCTCCTGCTGTGCAGTGCGAATAAAATTGAAATTTAGTTTTCCAGCAGATTACAGCAAAAACTCTTAACGCAGTTCTAGCCAGTCAGTTAGAAGGTTGGAAACATGTGTTGGCGAGTAGTGTGTGAAGCGAGAAGCATAAATAAATAGAAAAAAGTTGCGAATGAAGTGTACTGGGAATGGAGCAGGTAAGTCACTTTTGTGGCGAAGTGAGAAAAATGAAAAACAATTTGTTCACATACGTGGTTCTTTACCTTTGTAAGTGAATTTTGAAACCCATTTTTCTGGATTGTAGCATCCTTTCAGGTATCCTACCTTAGCTCAGCTACTTCTACTCATTACTTTCGTTCCATCGGTATTAATAACTTGATCTCGTCAAAAAAGTGACTTACCTGCTTCTTTCCTTGTACCCTTCAAATGGTCTCCAGTTCTGGGCATTTTGGGTATTTTTCGTATTTAATAAGGTCATTTTCCCGTTTACCCCCCTGAAATTTCGATTGGTCACCCTAATCAGTATCCATATTAGTCCAGTCGAATTCGAGCAGAAGATGGCCAAACCTAAACTTAATTTCTACAAAAAAATTTTTTGAAATTGATTCGAAATGCACATTTGAACAAAAAGAGAGAATCCCCACATGTCGGGTGCTTTCATTTCCGAAATCGGTTTTTTGTATTTTGCTCGAAAACTAAGTATCTTGAGGTAGAAATAACTCTATAACATGTACTCCTTTATATTTCAGGGAAAATGAAACCACATAGTGGATGTTCGCTTCAGTTCTGACCGTAGGACGGGGAAGTTCAAAATAGCCCCTCACAGTGCAGTGCTGTACATTAACATAGGTCTCATGGGCAGATGTGTAGAATTTTGGACAGTTTACTTTTTTCAACGGGTTTCACGAGTATACCTTTAAAACGGCTTTCCTATCTGTACCTTCCCATCCCCGGATATCTTTCTTACTCCCTTGTCCCTAGCCCTCCTGAGGCACACACAGTGGTGTTTTTTGTGTTTATTAAGATCATTCAAGAACTTTTCGTAATGCGATTTTATCCAGCTTTCATCAGTTGAAAATTTGGAATCGAAATATGCGCTGTAGGACTTTTGAGGTCGCTGAATTCACTTAATTCGGCCCTTAACTTGGAAATGAGGTAGTTACTGGATGGGGATTCAAGGTCTGAATGTTCATAAATTGTATCTGAAGTTTATAGATTTACGGAATTTGTTTTTAATGTTTTCACTGTAAGATAATAATAATAATAATAATAATAATAATAATAATAAATATATTTACTCCCCTTTCCAACAGCCAGATGGCCAGTTACAGGGAAGGGGAGGAAAAAAAACAACAATCAAAAACAAAAAAAAACACTAAAAAAAACACTTAAAAAAACAATAAATGTAGTGATAATTAAAATGAAAAATAATAATAAAGAAAATAAAAATGAAGAAATGAAAAAATAATAATAAATAAAATAAAATAAGAAAGAAAAAAAATAATAAATAAAATAAGAAAGAAAAGAAATAATAAATAAAAAATTTGTGGGCTGCCGCACGCCACTCACACCACTCGCACGCGTACGCATACACCCACGCACACGTAACCTCCCACACACCCACACATACACGAAGATTGCAACACCACTGTGAAAGTAGGGAATGGGGTAAAATGTCCAAATTATCGAGGATTACAACATGAGTATAGTTTCGTGGGCTTTAGAGATCACTGAATTAATTTTTGATACTTTTTGATTCTCAAATTGAAAACTGGATGACGTACCCTGGAGGGAGAGAGTAGAAATTCAAAATTTGTATTAATTAGGTATTTCTTAAGTTTCGAGCTCTTTGGACTAGTTTCTGATATTTTCATACCCCTACTGGTCTTCACGTATCGTGCGCTTGTGTCTGCTCTAATTTATTATGGTGCAAAGCCCCCTAAAATCAATTTCTCATCTTCTGTTTGAAAACTGAGTTTCTTAGAGCAAATTTATAGCTGATTGATAAAGATACCGTTATCTAACATTTCACACAAGAGCCATATCATTCATTTTGTATGGTAATTTGTTTCTGAAGAATAGGTTCAAAATGTATCCATTTAAAAAACGCAGTTAAAATCGAAGGAACGATACTCGTATTGTAATTCTTGAATATATTGAACCTTTATCCCGCGACTCCAGTTAGTAACCTAATTTTCAATGGAAAATCAGAAAAATACCGAAAGTGAATTTAGATACCCTAAAAAGCCTAAGAAATACCATACTCCTTCTCACTTCGTCTGTGAATGCCATAATTAATACCAAAGATTTCATTAATAACTCTGAATACATAAAATATGATATTCTCCCCCTCCTGTAAGTGACTCAATTTCAAAGTCAGTGCCGTAATATCGAAAATGAATCGAGCGATCTAGGAAACCCTACACAAAAACAGAAGTCAAGAATTCAACATTTTTGTCCATAAAGCTTTTGTTAATTTATAGCCCCGCGTGGGGAGGGGTTACTTTGAACCCTCCCTCGTTCTGGTGTTATGGTTGATGCAATGCCATGTGGTATCATTCTGCCAGGAATTTCAAGGAGCACATTTTATCATTGAGCTGTGTTTGCATTGCCATGCTTAGTTTCCAAGCAAAATTCAAAATATTGATTTTGGGGGCTTAGCACCACACAGTGTGTACCCTAACGGGCAATACCACCCATATTGGACACTACGAAAAATTTGTTGGCCACCTTCAAAAAATTTGGGCAGCTCCAAAAAAGAACAAAAGAGCATGCTTTGAAAAATTTTATTTATTCAGAAAAATGAAAACTATTGTAAAAAATCATAATTCTGAAAAATGTATTAAACGATTAAAGAATAAGTAATGAACGTAATGAAAACGAATGTACTACTTCATGTGAAAAAAATTCGAAAGTAGGTAAGTAATGTGAGTGTAAGTAAAATTACTTAAACACTCGATGCAAATGATTTTTGGATTGTATATTTTTGTCTCGTGGGGGGGGGGTACTGAGGTAGGAAAAAGAATTGTAAAACCATCAATTTTCCAATTTGGACAGCTGCAATGAAGAGCTTAGGGTACACACTGGCACCACAAGTGAGGGAGGTGCAAACGTTCGACAGGGCAGTTCCTTCCCCTGATACAGAGATGCAGTCTGAGTGAAATTTAAAAGAATTTTTTAAGTAATTGTGTGCAGATGCAAACAACACATAGAACGGAGGAGATGGCTGAAATTGGAAGAAAAATAATACCCATGCAATGTAAACATCTTTTACATTTTTTTATTTCAGTTTTCTCCCAAGTGGAATATTATGGCATATCTGGGGCAAGGATGAAAAAATTCACAAATGTAATATAGGATTCAGTTGAAGGGTGGTCAATGTCGCTGCAGGTTTCATCATTTGAAGCTTGATCATGGTAGCTGCAGAATCTGAAGTGTTGAAAGAGGAATTACAAAATTAAAAAATTTGCTGAAAATACTACATAGTCAGCTGTTTGAATTGCGGTGCTGTCTAAATTGATGTAAATACCATTTTGACCCAAAATCGGATATTGGAGTCCTTACAGTTGAGAGAAAAGGGAGCGAAGGAATGCTTACAGTTGGGGAGGAAGGTGCAAAGGGAGATGAATAACATTCTGAAAGCATTGGTACGATCCTCAATATAAAAACCTCGTGAGTTGCCTTTCCTAGAGAACTAGAATAACATTGTATATTAATAACTAATGAATCATGCATCCATAGGCGATTATGATGATGGTCCCCGAAGCTTGGCATAACGACGTTACAATGTCGGCGGAGAAAAAAGATTTCTATAATTGGTCAGCATGTGCTATGGAACCGTGGGATGGTCCAGCTTTGTTCACATTCACAGATGGTCGTTACGTCGGCGCTATTTTGGACAGGTAAACTTCCGTAAACGCTTCGGCGACATTTTCAAAAACTTTTGTACGCGGTGGATAGTGATTCTGAACAACTGATTTGTAGAAACGGATTGCGGCCTTCTCGATTCTACGTTTTAAAAGACAACATAATGGTGATGGCCTCCGAGGTCGGTGTGTATGATACTGAACCTGAAAATATAGCTCTGAAAGTGAGTATATACTTTTTCGTATTTCTTTTTCGTATTGGAAGGGCTCAGGAAAACCGTTGAATCACCCGTACTTGGAAAATTGAATGCTCGCCTTTACTTTAGGACCGTTTGAAAATATAACCGCAGTTTTTTCATCTGGCAAAATTAAAATAGTTCATCCTGGGCACCCGTGATTCTATATTGTTCTTAAAAACATTCCAGATCTGTCTATTCTTTTGCTGGCTGTAAATTTTTCCGTTTTGATTGTGATTCTGTCCAGAGATCGGCTAGATCATAATATGATCTCTAGATCAAGAAGATCACGAATTAAGACCACTAAAAAATAGTTTGATTCGTGATCCTATTCTGATTTCTAAAATGATCGAAGATCATGTCGAGCAAAATCGTGATAAAGATCAAAAAGATCACGCTCTTTCTCTTCTACAATCCTTTCTTTTTCAAAATGCTCTTTTAATCGATTATGGTGAATCTTTCAAATGATCTATAGATAATGGTCTTAGATCCTTAGATTCATGATTTTGCCCATTCCTGATACTGTCGAATAATTGGATTTTCATAAACAAACCACATTCTTAGATACTTATATTTTGTTTGCTAATTTTGGAATGCTTGTTCTAGAGTCGTCTTAAACCCGGTCGAATGTTGCTGGTTGATACCAAAGAGAAGAAGATGATCCAGGATGTTGAAATAAAAATGAACATAGCGACTGCGCGTCCGTATTCTAATTGGCTAGCTGAAAAGGTAATTAAAATTGCAAATTTAAACTTTAATTTAGTAGACATCGTTTACTTTCATTGCTATTCACATGATACCAATATGATCATTATACATCTTATTAATTTATAATCTTTATTTCTTTGTTATGCTATTCCAAATCATTCGAAAACTCTTACAGAGGGTGAGTTCAGTTTCATTTAACAAACACGTGTTTAACTTGGTATTTTTGTTTTTTTATTTGGTTTCAACTTCGTATTTCTTTTTATTTTGTTTTGCATTTCCCCCTCCTGAATGGCGTTTTAGAACCATTCCCATTGCTTGCGATTGATCTGTTTAAACTGGGTGGCATTTTCGTGTGCCTTTTTTTTCTTGGTTCTGCGAAAAGAACTCTGAACAAAAAGCAGTTAATGACTGACGCCACCCAGCCAGTTTTTAATCTAACACGATACTTTACTATGCATTTTCAGTTTGCTGTAACTTCCCTTTTTTCTCCTTGTGTGTATGTGGATTTCTGATATCTGCATGTTGAATGAATATGTAGATTAAGTGTTATTTTTTTCATGTTCACGTAATTTACTTTTCTAACTTCTGATGGGTGGGTAGATGATGCTTGTACATTTTGCATGGGGCAGTTGCGCAACCTACACATAATCTATTCGAGCTGCGGAATACTGGCGTCAGGTTTTGATTCCGTGTTCATGCTATTTTCCTTCTTTCAGTACTTTCTAGTTCCCTACCTGTCTTTTAAAATATGGCGTATCTCTCTACGCCCTAAGAAGCTAGCCTTCAATGTGGCACTGTAAGGAGACTCCAAAATTGTAGCTAGCTACTCAGTCAGAAAGACACGTGTAGCCAGCCAGTTACTCAGCCAAATAGTCATCCTATGAGTCCAGTCAGACTCTCAGCATGTATTAATTTGAACTCGGAATGGAAGTGAGTGAGAATTACAAAGTGATTCAAAAACAAATGGCATTATGTGCGCCTTTTTTTTTTCTCAATCACAGAACAAAAATCCTATTACAATTATTTAATGTTCTACCATTTTGTTTGTTTTGGAGGAAGGGTCCTAATATCTGAACGTTGCGCCCCTTGGATACCTTTCTGTTTTACTTGACCATCTTTTTCTCGGACGATGAAGTCGGCTGGCTGCTGTTCGCTGTTGGCTGTCGACTTGATCAATCATAACTTCATCATATGAAACAGTGCTGTCATTATCTAATCATGAGCTAATATCGGAGGGTGAGTTTGAAATTAGCGTAAACCCTTATCCTCAATCCTTATTCCCGTCCTCATACGAGTATAAACAGAAAACAAAATAAAAAGGTACTTGGGATTTTTACTTCTATTCCGATTCATTCAGACACTGTTGCTCACTAAGTCACATCAGAGGTTATCGCCGAAGAATACTATTGAAACCTTACCAAGGCTCATTAATGCTCATTAAGATGGCTTCAAGATTCGTTATGATTTTCTTGAAACTCACTATAAACTATTTCAGACATTGATAAGACTTGGTCCATACTATTAAGACTTTTGTGATTTTTCTAATACTCTTTCAAAACATTTTGAGATTACCTATTTCAGCCACTTTGACGAACCAGTTCTCTAGGTCTTGCATTGAGTGAGTAACTTGGGGCTTGTTTTGCTCGAGCACGTTTTATACTGAGCGCGTATCATTGCCTCAAACATTGATCCATAATCTGATTAACTTCGCCTTGTAAATATGTCATCAATGCATGCGATGACTGAGCAGGATTGCAGCCATTTGAATGTATATTGATTGAAATAGCTTTTTTGATGGTTTCCTGGGCTGTAGATTATTGAGCTTTTTTCTAAACCGCGAAGTACATATATGTGTTACCGATTTCGATTAATCAGTAATTAGAGCTCGTTTACTTACTTTCTCGTATGTATGGTTGACCGGTCTTTAATCTGTTCAATGTCCGTAGATCCTGATGGAAGAACTGCGAGCAGAAGCAGTTAAAAAGGTGCATTTAGTGAAGGCAAAGTCGATCGAGTTCGTCAGCGGCGGCAAAAATAAATTCATTACCGAAAACCTACCCGAAAAAGAGGTGACTCGTATTTGGGGCGGCGATCGACGACTTTCGTTATTCAGTTATACCATCGAAACAATTAATTTGCTGCTGTTACCTATGATTCGCACAAAGTAGGCCTATTTTATTACCTGTTTAAAGTATTCGTTAATCGCTTTTTCAATTTTTTTTTTTTTTTTTTTTTTTAAGTATTAAGCTATGATTATGTTTTTATATTTTTCCAGTTTTTTACTATGATGTTTCTATATTGAAAAAAAAAGGAAATATCTTAGAAGCCGCGTATATGTTTGTGTGAGTGAATGGTTTATTTCTAACATATGTTCAGAACTAACTTAAACTCTAGAGTCGTATCAGGGAAATCTTTCTTTTTTTTTTCACTTTTGTAAACCAACTATTGTAATTAAGGAGAACCATATCTGTATTCGAAATTAACCCAAATGATGATGATTTTGTGACGTTCATAGCACTTCTCGACTATTGTAAAAATACGATTTGAGATGCGGATCTCGCCGTGATAAGTCGCACACTTATAAAAATTACCGTTATTTCTATGATTTTAGCAAAGAAGCATTGGGATCTATGGGTAACGACTCGCCGCTGGCCTGTTTATCGCGATTCCAGCCGCTCGTCTATGATTATTTCAAACAGCTGTTCGCACAAGTACGTACATGTTGTCTTTTGGAAAGACCTAGATGTCGGGCGTCGTCAAATAACAAATAAATAAATAATAAATAAAAAGTATTCAACTTCTAAAGCTGAAGCATAAGCTCATGAATTTCGCTTGTAATCTCCTTCAAGTGTGGTACTGTGGTAACTTGACTCGAATTTGAAGAGGAAGGCTCTTGACGTGTCTCTTTTCTCAGTGCGAACTGTTTGAGATGAAATAGTAATCACCTTCGATCGACTTGAAGTAAAAATGTAAAAAGGTCCATCTGTTTGTACATTCGAAGTGTCAACTTTAGTTCCCTTTTCAAACTGAAGTAAAGACATGAGTTACCGAGAAATCCCCTGATTTGAAAGAAATTCTTCAGAGGATTCGATTTTATACGAATGTTCATTTTGTTGTGTCTGTTACCATTATTCAGGTCACAAATCCGCCGATAGACCCGATTAGAGAGAAAGTGGTAATGTCGTTGATGTGCCCGATCGGACCCGAAGGAAATATCCTAATTCCAGGACCACAACAGTGTCACAGAATATTTCTACAAAATCCTATTATATCGTTATACGACTTGGAGGTTCTCCGTTGCAACACCCACAGAGGATGGAAGGTAACGTATTGACAATCAGTGATCTTGGATATTTCTTTCGATGTTGCGCTTCTTAACCGATCGTACTCGTTTGCAGACTAAAGTACTTGATGCGACCTTCCCGAAGGAAGAAGGCAAACCAGGCTTCCTGAGAGCGCTGGATCGTATATGTGACGAGGCTTGCCAAGCAGCGCAGGATGGTTACCAGTTGATCATTCTGTCTGATAGGAAAGCATCTGCGGACAGGTGAGAATTCGATATATCGGTGGGAACGGCAAGGTGTAGCCAGTATTTACGACTGTCGATTTGTTTTAGGATACCGTTGAGTATATTAGTGGCGTTGGGTGCTGTTCACCACCACTTGATCGAAGAAAGACAGAGGATGAAAGTCGGCCTGATTTTAGAGACTGGAGAAGCCAGGTAACTGGAAGAATATTAGTGCTTCGTTTCATTTCAACCCCCCCCCCCCCAATTCGTATTAGAGGAAGAAAAGACAAAATGGTTGAAAATCTAGTTAATGAATATAAAAAGGGATTTGAAAGGATGTACTAATACTATCATTCAATATGTGTGCAAGCAGGTACTTACCTACATATCTTCCTGATTTAACCCTCTTTTGTAAAAGATACACGGAAAGAGTGTGGTGAGATACAACGTACGGTTGAGAAAATGTTTACTAGTTTGTCTAAACGTTAGAATTGAATCCTAGAATAGTCTTAGTGATTCCGGAACAGTCTTGGATCCAGGAAGCAATCCTTGAGATTAAAATTTAGGCGAGGAAGGAAATTGTAGTTTTGAACTATTAGTGCTGTTGTCCACCCTTTTTTAATGAAATTGAAAATACCGTGTCTAACGTGTGCAATCAGATTTCTTCAGCTCACTAAATTGTCGATTTGTTGATAATTTTTGGAAAATTTTTAAAGTTCATCTCGGTACGATTCAATTTTTTTTCTCCCGAGGAGGTGTCTAAGGCTTTGCGATGCTTGTTCAAACATCTTATAGATTTTTCTAGACGTGATTCAAACTTCATACTCGTTAAGGCTGTGAAACTCGTTTTGACTCGTCAAAGAAATTTTAGATGATTTAAAACTTGATTCAAACTCTACTTATTCAGTTTTTTCTAACTGCCTTAGAACCACTAAGGTTGTTCAAAACTCGTTTACATGTCTTGATGACTTCCATGCTTGATGGAAGTTCTTCAAGACATGATCAGGTCTTTTTAAACGTTTTCAATACTTTCTTAAGACTCTTTTATACCCATAAAAGACTCATTAAGTCGTCTTGAAACTAAGTAAGACTCTTCAGCGCTGATTCCGAATTCTTTGAACGTGTAAGAGTTTCCCTTTTGTGTTGGAGATTCTTAAGGGCTCTTTCAAACTTGCTTGAGACTTTAAAACGTTCCCGGACTTGGTTAGGGCTTCTCAAGGATCAAGTCCTTTTACGATTCCTTACGTCTCTTTGAGATTTCGCAAGACTAGTCTAAAACTTTTAAAGGTCGGTGTAAGACTTTGTCTTTTCCGTTTTGTTTAGCTTCAAGACTCTTCAATAGTTACTTCGAAACTCTTGTCGGCTTGTTAGAGGTTGTTGTCGGTGGTAAACTATTTTTGAAGTATTTTCAATTCAGATTTCTTTCTCTTGGAGGCTCTCTCCGTATACTCGCACCTGCTTCGAAAGTCTTAAGTTTATACGATTTTAATGAGTTCAACAACCATGAGTTGAGTCTTGGTAGAGTCCAAATGAGTCATTAAACAATGTGAATCAGTCTATCAGAGTTTAGAGGGGTATGGACGGGTGTTGAGCAAACCCATCAAAGACTGACTTAAATTCATCAGTGAGGCTATCAGAGTTTAGAAGAGTGTGACCTGATGCTGAGCAGACTTGTCAGAGACTACGTTCATCACGATCTGAACCAGTTTTATCAGAATCCTGATGAAGGCCTAGCGAGTCAACATTAATTCTGTGGAGTCTAGACGAGTATTGAGGAATCTTGGAAGAACCTAAACCAGTTTTAATGGATTTACTAGAGTTTTAACGAGTCTAGTATTGTCTTGCTGAGTTGATGAGTTGAACGAGTGTTGAGAGAATCTGAATTGTGTTCCAAGAGTGACTGAACGAGTTGTAATAAAATGGAATGCGTTCTAACGCCACCCAAGTTGAGCCTATTCTGTTTTGAGGAATCTGAATAGATCTTGAAGTGTCTTGAAAAAATCTGAATAAGTCTCAGCTGAATCTAAATGTGTTGTATGTGAATTTGAAATACTCTTCAACACTGTATAAATGTTGTGAAAAAATCTGAGAGTTTAAATGTGGTCCGAATGAAATCAACAAACCTTAACCAAGTTAGAATTGAATCTGTGAAGCGTTCAAATGAGTCTGAAATATGTGAATTAAAAGCTATCAAAACTTCAACAACTTAGTCTGAATTTATCCCTATGAGTCTTGACATTATTTTAGGGAGTCCGCATTAGTGTAACGAGTCTTAATTATTATAGAACAATGTATAGTCTTGCATTTCTTGAGAAATATAGATCAACACCTCCTCAGGGGGTCTGTAATAATATTTACCTGTACTTGGGAATTGAATTAGAAAAGCGATTTTGAAAGATCATTTAGCATTAAAGTAAAATATTATTACTTATATTGACGAAAGCACTAATATTCAACGATGATTGTTCAAATCGTAGAGAAGTTCATCATATGTGCGTTTTACTCGGATACGGCGCCGATGCCATCTGCCCATACCTTGTCTTGGAAATGGCTAAAAGCTTACGCGAAGAAGGCGTTCTAGACGAAACTTTCACCGACAAAGTCGTATTCGAGGTAAGCTAAACCGCTTTCTATGTGCCATCGTTGTGTTGCTGTTTCTTTCCACATACATTATGCACATTCGGTTTTGATTACAGAATTATTCGGAAGCAATGGATAAAGGAATCTCAAAAGTTATGGCCAAAATGGGAATCTCGACGTTGCAGTCGTACAAAGGAGCTCAGATTTTCGAAGCAATTGGTCTAGCAGACGAAGTTATGAATAAATGCTTCAAAGTAAGATATGTTCGGCTTTATGTTGAATCCCTGTCTGAGCGGCGAGTTAATCGCATTTCGTATTTCTATCGACCAGGGAACCCCGTCTAGAATCGGTGGCGTAACCTTCGACGTGTTGGCCGAAGAAGCCTTCGAACGGCATCATCTGTCGTACTCGGAGAGGAGCACCGATATGTTGGTGCTGCGGAATCCCGGTTACTATCACTGGCGAAGTGGCGGCGAGAAACACATAAACGATCCGCTTAGTATCGCCAACTTGCAGGTATGTATTCCAATTGCTGAAAGATCGCAATTTGATTGCCAAAATGATTTCGAAGACTGATTGTGAAGAATGGGGGGAGGGGGTATATGCGACTCCTCGATTCACACTACTCGAGGAAAATTGTTGGAAAATAAAGGTATCGTGATTACTTCTCGGTCAGTTTTCAATCCAAACATTCACTGGAACATCAAACGGGTCAAATTTCCGTGTGATTCTTTAACCCCCACCTCGCCTCTAGTTGCTTCTCCAGTCATAATCTTTTGGTGTTCTTTGAAGTCGTAACTTCAAAGACCACTGTGTGCTGCCATTTTTGTGAACATACCTCTCAATCGAATGTTTCTGCGGTTTCAGGAAGCGGTCACCAATAAGAACAACAACGCGTACAGTAAATTCTGCGAGTCGACCATGGAGAGTGTTCGTGATTGTACCCTTCGAGGGCAGCTCGAGTTGATTCCGTCCCGTAATCCGGTCCCGATAGAACAAGTAGAACCGGCAGCTAATATCGTTAAACGATTCGCAACTGGTAGGTGCCCAGTATCCTCTAAAGCACGCGTACAGTAGCCAACTAGCGTGGAAATAATGCTGGAATTTCTTGCCCCTAGGTGCCATGAGCTTCGGCAGCATATCGTTGGAAGCGCACTCGACCTTAGCCGTGGCTATGAATAGAATTGGTGGCAAATCGAATACCGGAGAAGGAGGTGAGTCGTTTGTACAAAGTGTTGAATGACAGTAGTAGCTCACATAGTGAACAGCAATGATGACGTGTGATCGATCACATTTTAGGCGAAGAAGCGGACCGATACTTGGACACGGATCCGGAGAATGGAAAACGCTCGGCTATTAAGCAGGTCGCATCGGGTCGGTTCGGAGTTACCAGTTCGTATCTGGCGCACGCAGACGATTTGCAGATCAAAATGGCCCAAGGAGCGAAACCTGGCGAAGGCGGTGAATTACCAGGATACAAGGTGAGTTCGTCGTATCGTAGTCGTAGGGTGGATAATCCATTGAGAGTTCAGTGATCCCATCTTTCATTCGCTCCTTCCGCGAAACTCACGTTTGTCGTCTTGTGTTTCCAGGTGACTAAAGAAATTGCGAAGACCAGGTACTCGGTGCCTGGTGTCGGGTTGATATCTCCGCCACCGCATCACGATATCTATTCCATTGAAGATTTGGCCGAGTTGATATATGACCTTAAGTGTGCTAATCCTAACGCTCGAATCTCGGTGAAGCTGGTATCGGAAGTTGGTGTCGGCGTCGTGGCGTCTGGAGTCGCAAAAGTGAGTATCACCAATGTGTAATCGAGTGTTCTTGGGAGAATGAATATGTGACCTGGAATCATGAAATGTGCCTCTCGTGCGGAAACAGGGTTTTCGAGATAAACGAGTGTAAAGGTGGGATGGTGGTAGTGGTGCACACAGATGTACATAGCGTGTACATCTGTCGTGGTACGTTTACGCGTTGCTATGACAACCGCGTTTCGAATTCTTGTTCTCTGTCATTCCCCTAGGCACGTTTCACATGACGCCATATAAACGGATGTTTCGAAACTTTTGATGCAATTTTTAAATGCAATTTGTGGAATAACTAACGAAGATAGGAAGCTGCGATTTGACTTATTCGAAAGAGCGTGAATTTTTCTATAAGAATTGTCAAGAAAATGAAAAATGATTTTTTGATACCAGGTGCATATTTCATGATTCCAGGTCACATAGGTATGTATTTGTTATTCATCTACTCTTTACCTGTGTTGATTGCTGCTGCTACTAATTCTGCTCCATCACTCATTTCTCTTCTATCTTTTGGGTCCCAATTCTTCTCTATCTATAGCTTTAATATGTCCACAAAAATGATCAAGCATAGCAGTAAGTTAATTAAACAAAGCCACTCGGAAAGAAAGCAGTCTCACATTAGAATTCCAGTAGACACCCAGCAAAGTACCGACCTGGTGGCGTGCACAAGAAAAATGAACGTCAGTCAAGGTAGAAGGGTGAGTTTTCATTTAGAAGGGTGTAGTATTGTCATGGAGTGAGATCCGACCCAGATCCTCCTCAGATTTGGTTGATAAGTCCGTTCAGGAACGTTCATTAATATTTTGTATTCCTCAGCTTCATGATGAAGTACTTTCTGTACACGGTTCCTACGATAACACCAGCAACATTTGTTTTAACAGGGTAAAGCGGAACACATCACCATATCTGGACACGACGGTGGAACTGGTGCCAGTTCGTGGACTGGTATCAAGAACGCCGGCGTGCCTTGGGAACTGGGAGTCGCGGAAACTCACCAGGTCTTGGTGCTAAACAATCTGCGCTCGAGGGTGGTGATTCAAGCGGACGGCCAGATTCGTACTGGTTAGTTTTCTTCTAGTCGTACATTTCATTTTCCGTCTCGATTTAGGTGATTCAGTCCTCCTGTGAACGCTACGAAATATTTACCATCGTGTTTTCGTTCTCGGTCTTCAGGTTTCGATGTCGTAGTGGCTGCTATCTTAGGAGCCGACGAAATCGGCATGAGTACGGCGCCATTAATAGCCATGGGATGCACTATGATGCGTAAATGCCACCTGAATACCTGTCCCGTGGGTATTGCCACTCAAGATCCGGAACTGAGAAAAAAATTCGCCGGCAAACCGGAACACGTTATCAATTATCTATTCATGCTTGCCGAGGAGGTGAGCTCCATTCTTTCCTATCCTTTAACTCATCCTCACCATTTCGGTGAGTAACACCGTACGTTCGTTCTAGGTTCGAGAACACATGGCCAATCTGGGTATGACGCGATACCAAGACCTAATCGGACGAACGGATCTGCTGAAGACGGCCGAGAACTCAAGCAATCCAAAATCGAAATTCCTGTGTCTCGATCACATTCTGAAGAACGCATTGCACATGCGGCCCGGCGTCAATATCGTAGCCGGCTCGAAAACACAAGTTAGTTTATAACTTTCTACCTGGTTCACTCGTTTGAATCTGGTTCGGAAATAAACTCTCGAATTTCGTGTTTAGGATTTTCAACTCGAAAAGCGATTGGATAACATATTGCTGGAGAAGTCGCAGCCGGTGCTGAATGGCGAGAAGAAGCGCGTCGACATCGAAATGGTCATCAACAACGAGTGTCGAGCGTTCACATCTACTCTGTGTTACCACATATCTATGTGAGTGACGACCGCATTCTCGGTCAAATTAACCAACTGGCTTCCGTCAGCCCGTTTTGAACTACTTGTGTTTTTGTTTGCAGGAAATACGACGAAGGACTTCCGGAAAACAGCATCAATATTAAGCTCACTGGTTCCGCCGGTCAGAGTTTCTGCGCGTTCATGACCTACGGCGTGCACGTAACGCTCGAAGGAGACGCGAACGATTACGTAGGAAAGGTGAGTTCCTGCTACCCGCGTCTCAATACTAACAGCCGATGTCAACTACTTAACTGGGCTTCGGTGCAGAAAGATCCGTCTGGGCCCCCTATTACTAGGAAAGAAAAAGAGAAAAGATGGTGCCCACCATACAGGGCTGGATTCATATCATTTGCTCTTTTTCACACTTATGGAGCCTCAAGGCGTTACTAAATTGAACTTTGTATTTTGAAAATGACGAGCCTTCAAGTAGTTTGTTGATTCGGATTCCGTCACTGCTAAAGGCTTTGATTTTGTGCAGGGCTTATCGGGCGGCGAGATCGTGATCTACCCTCCCAAGTCGTCTACATTCGAATCGCACAAAAATGTAATCGTTGGCAATGTGTGCTTGTACGGAGCTACTCGTGGTAAAGCGTTCTTCAGAGGCATCGCTGCTGAACGGTTCTGCGTCCGAAATTCCGGAGTTGTGTGCGTTGTCGAAGTAATACAAATTTTTCATTACCCGCGAAAACTCAAAACGCTGTTGTTTGGGGAAACGATTGGTCAACTTTTTGTCGACTGTTTTAGGGTGTCGGTGATCACGGCTGCGAATATATGACTGGCGGTTGCGCCGTTATTCTAGGTTTAACCGGTCGTAATTTCGCCGCCGGCATGTCCGGTGGTATTGCCTACGTGTTGGATGTGGACGGTAGTTTCAGAAAGTAAGTAATTAGTGCTTTGTATTCGGACGTCGTGAACAGTGATTCAGTTTTCATTCTTAGAGCTAAATCATATGGACTGGCTTCGTGTCGGGGGAGCGTTACGGGTTTTGAGCGTATTGAGGGGAGCGTAACAGTTTTCGCTCATGTATACCCATGGCTGGAATGAAAGTTAATTTCCATGGAAATGATAACGTGCACATTTTTATCGCATTCCTTTTCGTTTCTTCTCAAATGCAACATTATTCCCGGTTATGTGCCAAATTAAAGACATGAAAATGTCAAAACTTGATTTCTCCATTTCCCTCAAAAAAGTAACTTGGGTTCGATCCTGTCGATATATCTTCGTTTTCATGCCACGCCAGCTCGGAGCTCCCCCTCCCCCGTCATTAGGAGAACCTTCCCGGACCCGAGACCAGATAAGAAAAAGGGTGTCTGAGGAGCGACGCGGATATGATACATTTTGATGGGACCGGAGCTTGACAAAACATTTTTATTAAAGGTAAGATAGGTACGAATTTTTGGCTGCAGCTGGAGCCAAATTACTGGACGCGCCAAATTTTCCAATTTATGTCGAGTTGAAACCAATGCACGCTTCCTCTTTCGAACCAGAACTACTGTGATTTTGATATTAACTCCGGATCTTCTTCCCAAACTCCTCCCCTCTGCTTCTATATTCCCTCGCCTCTTATGTCCAATCCTATCAGGGAGCTAAAGTCGGAGCCAAAATCAATCTGGCTATTATATTCTTATTCGGTAATAAAACTAGACGAAAACCTTTTATCGGAGCTAGAATTGAAACCAAGTAGAAATTGTTTAATCGAAGCCTAATTCAAAATGTGTCAGAGCTGGAGCCGAAGCTACGTTTAAATTGGTAGAGAGTGGAAGCCTGGTCGAAGTAGCTTCAGTTTTGATGCTGGCTCCGGATCCTTGACAAAAAGACAGCCAGATAGCTGGCAGTCAGCTAGAAAAACTGACAAGCTGACAGACTGATGAATAACCCCTCTTCGACAGAAACGAATATAGAGTCAAGATCCAGGATACTTGCAGCTAAGGTTTCTCCATCACTGTGTATTCTACGGTCATTATGTCTTTATTCCTGTGCCGGATAGATCCAGAGCCTGTCTCCAGCTACCGAAGAAAGCGTTAGGGTTTTTAAGTTAAGACCAACAGAGAGACTGTGTGCCATAAAAACTGTACTCTGAAAGACATACTGACAGTCAGGCTGATGAAAAGAAAAACTGGCAGAAGGATAGATAGCCCTCTCCCTTTCCCTGTGGGAATAAACGAAGCCGAGTCGAAATCCAGTAACCAGAAACGAAGATTCTTGAACATATCCACGTGTGTCAGGGACATTCATTAGGCATATATGTATGCAAGAGAAGACAAGAATCGAATCCGGAAAAATATCCCTCGTATGTTGTTTGTTATTTAGTACCAACAATCCTCATTCCTTCTTTCTTCTTGTCGCAGCAAATGCAACAAAGAAATGGTAGAATTACTCCCGCTGAAAGATGAAGCCGATTTGAATTATGTTCATTCGCTGCTGGTCGAATTTCCAAGAAAAGACAGGATCCATTATTGCTGCCGAACTGATGGAGAACTGGCCCGCTTCAACCGGCAAATTTGTAAAGGTTTGTACTGGCAACGAAGCGCAGTTTTGTTGAATTACCTCTCATGTGCTCATCCTGATCGCGTTGACTTATCATTTGCGTAGGTCTTCCCGTACGAGTTCCAGCGTGCTCTGAAGCAGCTGGCTGCCGAAAAGCAAGCTTCGCAGAAACAGGCAGCCGGTGATCAGAAGTTCGTGCCGCCGGTCACGAAATCGATCCAAGATATCGAAGAGACGGTTACCGATACCGCGTTCCAGAAGAAGAAACTGGAGAAAGTTCTCGATAAAACGAGGTAAGTGAAAGTTGCCGCGTCCCTTTACGGCTGCTTTTCCCACGATCTTATGTTTCACGTCGAGATCTTGTTGCTAAATCTTCCTTTGTAATGTTTAGGGGTTTCGTCAAATATGGCCGCGAAACGAATTTGTATAGGTTGGTCGAGAAGCGTATGAACGACTGGGACGAAATCTACAACTTCCCGCAAGTACGAAAAGGTCTGCAAGTGCAGGCCGCTCGCTGTATGGAATGCGGCGTACCGTTCTGCCAGTCTTCGCACGGCTGCCCACTGGGCAATATCATTCCCAAGTGGAACGACTTGATTTTTAACGGAAACTGGAACGAGGCTCTTAACCAGCTGCTGCAAACGAATAATTTTCCAGGTTAGATCCGCATTCGCATTATCACAAGTCTGTTGGTTGAGATATTTGCGACTGTTCGAGTTTCGAACCCGGGTAGAAAACATCTCGGCAATAATATATTTTTTTATATAGGTACTCGGAAAGCACCCATAAATAAACACTTTTCATGCTGAAAAAACTTCAGTGTATCAGGCAGGCTATGAATGACTCCAAGATGACCTTCGAAATCTGACAACATCGATATTGTACTCATTGACTTTTCTTACTGTGGGTCTTTTTCATCCGTAGATGCCCTATTTTTAAACTTAGGGTTACACAGATGTCAAATGTGAATTCAGCGTTTCTGAAAACACATGAAATGATAATCATTTGGAAATGCTGAACCCATCCTTTCCATTTAAGTACTTCAAGTTTCAGGGGATCGAAATGGTATCTAAAACGAACTAAGTGTCCTCAAGAACATGAAACATGATATTATAACGATCAAAAATTCTGATCCTACCCCTTCCTACTCCCGTAGGGATTGCCCAAATTTTCAACTTGGTTATCAAAATAATATTCACAATGTATTCGGTAACCCTAAAAGTTTATATTTTATTGAAATTTGTATCAAGTGCTTAGCTAGTTTTAAGAAGACGAATTTGAAGATAATATCGCCTCCCCTTGACCGTCCAAATTGAAATTATTTTGTAGAAATCTTTCGAATAATTGAAAAAGTATTGCTCTCCGTGCTCACAAATGATTTATTTATATATTATTTTTATTGAAGGCCAATATTATGAAATCTTCCCTATAGAAGAATTCTGGTACCGTGCCTAGTCAAGTGCCAAGTACCTCAATTTTCAGATTTGAGTCGAATTATCGAAAGCGAAACCAAGAACTCTGAAAACCGTATAGTGTATCTTGGATCTCATTGTTTCAGCTGATAAATTTCTGGACGTTTTCTTATGAAAAGTCTCTACGTGACCCAATGTGACACAAAAAACACAATCGTGTGAGCGTGTGTGTGTGTATGATACCGAAAGGTCGGAAATTATTATTCAACATGTGAACTTTAAGCATAATATTCTTTTAATTATCAACACTCCAACGCTTCTATTTTCATGACCTCGGATAGTGATCCAGGGACGTACCGAAAAGTCTGTGTGTGTGTAGGGGAGGGGGGCAAAAAAATTGTGAAAGTTCCAACTGACTCAACTCGAAATTCCCAAGTATCAAAGCAAAAAGAAAGAAAAGCCTTTTGACTTGTTAGGATTTTTTCCAACTGACTCAACCCAACTTCTCAACTCAGTTCTCAAGTATATCAAAGCAAGGGGGAAAAAACCTTTTGACTTGTTCCATTTTTCCAACTCCGCTTGACTGAAATTGTAAATTTTCCCAACTGCTGAGTGAAAAACACTTACAGGGGGAGGTGGGTGACCCCCCCCCCCCCATTGGTACGTCCCTGCAGTCATCCTAATTTTCTGCAGAGGACCTAAATTGATGTACACAAACCCAAAACTCATTCAGATACTCATAACGTCTTGTCTGTGTTCTTATTATTGAATATTTGCCTACCAGATGCACACTCTGTCCCCTAGACGTTGAGAACTAACGTACTAACCAATTTTCCTGATTATAAGCCCTCTTTCTCCCTGTCTTGTCTTAATCTTTCAGGAAAGTGGAAGATCACTTGAAAATAACCTGAGAAACGAATTCAGCAATCGTATTTCTATAAAGAATGATGTCCGTATTTCAACTTTCGTACAGGTTAATACCCCAACCCTCCTGACTAACGGCGGACAGTTATCCTAATTTTTCCAAGGTCAGACTGATGTGAACCGTGATTCCTGTGACCTTGACTCGAATATTCAGAAGCGTTTGTCACAATATTTTATGTTGAACTCCAAAATTGACTAAGTTTTGAGGCCCTGTTCCCTGTAGATTGCCCGGTTTTCAAAATCGGGTCAAAATAATACAAAAATGAATTTGACAACCGTAATATAAGAAACTGTGTTCCTATCGTAAGTATTTAATGAAACTTTTATCCATCAACACCCCTCCCTCCTCTCGTAAGTTGTTTTATTTACAACTTGAAGTCAAAATAATTTCATAATCGAACGCCGTGACGCTAGAAATCCCAGGGTGTCTGCCAGTCCAATAAATCCAATATTCGAAAAATAGTCCAATAAGTCAAATAAAAGTCTAATAATTTTATTTAATATTGGTTCAATAAAAAAATTGAAAAATAAGGAAATAAGTATAATATTTTTAAAGTTGTGAAAAACTTGACTGGATTTGAAAAAGGGTTAATTCTAGGAAAAAGAAAATTCTTTCAGCGATTAAAAAAAATTAATGATGAATGAATAAATAAATGAATAAGAAAAAATTTGCGTAGGTACGTCTTTTTTAGTTGTGATTAGGCATATGAAAAGGTTCAATAAAAATCCAGTATTTTATATTTTCGAATCTGGTAGACGCCTTGAATCTAAGAAATGATGCCTGTATTGTAATTCATGAAAATTGTGACCTACGCATTCCACTTTTGCAGTAATACCTCGAACTTTGAGTAAAACTTGAAAGCGAATTCAACAATAACCTTGGAAATCCTAGTATGTTTCAGTTTCATTTGATCAATGAAATATCAAAACCTTCCGTAGTATAAAGTCCTTGCAGAATTCAGTTCAGCACAAGAACCAAAAGTATATAGCTGGTTGTAAAAGAGCAGGTTGTGACGGGCGGGAATAATTTCCCCGGTGAGAAGATATAGTGGCAGAAAAGCCGTCCTGAGGGTATTTGAACCCTCTTCTGCTCAGAGAACCCAACTGAAAAAGTGTTCAAAATTCAACATTTCTGTCTACAAATTATAAGCCTGTGTTGATGAATAGCAATATGAAGAGGTATTTACAACCCTTCCCTCGTGAAGCGGGGATACTAAGTGCAGTCATTTTCGTTGGGACATTTGGTACAACAATGCACTTCTGCACTGTGTTTGCTACATCTACAAATGTGCGAGAGGAACGCGAAAAACAACTAGAAACGTAGACATATTTATCTCCTAGACATGAAACCAAAGTTAGTGTTTTTCATTTTCGGCTAGTCATAGGGCCATGCAGAGTAAAGTGGATCGTCAATTTTTTTTCTCAGAATTTCTAACGCGACCCAGGTAAAAGTTGCCTTTAATTTAAAAAAATTGTGAATTTGTTTTTTAATTAGTGAATTTTTCCGAAGGGATTTGTCCTTGAAGTTATGAAATGTACCATAGGGCTGAAAAATTGTGTTATGCAGCGCCTTGAAAATGCCGGTTATCCAAAAGTTTTACATAATTTTTTTGATAGTATTCATCGTAAGCTTCAAATTAGTTCGTCAATAAAGTTTGCCTATCTGTGAAATTGACGGCGCTAAATCACTTACAATACTGTGTTTCCTTATAGCGCCTTCAGGATGGCAGATAGGCAACATTTACATATAACCTGAACAATAGTAATGATTGAGATCTACAGAATTAGTTACGTGCAAACTTTGCCTATCTGTAATATTAAAGACGCTGAAGCACTTATATGTTGCTTTGTAGCGCCTTTGGTATGGCAGATAGGCAACATTCACATGTAATCCTAAGAGTAGTAATGATTGGGATATACAAAATTAGTTATGTACAAATTTTGCCTATGTGCAATATTGAAGGTGCTGAAACACTTATAGTATGTGTTGCTTTATAGCGCCTTCAGTATGGGAGATAGACAACATCCACATATAACGTTGACAGTTATAATGATTCAGATCTACAAAATTAGTTATACACAAATTTTGCCTATCTGTAATATTGAAGGCGCTAAAGCACTTGTAAGATTTGTTGCTTTATAGCGCCTTCAGTATAGCAGATAGGCAACATTCACACAATCTTAGTAGTAGCGGATTGAGATCTACAAAATTAGTCATGTACAAATTTGCATGTCTGCAATATTGAAGGCGCTAAAGCACATAATATTTGTTGCTTTATAGCGCCTTCATTATGGCAGATAGGCAACATTCGCATATAACCTCAACTGTAGTAATGATTGATCTACGAAATTAGTTTGTACAAATTTTGCCTACTTGCAATATTGAAGGCACTTAAGCACGTGAAATATTTGTTGCTTTATAGCACCTTCAATTTTACGGATAGGCAAAATTTGTATGTAAAGTTCGCGATGAAAAAGGTTATGTGCAAATTTGGTCCATCTCGCATGTTGTGAAAGCTGTAGACCATTGAATAGAAGTACGGGTAAAAATGAAAACTTCGGACGGTACGGGTTAAGATTATTTACGACAAAATATTGATAGAGGTTCATTTTTGGACGAAATGAAACAAAATGTCAAGGGAGCGTTACGGTTTTCACTCAAGTATACCCATGGCTGGAAGAAGATGAAAATGTCAAACCACTGAACTGAATTGTCACCATGAAGGGCTAAAGAACTGTGAGCTGAACTAAGCTGGAAATGAGAAGAGAAAAGAAGAAGAACTATAGTCGTGCAGGGCACAGCAAAGGTCAAGATCAATGAGGACAGGGCTGGAGTTACTGTTTTCGCCCAAGTATACCCATGGCTGAAAGAAAAATAAATTTCCATGGAAATGTCAATCACTGAATTCGTGTCAGGGGAGCGTTACGGTTTTCGCTCAAGTATACCCAGTAGTAAAAGCATATAATATTCCTATTCAAATTTTGCCCATCTGTGAAACTGAAGGCGCTAAAGCACTTGAAATACTTTGGCGCTTTACACCGCCTCCAATATTGCAGATAGGCAAAATTTGTACTTATCTCATTTTGTAGATCTCAATCTCAATCATTACTACCGTTAACGGTGTATGTAGATTTTGCCTATCTGCCATACTGAAGGCACTATAAAGTAACAAAGTGTTGTAAGTGCTCTAGCGCCTTCAATTTCACAGATAGACAAAATTTGTATACATGCACTAATTTGAAGTTCGCGATGAACACTATTAAAATGGTTATGTTAACATTATGCGTAACCTGCATTTTTAAGGCACCGCGTAACCTTCAATTTTTAGCCCTATAGTAAATAACTTCGAGGACAAATCCCTTAGGGAAAGTTCACAATTTAGAAACATTTTTAAAACACATGTTTTGTCTCCAAAGGCAACTTTTTAATTAGGTCGCGCTCAAATATTCGTGTTTTTTCTTTAGCCTCTACCCTAATGCAGAACATCAGTCCGCTGGAAAACTTTTTGTTTTTCTGAATCTCTTTCCCGGGATCATTTTGGTGGGCTTGAAAAGAAACATAGTTTTACACACGGTTCGTGTCTATTTTCAGAGTTCACTGGCCGCGTGTGCCCAGCTCCGTGCGAAGGAGCCTGCGTCCTAGGCATCAACGAGTTGCCCGTCACCATTAAGAACATCGAGTGTGCCATCATCGACAACGGTTTCGAGCAAGGCTGGATTAAACCCGAAATCCCGAAAGTGAGGACCGGTAAAAAAGTGGCGATCGTAGGCTCCGGTCCGTCCGGCCTCGCAGCCGCTCACCAGCTCAATAAGGTATAGTAAATGAGATGATGTTTCACCTCCCGGGCCCCGTACACCTCGCTTATTCGAGCAGCCGGTTCACGTAATGTCTGTTACAGGCCGGCCACACGGTTACCGTCTTCGAACGGAATAACAGAGTGGGCGGACTGCTGCGCTACGGCATACCGACTATGAAGCTGTCCAAGGAAGTCGTACAACGACGAGTAGACCTGCTAGTCGCCGAAGGCATTCAGTTCAAAACGAACGTAAACGTCGGAAAAGACATATCAGCTAAGGTACCTTACTCGCCATCGCACGCTTTTGATACGCCTCCAACCGGTCAGATATTTTGTTCATTAACGTATTTTGTCGCAGGAACTGGTCGAAGACTACGACGCAGTGGTGCTGTGTACCGGAGCCACGTGGCCCCGAGATCTGCCGATTCAGGGGCGACAGCTCGAGGGTATTCACTTCGCGATGAGCTTCCTGGAGTCGTGGCAGAAGAAACAGGCCGGCGATATGAACGTGCCGCCTGTGCTGGCCAAGGACAAGAACGTGATCGTTATCGGCGGCGGCGACACCGGCTGCGACTGCATCGCTACGTCGTTGAGACAGGTGAGAGGAGGTTTACTCCGCGTCAAAAATTACAACATACGCCATTCGGGTCAGTTCGCTGTAACCGAAACGTCTGTTACAGGGCGCAAATTCGGTGGTCGCGTTCGAAATCCTGCCAGAGCCGCCTTCGAAACGAGCCAAGGATAACCCGTGGCCGCAGTTCCCGCGCGTTTTCAAAGTTGACTACGGGCACGAGGAGGTGCGGGCGAAAACGGGAAAAGATCCGCGCCAGTTCAGCATTCTCAGCAAGGTAAATTTTCGAAATTCGCTGAAGGACGAGAATCTTGAAAGTCGCGAGATTCGGCCGCCGTATATGTTGTCTTTATTGTCGATTTGTCAGTCGCATGTTTTGTGTTCAGGAATTCTTGGATAATGGCAAAGGCCAAGTATGCGGCATTAAAACAGCTCAAGTGAATTGGGTGAAAGACGAACTTGGAAGGTGGAAAATGGAAGAAGTACCCGATTCGGAAAAGGTGAAGTACTCGTTCCATATGTTGGTTTCCCAATGTTGCCCTTTCGGCCAGCTTAATAACCTTTGCATTTTACTTTTTCTAGATTTTCAACTGCGATCTAGTTCTGTTAGCCATGGGTTTCCTAGGGCCCGAAAAATACATTTCTTCCGAACTGGAGTTGAAATTGGATCCGCGTTCGAATTACGAAACGCCGCCTGGCAAGTTCAGCACGTCGCATCCGAAGGTTTTCGCCGCCGGAGGTAAGTGACTCGTAGGAGTTCTCGTCGTGTCGTCCCACTCTCACGATCTTCCCCGCGTTGCTGACGAATTCGATTTTCTTCCGACAGATTGCCGTCGAGGACAGTCGCTGGTGGTTTGGGGCATTACCGAAGGCCGACAAGCGGCCAGAGAAGTTGACAAGTTCCTGATGGGAAACACCGATCTGCCCGGCCCTGGCGGTATCATAACGGCCTGCATCTCTTAAGCTACGCTTCACGATCACTCAAAATCAGGTAATTACTGTTCGCTGGGCCGAAATGCCGGTAGACTTTCTCAACCTTCTTTCCCCTACTATGGTAACGCTCCATATGCTTTCTCATTGACGAGCAGGAAAACGACCCGACATAAGAATATTTTGGGATCCTTTTTCTTGTTGACCATCTCGTGTGCGTAAGTCAAGGAAAATACTACAAAATTTACATGATTCAAATATGGGGTTTTCAAGGTCGCTATATCTTAGAGTCTTATTTCGATGGCTCGAAACTGGTGGAGGTGGAGCTAAACTTGACAAGAGTAAGAAATATGACCTACAAAGGGAGAGGGCATCCTGGGGGTGAAACACCCCCCAATAATTTGGCAGTTGTCAACATTTGAAACTGTTCATTTGAATTTTTCATTTTCTAAGTACATTTGTTTGTTTATTTTTTCTCAGTCAAAAAATATTTTGATTTAAAAATCGGCAAATTTTTAAATTGAAAAAAAAAAATTGTCGGCAAATTTTCAAATTGAAAAAATATTTGTCGTCAAATTATTTTTCTTCTCCACCCCCCCCCCCCCCCCTTCTCCCAAACTGAAAGTCAAGTTTCGTTTCTGGGAGTGATAGTAACTTGTTACCATTTAATACTGACAAGTGTGAAGAAATTACCTTTTCAAGAAAAAGATGCCCCATTTTATACAAGTATAAAATAAAAAAAGATACACTTAGGTGTGTAAATTTTGTAAAAAACTTGGGCATCATTTTGGATTCAAAATTATTATTCAATATGCATAATATCGATCACATAACTTTGAAATCTAAAAGAATGGTTGACTTCATAAAGAGAAATGGAACGTGTTATAAAAATTTAGAAACAATGAAAATTCTTTATTCTAGTTTGGTCAGATCGGTATTGGAATTCTCCTCCGTTGTATGGGATCCGAAAACTCAACAAGGTAAAGATGAAATTGAAAAACATTTTTGAAATACTTACATTGCAACATCTTTACATACATATTATTCTTCTGAAATTGTATACATAGCATTTTTGGTTGGCTTTGAGATGAGTCTAAAAAATAGATGTTTGGCAAAGTTGATCTTCTTGAGGGATGTTCTGAATAACAAAATTTTGGATTCCAGCAACTTAATATTCAATTCAGGGTCCCTACATTTAAAATCTTCTATATGAAAATGAATACGTTTGTTTGTGTGTTTGAGTGCTTGTTTGAGGTTGGCGGCTGAACCATAAGAGCTGAAGGGTTGGAACTTTCTGGATGTGTTTGTATGAACCCGGAATAGGTTTTAGGCTATAAAAAATTTCGGTTCCCTAATTAGGAGTTGGCCGCAAAATTTCGTCCCCCCTGGCCCCCCTAATTTTGTTTTCAACTTGAACTTTTTAGAATCGTTTTACATCGAACTTCTTCACATTCTGTTAAAATTTGGCGGCTGTAACTGTCTCCCTTCAGAAATTATTAGGGGGTTGAAAGTCTGAAATTTCCAAAACGAGCTCAAAATGCCTCATTATTACATGTACATGGATTTAATGCGACCATAACATATTTGGATATTGTTTCGTACTCATTTATGTACCACACGGCCCATTCTCAACCACGTATCACCTCCAAAAGCCCTAAAATTTCAGTTTTTAAAACTATGTTCAGCATTCCTTCTAACTATCCGACTGAATTTTTGAAAACACCAACATTTTCCTATGAATAACACAAATATGAAGCAGTAAACTGCAAATAGATCAGGGCCCTCCATCTGAACGCAATGAGAGTTGAAGCTATTTGCAGTTGTAAATTTCCGTAAATTTCAGTAGCGTTTCTCAGGGAACCTTTTCCGAGCCAAGAACCGCGCTTACGGTGACAGATTTCGAGGGGCGGCAAATTTTTATACAAAAATAGCGGGGAAAAAGAAGGAAATTCGGAAAAAGAGAAAAAGAAGAAGAGGCAGACAGAAAAAAGGAAACAGTTGCAGAAAACATGACTGGGAAATAATTATCAATTTTTGACCTGCAGCTCATTAGGAGGATATGAAGTGGGTGGGGGAGACATTTTATTGAGTGCTTATAGTGGCTTGGCTGCTAAAATCCACAGCTGGTTACAAAGAGCGTAAGCAAACAGTAGAGGAGTCCATAAGACATTAAAAAAGAAGAGAAGTGACGTTGATCCCAGGAAATCGTTGGAAGGATGGGGAGGGAAGATGGGCAAGCGGTTTCCTGTAAAGGGAAGAGGAGGGGACTAACTCAGTTAACCGAAAACACTTTAGCCAGCTCACCTTAGCCAAATCACTTTAGCCCACAGTCTAGATGAGCCGCGAAGCGGGTCAGCTAGTGCTGATATATTTGGAACACCTAGAGGCTCGGTATCAAGTATGGATAATTCTCCAGCATTATATAATAATACATATATTACCCAAAAAGACCCTGGGATCGACGTATTCTTCATGAGTAAGAGACAGTATACCTCATCAGTCGTTAAAGTACTCGAGGTTGTGTATGTCCTAGTCTCTGCAGTTCTTTTCTTATACCGCATAAGTGTGGTTTGTTTCGGCCCCTCGGCTCCCCTAAACCCTCAGTTCTCAATTCACAAATCTCAACTGCCTCCTTTGCGTGTTTTTGTTGTTTCAGAATGCAACAGCCAACCGTTTTTTGTCATCGAGCGAACGCGACTCGCCATATTTGCCATTCCTTCGAACGATACTTTATACTTGTTTCATAATTCCGCTTTGTAGTTTCTAAAACCTCTTCAACGTTCATTTTGTACGCGCAACACATTTTATTTCGTTCCTTCATCGAGTATCTATACGGATTACGAAACGCTGAAGGACTTGACACGTATGCGAGAATAGTCATCTGTAATAGTTCCATAGATAATAGTCGGTAGACTTCTGCTAGGTAATACGTAATGTATTTCATATGTTCCATATAATGAGAAGAAAATATTTACAATCACGAAGACAATAATTGAGACTTGATTTTTCTAAATATCAATTCGAACGTTGGGTTGTGGCAGATGAAAAATTCTGTATTTCCTAATTAGATTTTAAGTTTTATTACTATTTTTCCGTTTTGTATGATCGAGTTGAAAAATGAAAAAAGAAAACCAAAAAAACGAAAACGGGTACTTAGAAATAGTAGTGGTGTCGAAGTGTGACGTTTGAACAGGGTTGCTGTACCCCTGTTATCCGCGAAATTATAACGCTTCCGCTGATTATTCTAGTCACTGAAGGGCAAATCGAAGTGCAGCATGTATCGGTGCGAAAACCACTCTTGTAAAAGGTGTTGTAACATTTTTGCATTTATGTTTTAGAAGTAACGTTATCAATTTTTCTGTGTTTAAGTTACCCTCCATTTTGTTTTTTAAATCATGTATTTCGTTAACGCTTTAATTTTTTTCTCTTTCTATTTTTGTTCGGAAGATTTCACGTTAAAACCTTCGTGGTAGCCGAATCGCGAACATTCATTCCGTTCTCAGCTGTCTCCGCTGATTTTTCTTTTTTGAATCGAGTATTATAAATGTTTAATACGGTTACTGTCAATTAGAATTTATCCTAGAGAATGTATACTTATTCGTAAGTTAAGGAGACTTAAATTGTAATACCTCGATCGAAAAGGTTCAACTACCACGTTAAATATTTTAAAATCGCGTCGTCGAACGCTGTAAATTGAATTTGGTTCCTGTTAAATTGTTAGAACTTCTGGAATAATCGACGCCTGAATTCCGAACGTTAAATGTACGAATATAATTGATAATTTTACACAAAATGAGTAAGGAAAGTGAATGAAGTCAAACGAAATGAAAATGAGACAGTTGACTTGTGTCTAGAAGTAAAAGTGCACGAGGACTGCCACATCTGCCTTGTGAATGCGAAGTGAGCGGCCTTACCAGTCGATTGTTATTTTAGTTTGTAATGTTTGATACCAACGCGAGTTTGAATATTTGATGCTACTCTTTATCATTATCGTATTATCAAAGTATCCTAAGATTATTCACATAGACAATAATTACTATAAACGTTATTTTTCCTAAATATACGAATGCTTGCACTTGAGTTTTCATTTTTGGGTTTTTGCAAAGCAAATATCCGTTCACGAAACGGACTAACTGCAAACACTTTCGGCTTCTGACTTCTGAATTCCAGCTACCGGTTTCTCATCCGCATCCCTGATGAGTATGTAAGAATTTAATAGTACCTTTCGTTTTCCTAAAACCGAGGTCCTAAAAGGTTCTTGGGGGGGGGGGGCAGTTAGCAAATGTTCGTCTGCTGCCCCGTTAAATCCGCCATAGTTTAAGAGTTCTAGTCTTAAGGACAGTTGCCTCTCCTTTCCACAAAGGAAAAAATTAGATGGTATTCTACTCGTAACAAACATTGGAAATCTTGCATTTGGTACATAGTTGTTGGTTATGATAGCTACATGGCCCCGGCCCCTTGAGGTTTTTCTTGGAGAGATTCTAATGATGAAGAAATTTATTTAATAGTTAGTTTAGTGATACAAAAAAAAGGATAAATTGTGCAAATAATTTTTATCTGTTGCACCTCCTCGGGAGAAGTCACAAGGGGCTTGGGGCATGTTGATATTATACCTGCCTGCAGTGAGTGCCTATTACTTATATTACCTATTAGTACAAATATGTCCTCTACACAAATCATTTTCATTTGAAGTAGCCACCCCCCCCCCTAGCAAAGCCCCCGGGGACCGGGGAAAATGGATATTAAAATGTAGTCTTCTTTGCTCTAGATTTCTTACCAAATTTTCTCTATCTCTCACCATTCTTGAGATGTTTAAAATTTTCCGGAAAATTGCCAATATCCCAAGAACGGTGAGAGATGGGGAGAAAAACCGAGAAAATGTGACAAGAAATCTGGAGCAAAGAAGTGCTAATCTTTCATTTCCTACGTTTTGAGATCAACTTGCCCCCTGCATCTGAGGACTTGACTGGTGGTGGAGGTGTGGTTACTTCACTTGGAAATGATCTGTATGGAGTACATATTTGTACCATTTGGTAATGGGTACTGCTGGTAGCTATGATATCAACATGCTCCCAGCCCATTAGAACTTCTCTTGGAGGTAGCTGCAGAGGGAAACAATTTGTATAGAGGAAGTAGTTTGGCAAAGTGATAATTTTTAAAGGCTTTGAACCTATCTTTTTTCTTTCCAACAGCGGATTCAGGAATCAAATTAAGGAGCAGCAATGAAGTGTATATAAGAATTTAATAGTTCCTTTTGTTTTCCTAGAAGCGGGGTCCTAAATAGTTTTTTTTTTTTGGGGGGGGGGGCAGTTAGCAAATGCTTCTCTGCTACCCTGTTAAATGTGCCACAGTTTACGAGTTCAAGTTCTAGTCTTAAGGACAACAGCTGCCCCTCCTTTCACAAAGGAAAACATTGGATGGTATTGTAGCAATAAACATTCAAAGTGTTGCGTTCGGTACATAGTCGTTGGTTATGTAGTTTATATTTTTCTACATGGCTCTTGGACTTTGAATCACGTGTTCTCAAAAAACAGATTTTGTCGTTTGGTTCTATCTTGTTTAATAGCTTCTTAACGGCGTCTATTGGAATTTAAACTCAAAGTAGCTGATATCTGGCGGCAGAGTCCAGAATCTTTCTGTTTGGGGGATCAAATAATTCGCTCCCATAAGAAATGTACAGACGATGATTCAATATTTTGAATTTTGAAAAATTTAGAGTTATTTGAGGGCAAATGCTTATTGAAATCATTGTTCTATAACATTGACTATGAACTGAAACAGTTATCGAAACAAACTATAACAGATGGAATCTGTATAACCGTATAAGACTAGACCGATCTTGGCTCCCCGTGTTAAAGGATGGGAAATATCGAGTTTGGTCACCCAGCCTTTTCCCCCCGCTAACACCCGCACAGGTGATTTTGCAGCGCGCTCTAGTTTATTTATTTATACAACCTTGGGTAGGTGTGCTACAGCCAGCTACCCCGCCCATTTGAAGGCATATCGGCATAGGTTTCCACCATCTCCTTCCATGTGTCGCGATTTCTCGTCAATCTTGTCCATCCTCCCCCCAGCTCTTTGAAGTCGTCTCTCCAGCGCAGTATTGGTCGGCCCTTTGCGCGTTTATGGCCATACGAGGTCCAAAAAGTTGTAATTTTATGCCATTTGGGTTCTTTCTTTTTTTATCAAGTGACCTGCATAATTCCATTTTAATTTTCTAATCACAAAGCCAATATCAGGTACGTTAATTTTTCTTTTTATGTCTGAAAGTCTAATTTTGTCTCTCAACTTAATTTTCAAAATACTTCTGAACGTGGAATTTTGCATTACTTTTAGTTTCTTGAATGCTTTTTCGTTATTGACCATGTTTGAGCCCCGTATGTCCCCACTGGTATCACGCAGCTACTTAGGATTTTTGCTTTAGTTTTGGTTTTCATATTACTTTTAAAAATATGTTTTTGGGCCCAAAATGCTTTCCACGAGTTATTTATGCGAACTTTAATTTCCTTGTCGGTTCTGATTTTAAACGACACGATTTATTCTAAGTACTTGTATTCGTCTACTACCTCGAGTTTTACTGTGTTGGGGAGGCAAAGTTCTTTTTTATAATCGTTCCTCATTATTTTAGATTTCTCCAGGTTAATCGAAAGTCTTACATTAGCCCCTTGCTGTCTCAGGTCCTCAATCATTGCATTAATTTCCTCCATATTTTTTCCAATCAGTACAATGTCATCGGCAAATCTGAAGTTGTTGATCTACAGACCATTAATCCTCAATCCGTAACCGTCCCACTATAGTTTTCTGAATACATGCTCTAATACCGCGTATGTAAAATATGTAATACTTCGCTGAAAACAGTTCAAAATTGCAGAAAAAGAAATCCGTTTCCGGTTGCACAGGTCAAAATTTTGGATGTTCTGGGCTTTTCTTTAAAAAAAATAATAAATAAAGCACTAAAAAGTTAGTACATTTTTCATTCAGCAGTTCAGTACTTTTCTGGACTCATAGGTTGGCAACGCTGACTTGACACGTCATTATTTGTTCGGCGTTGTTGAGTGGTTGCGTCGCCATTTTCTTGTTTCAACAATGCGCAATTATGTTTCCGGAGTTTGAAATGAACGTTTTACTATTTTCTTCCAAGTGCCGGGTTTAATTTTCGCTTGTAATTGTCATCAAACTTTCTCTAAGTAGCCCGGCGTGTTAGCGAATGTACCAACTGGAAGTATAATTCATGATATTTTCAAGGTTCAATGTATTTGAGCTTGTGTTACAATTGTCTCAAATTTCCTTGCGATTAAAGCATTTGGATTCTATTGGAAGTCATCCATCGACGAGCTTTGATTTAGCCAGTTGAACGCGTGAATGATCAGTAAGAAATCAATAAATTATCTATATCTTGCGGTATCCTGAATCGAGACACTAAGCAATGAATTGAATGGGATGCGTCGTGTTTTTTCGTCATTTTCATTTTTCTGTCAGAATAAGTACAAATGATGAAATGAAGTCGGAATTGTGTTGATTCCTGTCTTTCTCCGGGGAAAATCTAGTCACATGGACAGTGGGCTGTAGCTGATCCATTGGTACATAATAACTTGCTAGGGCAAGAATTTATTGATTTGTGTAGTTGCATTTCACCAGGCAACTACACGCCGCCACTGATGTCTTCTGCAGAAGATACGGTTGTAATCAATTGTTCTAAATGTAGAGCAAATGTATCATGCATGTGTATATATAGTGTTATATGTAAAACACTGTTGGAACCAGTACCCATCAGGCTTTAATTAGCATATTGACTACTGTCAACTATTTCAGTTACGACCCAAGTTGAAAACTGAGTCAGGTCAGGTGAATGGAATAACGGCGTGTATCAAACACAAGCCTGTGTATAATGTAACCTAATTCATCTACACTCGGACAAACAAACGTTTGTATATCGTTTTTTATTCTAGATCTCGAACTTGCATACGTTTTCCGTACATTTGAAATATGGTAACCCATCAGCATCCAGATCTTACAGTTGAGTCCTGATCCGATGGTCCAGTCTACAGCGCAAGAAGAAAAATAAAAGATCATGTGATTTCGGTCTGCCGCTTCTTCAAAGGTACTCAATTTATTACATTTCATTAGTGAACAGATATTGAATTATAATTTTAATTATTCTGAGCTCAAAACTTCTTTTCCCGATTTTGAGATTAACTGGGAATTTTTAATTTGCAGAAGTTCGCAATGTACCGAGGATAAGAAGGCCAGCTTACAAAATTTTCATTCCGCAAAACGTGTTGAACTGGAGTCGGTGTCAGGGATACACGAGACTATAGCAGAGGCAGTAAAAGTGAAGATGCATGTTCAGCCAAGTTCCGAAGGAATTTTGCGGTCTGTAGAGATTTCTCTTTATTTATAACATATTAGATACAGGGTTATTTATCATCAGTAATTTGCTATTGTTTTGGAGTAATGAACGTGCATATGAACCGTTATTGCGATGTTCAGGCTATAGAAGTAACTCCAGTAAAATGGTTGTGCAGGTTCTTCACTTTTTATGAACTCAGTATTATAGAGTCTTATCAGTATAACTAACTGGCTTATTAGTGACCAAATTGTAAAGGAACTTTGAAAAGTGTAATGAAAGTCTATCGAATAGTAAGCATTCTGAGTAGTATATGGAAAAATAATTATAAATGAATAGGTACTCTCAATGGCTACGAGTTCTCAGATAGTTGGAGCTCGTCTATCTGTGTTATTTAGTCAATATCGCTGTAACAAAAATCGCACCAGACAGTTTTTACTGCATTGAGTCACTGTAACAGATATTGATCTAGGTGGCGCAAGATCTTAGGCTTAGTAACGCTCTTGATGGCAAATTATTATGAGTGGCGGGTTAGTGATGTCTGCAGTCCAGTACATTAAAATTTCGGCTGAGGTCTTGGTCTTCCAGTATGTCGGACACAGGTTCGAGTCTGACTTTTAGATATGTTGTAAGCTTGAGGCAACCAGCGCAGCCAACAAACTTTCAACGAATCCCGTTTCATTCGGCAACCACCAAAAGTAAATAATTTTGCTTCTGTTTGTTCTGGGTCAAACGTGAGTGGTTGAAAAGTTGGCTTGCTGTGTAGGCTGGCTCCAGTGCACGGCTAGTAGTGATTCGCCGATCCGTTAAGCAATCTTCTCTGCCTTCTTGATCAGATTTACAATTTAATGTGAATTTTAAGTTATTAATTCTTCACTTAATTTTGTTTTCGTTATTTTTTCCCCTCTTAGGATAGTGCTAGTTACCTAATTATTCTTATGTTTGTACCTACCAGTCTTGCTCATCTGTTCCATTAATCTGTAGCTGTTCTACTACTGGGTTAGTGTTCGCTACAGTCGAGTGTTTATTCAACGTCTTAACATATGGTTTAAACTCTTAATGTCTCTGCTTATGATAGTGGCCAATAGTCACCGAACTTGGGGGGGGGGGAGACAGTGAAAATCTATAGCTCAGCGAGCTAAAGTCTCAAAGATGAGATATTTTCTTTCCGCATCATGTTACTATAACAGTTGTTGATTTAGAGGTGGTGTCAGATCTTAGGCTTGGCAGAGTGCTCTTAAAAGCAATTGACTTAAGAACGACGGGTCAGTAATACCTGCAGCTTCAGTGCATTAGTATTTTTGGCTGAGATTTCAGTCTTACAATATTTCAGGCACGTTATGTTCCGCAGGGGAGTCAGACCCTTGGGTGTGTTCTACACTGGAGGCAGCCAGCGCAGAAAACGAACCATCAACCGGTTCCGTTTCATTCGCAACCAGCAAAAGTAAATAATTTTGCTTTTGTTTGTTCTGGATCAAACGCGATCAGTTGAAGGGATTGTTCGTTGTGTAGGCTGGCTTCAGCCTGCAACCGGTTGTAATTCACCGATTCACAGCACATTCTACTCTGCATTCGTGATTGAATTTAAACTTTAAAACCACTTTTTATTTTAAAGTTATTTTTTATCTAATTTTGTTTTTAATTAATTTTAGTTTTATCTATGATAGTATTAGTAGCTAGATAATTTTAATGGTACTTATAGTTCGAGTGGACATGGGTTAGCGAGGGTCTGGAGAAGTAGCTGTGCCTTCTCCCTGCCTGCGTAGTTCTGTCGCATCCATGATTCCGTACTTTCTCCGGACAAGAGGGCCGTGGGAAATGTACGGTTCATTGAAGCGATAAGACTATTTGCCCTGGCCATAGGCGCAAATAGCCAGCGTGGGGGCCAGAAATTTCTTAGAAATACAACCATTTACCTGCTTATGTTATCAGTATATTCTTGGCAAATCTGGGGTGCTTTTTGGGGAAATTTGGGGTGCTCAGACCCCAACCCCCACGTGTTTGCACCTATCGCCCTACTCTCCCCGCATGTTTATACCTGCAAGCCCTATTTTAACCCATTGATCTGCAGCTATGTTCTAACATCTGGTTGGTTGAAAACTAACACAGGCAACAGTAATGTCTGTGGGGGATGCCCCCCTTTGCAGTGAACGGGCAGTCAGTGGCGAATGTAGTGGAGACCAGATTCTTCGATTCTTGATTTCATAGGTTCTTTTCCATTGATTTGGCCGGCGCTGATTGAGACTTTCCTGCCACAAGAACGCTGTGGAGGAAGTCTATGGTGGCTATACCCTTTCAGTGCTGGGTCAGTGGTTTGTGTGTTCGCATAGGTATACGTATGAGTAACTCAAGGTCCTTCGTACTCGTCTTCTCTGTTACGTTGCCTCTAACTAGGGTTTGGGGCTGATCCTTAACAGAGTGGAGCGTACTGGATATGGCGGCTGGGGATTAGCGCCAGGAGAAGCGAGCTGCAGTTTTTGGCTGTGATGGCCTTAATTGTTGTCTCGTGGAGTCTGGGGCCCTACTATGGGTAACGTAAAATCAGGGAAGACAATGGGAAGGCACCTTTCGGAAATTATTGTCCTTTCTTCTTAAAGGATGGGTCAGTCTCCCCGGACTTATCCTTTCGGAGGAAAGTACGAAAGTTTCTGAGTTCCTTTTGTGATCCACCCCGGTCTTTTCTGGTAGTTTGGACCTGTTTAGTTGGTGTGTCGTCGGCACAACAACCCTACAACCAGACTGACAGGATAAGACCGGAGTCAGCGATTTTCTTCCGTTTCCTGAGTGATAAATGCCAGGCACGTATTTTACCATTTTGGAGAACAGGAAAATAATTTCTGAGTTCGTTAGGAAATCTCGTTCTCCACATATTCCTAATTCCTTGTAATTATTCCTCAATTTGTGCATTCCTTAAAATCATACCACCCCGGCTGCAGGCGAGATCCGGAGGCGAAGCAGGTCCCCCTACACCCGCCTGCAGCCCCCTAGGTTCTAAGTAGGAGAGTTAGCTTCAGCCGAGCTTGTTATATCCTGCGAACTGTTAATGCTAACTGCCATCGTATTTCCCAAGTCTAGCCTTTTATAGGTCTACTGTCTAGAGTAGTTAAGCTGTCTTCAGTTCTCTCAGACTTTAATTGCAACTTCGATAGCAACAGATGAAGGAGTCTCATTCTGTAGGTAGAGTCTCGAGCAGTAGGCATGTCAGTCTGGCGTCTTGATTCCTTGTGAACCAATTAACTCTCTAAAGAAACGCATAGGAAAAGTCAGGGTCAGTGAGGCTCACGATGTAAACCTGGTGGGCTAGACCTTGTTCTCGCGAGTCCTCGTGCCCGGGGGCAAGGTTCCCATCAGTTATCAGCGGATCTGGTCTTAGACACCCCTGGTCCCAGTATGATGCGTGCTCATTAAAGAGTTAAATGAGTATCGAGCGGATCAAGAAGCTTCGTTTAATCTCATTTTTATTTAGTCCCCAAAGGTCAGTGTTGGAAGTTGTATAAGGATCCGAAAGGATAATTCTGATTTACCTGTAGTCATCATCCTTCTCAGTCCTTTACTTATACGTACTCGAAAAAGAAAAAAAGAAAAACTAAAGTGAATCTGTTCTTGCTACATTCAGGCATTAGATATTAAGAATACCCGATTTTCTTTTCTAGTGTTACAGTCTTACGGAGACCTTCAGCTTCGTGGCTTTTCAGGGTTATAATACAGTCTTACATCTCCTAACAGTCATATCTGTATCCTCTGTGAGGAAGTTCTCGACCGTAAGACTACCTGGTAGATCTATGCTCTCCCTTGATTTGAGGCAGTCTCTTCAGTGAATCGGCCAATAGTGAACCGTGTGCGGTTGAGCTGTTATGGCTCTTCAGTGAATCGGTCACGGTACGTGTGCGGTTGAGTTGTCTTGATCATTGCCGGATCATAAGACTCACAGGTAGCGGTAGTTTCCTCTACAGATTTGTACGCTTCTTGAAGATACTAACGAGGGTGTGAAACGTAATGTGTATTTATGTTGGCTAGAAGTAGAACAGAGTATTCCGCTCCTCTTTGAGCCAGTGTACGTACAGATTTCGTTTCAAACGTCTGAATACTAGATTCTAATGGGGAGGGGGTCAGGGAGATCATTTATTTTCTAGGCAGAGGTGCTTGAAAGTTAATCTTCCTGGCAGCTTTATGCTCTCCCTTTGTTTGGGACTGTCTCTTCAGTGAATCGGCCAATAGTGAACCGTGTGCGGTTGGGCTGTTATGGCTCTTCAGTGAATCGGTCACGGTACGTGTGCGGTTGAGCTGTCCTGACCATTGCCGGATCATAGACTTAACAGGAAGCAGTTACTTCTTTAGTACGGGATTTACGTATGTACTTATCAAAGGTAGACACACTTCACTGTTGGTCACTCAGTAGGGCGATTGGAGGGACAGTGTAAGACATAGCTTACTCAGCAGATCTGATGGTTTAGGACTGTAACACAAGAAAAGAATCTCGATGTAATACCTATTTTAGTACTTACTAAGAATATCTAAACTTCAAAGTGCGAATCTACTCGGTACTTACGTTTTTGACTAGCAGTCTCGAGTATATCTATTATTTTGTTTTCAGTAATGAAATTGTACTCCGAGATACTTCTATCAATGCACACAGGCGGTCAGTATCAAACATTTTGACAACTAGATGAATGAAGAATCAGCGCCAACGATAAGTATTTATTTCCGCTCCAACTTTGAAACTGCAGTCGATCATTTCGTCGTCAAGAACTTTTCATTAGTTGGACGGCAATGACCTGAACACTATTAATTATAATTGTATGTAGAATTATTGAGGGCGTGGCTTTGCCATATCGTGGAGTAACATGGCACATATACATTTTCATTACTCCTAGGGGCGCGAGTGAAAAAATAGAACGTGTGGTAACACTGAGTGTGATTCCTCATAATGTAGGATGTTGTAGCTATCATGTAAAACCTACTCGATATAATTATTTCCAAGCAGTCCTTTGCGCAGAGCTTCAAAAAATGTATAGAAATTATACATTACAGAAATCGTTTTAGATCATGAGTGAAAAATTATAGGAAACTGTATGTATTAGTCAATTATTGTGTAATAATCAGCATAGTGACCTAGCAATTTATAAACAAATTGAAAGAAATGTAAGGCGTGGGGGGGGGGATTTACACAGAATTGTTTATTTGTTCTTCATGACAGTAAGTGATCATTTTGATGTTCTATCTTATTCAAATCGAATGCCGAGGACATAAGTTCGTGTATTAAGGTCTCGACCTTTCAAAGGGAAGGTCACATTTGATTTTTTCTTAAGATTTTTGAAATTATAGAATAGTACAATACAATTCTCATGGTGAACATTGGTTGGTGTTATGCATAGTATATCAATTTGGGGTTACTTACAGTTGTTAATGGGCAGCCTTACAATTACAACTTTTTCCCCCGTTCATTCATTAACATTGCAATGTCACCCCTACTGCAGTTCTACTTGGTCCACTTATTTCACAATTCTGGGACAAAATTTGTGAGATGGGGTGTCACAATTTTTTGGGCAGTATATTCTGCACTCTCCCATCAAAATTGCAAAAAGAGCCCGATTCTCTAACTCAGTTTCTATGGTCTGTCTAGCGCAACATTTATAAAAGTTACAGAAAAAGTAAGCAAAGTCCCCCCCCCCCCTCATGTTACAGTACTAAGATTAACTGCTGATTTTTTATTTGCAGATATTCGCATAGCATCAAATTTGTACAAAACAACTGAAGATCCAGATGAAGGTCTCATAGTTTACGAATTTTCATTTTGCAAAAGATCGTTCAACTGGTATCAATAGCAAAGATAAAGCTCAACCAAGTGCTGAAAGATAATAAGTTGCAGTCTGTAGAAATTTTTCTTGTTACTAAGATATTAGCAATCCAGTGGTTATTCATCTTCCTCACGTTTGGTTGCAAAATCAGCACCAGTCTCTCGATATCTCCGCTCATTAGCGATCGCAACCAGTATAGTCTGAGAACTTGAATTCAGTAAAAATCTATTGGGTAGCAAGGATTTAAGTGGTATTGAAAAATAACGATACAGAATTTGAGAATGTATGCGATTCTACCTGCATGTATTTTCAATGAGGAATTTGATGTCAGTGTCAATTAGTTGATTTTCTGTCCTATCTCCCACCTTAAATTCGAATTTTAGTGTCATCAAAATGATGGCTATTCGTGGACGACAAAAAGGAATAAAAAGTGAAAATTTTGATGAAATTTTTATTTTGAATATGAAAAACGAGAAGCTCTCGACAAAAGTGGTTAACGCCATTCAGCATTCAAAATATGTATAACTCAAATAATTTGATCTCATCCCATTGTTTTTTATGCTGTTGTGTTGTGTAATGATTATGAATGAATACTCTCAATAGCCGTGGGTTCTCAACAAGTTACAGCTCTTCATCTGTCAGTGTGATTTTGCTAGAATAGCTAGGTAAATGGCAAGAATCTCGATGAAACATATTGGGTCACTATAACAGGTATTCATGTAGATGGCGTCCAATTTTAGGCTTGAAAGTACCCTTACCCACTCACTAGTCACTTGAAATTGACTAGTTAGGGAGATCTGCAACTCCAAAGTATTAGAATTCAGGCTCAGATTTCAATTTTGTAGTATGTCAGACACAGGATCGAGTCTGATCACTGGGCTTGTAGGCTGGAAGCAGCCGGCACAGGGCGAACCAACTTATCAACCAATCCCGTTTCATCTTGCAACCAGCAAATGTAATTAATTTTGCTTTTGTTTGTTCTGGATCAAACGCGATCGGTGGAACGGTTTGCTTGCTGTGCAGGCTGACTCCAGTGTAGAACCTGTCTTGATTCCCCGATATAATCTTCTCTGCCTTCTCGATTAGACTTATTTTTAAAGTTGTATTTTAAACTAACTTCGTTTTCCAGCTTATTTTAGTTTCTTACCTAGTATAGTGCTAGTTACTAAATTATTTTAAATATTTATTCTATTTCGAGTTGACATGGGTTAGCGAGGGTCTGGAGAAGTAGCTGTGCCTTCTCCCTGCCTGCGTAGTTCTGTCGCATCCATGATTCCGTACTTTCTCCGGACAAGAGGGCCGTGGGAAATGTACGGTTCATTGAAGCGATAAGACTATTTGCCCTGGCCATAGGCGCAAATAGCCAGCGTGGGGGCCAGAAATTTCTTAGAAATACAACCATTTACCTGCTTATGTTATCAGTATATTCTTGGCAAATCTGGGGTGCTTTTTGGGGAAATTTGGGGTGCTAAGACCCCCAACCCCCACGTGTTTGCACCTATCGCCCTACTCTCCCCGCATGTTTATACCTGCAAGCCCTATTTTAACCCATTGATCTGCAGCTATGTTCTAACATCTGGTTGGTTGAAAACTAACACAGGCAACAGTAATGTCTGTGGGGGATGCCCCCCTTTGCAGTGAACGGGCAGTCAGTGGCGAATGTAGTGGAGACCAGATTCTTCGATTCTTGATTTCATAGGTTCTTTTCCATTGATTTGGCCGGCGCTGATTGAGACTTTCCTGCCACAAGAACGCTGTGGAGGAAGTCTATGGTGGCTATACCCTTTCAGTGCTGGGTCAGTGGTTTGTGTGTTCGCATAGGTATACGTATGAGTAACTCAAGGTCCTTCGTACTCGTCTTCTCTGTTACGTTGCCTCTAACTAGAGTTTGGGGCTGATCCTTATCAGAGTGGAGCGTACTGGATATGGCGGCTGGGGATTAGCGCCAGGAGAAGCGAGCTGCAGTTTTTGGCTGTGATGGCCTTAATTGTTGTCTCGTGGAGTCTGGGGCCCTACTATGGGTAACGTAAAATCAGGGAAGACAATGGGAAAGGCACCTTTCGGAAATTATTGTCCTTTCTTCTTAAAGGATGGGTCAGTCTCCCCGGACTTATCCTTTCGGAGGAAAGTACGAAAGTTTCTGAGTTCCTTTTGTGATCCACCCCGGTCTTTTCTGGTAGTTTGGACCTGTTTTGTTGGTGTGTCGACGACGCAACAACCCTATAACCAAACTGACAGGATGAGACTCGAGTCAGCGATTTTTTTCCGTTTCCTGAGTGATAAATGCCAGGCACGTATTTTACCACTTTGGAGAACAGGAAAATAATTTCTGAGTTCGTTAGGAAATCTCGTTCTCCACATATTCCCAATTCCTTGTAATTATTCCTCAATTTGTGCATTCCTTAAAATCATAACACCCCGGCTGCAGGCGAGATCCGGAGGCGAAGCAGGTCCCCCTACACCCGCCTGCAGCCCCCTAGGTTCTAAGTAGGAGAGTTAGCTTCAGCTGAGCTTATTATATCCTGCGAACTGTTAATGCTAACTGCCATCGTATTTCCCCAGTCTAGCCTTTTATAGGTCTACTGTCTAGTGTAGTTAAGCTGTCTTCAGTTCTCTCAGACTTTAATTGCAACTTCGATAGCAGCAGATGAAGAAGTCTCATTCTGTAGGTAGAGTCTCGAGCAATAGGCATGTCAGTCTGGCGTCTTGATTCCTTGTGAACCAATTAACTCTCTAAAGAAACGCATAGGAAAAGTCAGGGTCAGTGAGGCTCACGATGTAAACCTGGTGGGCTAGACCTTGTTCTCGCGAGTCCTCGTGCCCGGGGGCAAGGTTCCCATCAGTGATCAGCGGATCTGGTCTTAGACACCCCTGGTCCCAGTATGATGCGTGCTCATTAAAGAGTTAAATGAGTATCGAGCGGATCAAGAAGCTTCGTTTAATCTCATTCTTATTTAGTCCCCAAAGGTCAGTGTTGGAAGTTGCATAAGGATCCGAAAGGATAATTCTGATTTACCTGTAATCATCATCCTTCTCAGTCCCTTACTTATACGTACTCGAAAAAGAAAAAAAGAAAAACTAATGTGAATCTGTTCTTGCTACATTCAGGCATTAGATATTAAGAGTACCCGATTTTCTTTTCTAGTGTTACAGTCTTACGGACACCTTCAGCTTCGTGGCTTTTCAGGGTTATAATACGGTCTTACATCTCCTAACAGTCATATCTGTATCCTCTGTGAGGAAGTTCTCGACCGTAAGACTACCTGGTAGATCTATGCTCTCCCTTGATTTGAGGCAGTCTCTTCAGTGAATCGGCCAATAGTGAACCGTGTGCGGTTGAGCTGTTATGGCTCTTCAGTGAATCGGTCACGGTACGTGTGCGGTTGAGTTGTCTTGATCATTGCCGGATCATAAGACTCACAGGTAGCGGTAGTTTCCTTTACAGAGCGGCTTCTTGAAGATACTAACGAGGGTGTGAAACGTAATATTCTGCTCCTCTTTGAGCCAGTGTACGTACAGATTTCGTTTCAAACGTCTGAATACTAGATTCTGATGGGGAGGGGGTCAGGGAGATAATTTATTTTCTAGGTAGAGGTGCTTGAAAGTTAATCTTCCTGGTAGCTTTATGCTCTCCCTTTGTTTGGGACTGTCTCTTCAGTGAATCGGCCAATAGTGAACCGTGTGCGGTTGGGCTGTTATGGCTCTTCAGTGAATCGGTCACGGTACGTGTGCGGTTGAGCTGTCCTGACCATTGCCGGATCATAGACTTAACAGGAAGCAGTTACTTGTTTAGTACTGGATTTACGTATGCGTACTTATCAAAGGTAGACACACTTCACTGTTGGTCACTCAGTAGGGCGATTGGAGGGACAGTATAAGACATAGCTTATACTCAGCAGATCTGATGGTTTAGGACTGTAACACAAGAAAAGAATCTCGATGTAATACCTATTTTAGTACTTACTAAGAATATCTAAATTTCAAAGTGCAGATCTACTCGGTACTTACGTTTTTGACTAGCAGTCTCGAGTATATCTATTATTTTGTTTTCAGTAATGAAATCGTACTTCGAGATACTTCTATCAATTCACGCAAATTTTGACAACTGGATGAATGAAGAATCAGCCCCAGGAACGATTTAATCGCCGCTACAACTTTGAAACCACAGTTGATTAGCTCGTCTTGAAGAACGGAACGCTAATTACTCTGAACTCTTAAGTGTAATTAGAGACCGGATTCTTCAGCATTTATAACTTCGTTTTGCTTGACGATAGAGAAGTGCTGATGATGTATGAGTACGTTTTAGAGCACGGAAAGTTGGAGAAAAAATGTTATTTTGCCAAAAATTATGTAAATCCGAAAACCGTCAATAATGTCGAAAGAACCAATACTGCCATTTCAAACCAAATGAGAAGAAAAAACTAGAAGTGTTCATCTAACCGTCGTGGTATTTCAGGAGCTAGCGCGAATGTACTGGCAAGACTAATATAGGTAAAAGGAACATTTTCCACTCTTTTTTCGACTTTTCTTTGGATTTGAGGGACATTTTTGTGTTTTTGCCGAATAATGGCGAAGGTACTACTTTTAGCGTTGAATTGTCTTTAGTGTCAAAAGGAATCCGGTCTCTAGTTATAATGTGTACGCAGAATTATTGTGTCCTGTTGCATTGCCAGCCTGTGGTTGTTGGCAGGTGTTGGTCTTAACCAGGGGAGGGGAGTGATGGAATGGGTGCTAAATTTAGAAAAACTCTATTGACAAATTCGCAAGAGAAGGTGTCCAGATTCTCTCGATCCCCCTCTCCTCTGGCTACACCATTGATTATATCGGTTAGAGATTGTTGGTTTCGAGCATATGTAAATTTATGCGTTCGATGTCGGTTTTAAGGACACGCCTTCGCTGTAGGAAACTGCGAAGATACTGATTTCATGGTTTATAAGTAGTGGGTAATATAGACCTTTTGAGATTTTGGATAGAGAAGACAATTTTGAATGAAACTGCCTCTTTACCAAAAAACAATTTTTACCTCAAATATGACATGATGAAGAGAAATTTTCAAAATTCGAGAAAATCAAAAATTTCGAATTAAAGACTGTTTTTTACTCAGTTTTTCTCGCGGGGTTCGAATCCGTTGTTCAAATTTGGCGGCGACGCTCCGTTGCCGAGATACACTCGAAAATGTGGTCAAAATGGGTCAAATAAAGAAAAATGTGGAAACGCCTTCAACGCGGTGAACATGCAATAATGTAACGCACCAATTGACGTTTTCGAAGTTTCTATTTTTCTGGGCTAAACCAACAATTCACGAAAATCTTTTTTAATTGGTGAGAGCTAGAGCGATGGGTATGAAAATTCGGAATGCGGATACAATTTTAAATAAGACCCACTCCTTCACCCACAGAAAAATTTTTCGCCCAAGAAAAGACATGAGTATGGTAAGGAGATATTTTCAAAATTCGAGAAAATCAAAAATTTCGAATTAAAGACTGTTTCTTACTCTGTTTTTCACGCTGAGTTCGAATCCCTTGTTCAAATTCCACGGCGACGCTCCGTTGCCGGAATACACTCGAAAATGTGGTGAAGAAATGCAAATTTTTGAAGAGTGTGGTAACGCCTTAACTCGGTGAACATGCAACACCTACTGCACCAATTGACTTTTTCGAACGCAAAAATCGTTTGATTGGCGATAGCAAGAGCGATGGCGTTTGAAAATTTGAAAAGCGGAGACAATTTTGAAGAAGACTCACTCTTCACTCGGAAAATAAAAATTTTCGCCCCAAAAAAGACATGATGTACTTATAGTATGGAGATATTTTCAAAATTTGAGAAAATCAACAATTCCGAATTAAAGACTGTTTTTTACTCAATTTTTCACACTGAGTTCGAATCTGTAGTTCAAATTTGGCGGCGACGCTCGGTTGCCGGATACACTCGTAAATGTGGTCAAAATGGGTCAAATAAAGAAGAATCTGGACACTCCTTCAACGCGGTGAACATGCAACTCCTACTGCACCAATTGACGTTTTCGAACGTGAAAATCTATTGATTGGAGATACCTAGAGCGAAACTGTTTGAAATTTTGGAATGCCCGGACAATTTTGAATAAGAACCACTATTCACCTGAAGAGATTTTTTTTCGCCTCAAAAAAGACATGTAGGTATAGTATAGAGAAATTTTCGAAATTCGAGAAAATCAAAAATAATTAAAGCCTGTTTCTTACTCAATTCTCCACGCTGAAATCGAATCCGTTGTTCAAAATTGGCGGCGAAGCTCCGTTACCGAAATACACTGGAAAAGGTGGTCAAGAAATGCGAATTCTTGAAGAATGTGGTAACGCCTTCAACCCGGTGAACATGCAATACCTACTGCATCAATTGACTTTTTCGAACGCGAAAATCTTTTGATTGGCGATAGCTAGAGCGATGGCGATTGAAAATTTGGAATGCGTAGACAATTTTTAATAAGACCCACTCTTCACTCGAAAAAAAAAAATTCGCCCCAAAAAAGACGTGATGAAGTTGAAAAGAATATTCGGAAAAGTGGAGGCGCCTTCGACGAGCAGAATATGCTATTTCTCATACGGCAATTGACGTTTTCGAAATCGCTAATTTCTCTGGGGCGAACTAATAAAAAGCAAATATCTTTGGATTGGATGCAGCTACAGCAAAACGGGTTGACACATTCGAAAGAGGAGATCATTTTGCTCTCAAAATTTCAAACCGTTTTCCTCTAGCTATCCCCAGTCCGGAGATTTTCGATTTCGAAAATGCCACTTGGTGTATGTTGAGTTGCATATTCGACGTGCTGAAGGCATTACCAGAATATTCGCCGTTTTCGAATTTGCTAATTTCTGTGGGGCGAATAATAAAATGAAAAATCTTTGGATTGGTGGCTGCTACAGAAAAAGGGGTTGAAACATTGAAAGGGGATTTTTGCTCAAAAATTTCAAACCTTTTTTCCCCCAAACCCGTGGAGATTTTGCAAAATTTCCCCCAAAAAAATTCCCTTTTCAAAACGAAATTGGGTTTTTGATTGATTTCGCGGGGAAGACCCCGGAAAAATTGGGTTTTAAAATCGTGATTTCTTGGGGCAAAACAAAAAAATAAAAATCTTTGGTTTGGGGGCAATCGTAAAACGGGTTGGCTTTTTCAAAAAGGAAAATTTGTTAAAAATTTCAAAACGGTTTTCTCCGTATTTCAGCGGAGTTTTTCCAAATTAAGTTCCCCAAAAATTAGATTCAAAACGAATTTGTTTGTTAGTTGCTTTTGATTTCGAGGCATTACCCGGAAAATTTGGGGTTTTTCGAAATCGTGTTTCTGGGGGAACTTAAAAAAAAAAAATTTTTGGTTTTTGGGGGAACTCGTAAAGGGTTGGGCTTTTTTCAAAAAGGGGAGTTTTTTCCCCCAAATTTTTAAATTTTCCTCAGTACCCCCTCGGAGTTTTGATTTCGAAAGTATTGGGGTATTTGGTTTGATATTGGTCGAACCCCCGATTTCCCTTTTTCGTTTTAATTCGGGGGGGAAAAAAAAATTTAAAAAATTTTGGTTGGGGGCCCTTACGTGAAAGGGTTGGCTTTTTCAAAAGGGGGAAACAATTTGCTCTCAAAAATTTCAAACCTTTTTCCTTGGTACCCAGTCCGGGATTTTCGAAATTTATTTCCCCCCCGGAAAAAAATTTAGATTTCAAAGAATTGGGTTTTTGGGAGGGGGCATTTCGACGGTGAAGGTTTTCCGGTAAATTTCCCTTTCAAAATCGGGATTTTTTGGGGCAACTAAAAAATAAAAAATTTTATTGGGAACTACATGAAGGGTTGGCATTTTCAAAAGAAACGTCCAAAATTTCAAATTTTTTTAGTTCCCCCATACAGATTTCGTAATTATTGTTGAGAAATTAAATTTCGAAAAACAGAAGGTTTTGTTGGTTAATTTTCGCGTCTGAAAAATCCGATTTTCGAAATTTTTAAAATCAATTGGGGTTGGAATTAATTGTTTTTCTAACCCCAAATTAAAGTTTTCGATCGCAATTTTTGGGGCGAACAAATAAAATGAAAAAATCTTTGGTTGGGGGTCAAAAGAAAAAGGGGTTGCAATTGAAAAGGGGAAAATTTGAAAAAAATTTAACGTTTTCTCAAAGTTCCCCTCGGAGTTTTGAAATTATTATTTTCCCCCCAAAAATTTACGTTTAAAAACACAATGGTGTTTTTGAGTTATTCGCGGAAAATAAAATTTTAAAAAATTTAAAATCAATTACGTTTCGAAAAATAATTTTGCTTTTCAACCCCCTTTGACGTTTCGAATGTAATTTTTCAAATTTTTTAAATGAAAAATTTTTGGTTTGGGGGCTGACAGAAAGGGTTAAATTCAAAAAAATTCATTTTCCTAAAAATTTTTAAAAACCGTTTCCCAGCTATGTGGAGTTTTCGATGTCAAAAAGTACTGGGATGTTATTATATTCGCGTTAAAGGGCATCCCGAATTCGCCGTTTCGAATTTGCTAATTTCTTGGGGCAATAAAAAAATGAAAAAATTTTTGGTTGGTGGAGCTCGCGAAAAGGGGCATTTCAAAGAAGTTTTTTTCCAAAATTTTAAACCCGTTTTCTCTTTCCCGGGAATTTTCCCAAATTATTATTCCCCCCAAGGAAAAATTTTCGAAAAAAATTGGTTTTTTGAGTGAAATTTTCGGGCTAAAGGGCTTAAGAATTTCTTTCAAATTTTGCTTTTTTTGGGGGCGAAAAAAAAAATAAAAAATTTGGAGGGGGCCTCCCGCGAAATTGGATTTTTGAAAGGGGAGCAATTTCCCCCAAAATTTCAAACTTTTCCCAGGCCCCCATGGAAATTTTTCCAAAATTTATTATTTCCCCAAGAATTTAATTTCAAAAAGAAATTTGGGTTTTTTTGGGTTATATTCGGGTGTAAACATTTCCAAAATTGAAAATTTGAAATACAATTGGGACCCCTTCGAAAATTAATATTTTTTTAAACCCAAATTTGGCGTTTTCGGACCCTAATTTTTGGGGCGAACTAAAAATGCTAATTTTGGAAAAGGGTTTCAACAAAGGGGAAAATTTAAAAAAGGGGAAATTTTTGCTCTAAAAATTTAAAAACGTTTTCCTTAGTACCCCCATCGGGATTTTGAGTCAAAATTACGTGGTGTATTTTGAGTTGCTATTCGACGTGGAACATCACCAGTATATTCCCGTTTTCGAATTGCTAATTTCGTGGGCGAAATAATAAAATGCAAAAATTTTGGATTGGTGCACCCGCAAAAAAGGGCTTTTCGAAAGGGATCAATTGCTCCAAAATTTCAAAACCGTTTTCCTCTTTCCCCCGTGGAAATTTTCGAAAAATGAAATGTTGATTGGTGCATATTGAACGTGTGGCATTCAAAAGAGAGCCGTTTGTCAAATTTCAACGTTTCCTCTAGCTAATCCCAATGCCGAAGATTTTGATTGGAGTCCCCGAAACAGGTTGGCATTGAGTATTGCAAATTCAACGTTTCGGCATCCAAATATCGGTTTTTCAAATTAATTTTTCGCAAAAATTACATTTCGAAAAATTTTGTTGGTGCACTATCGAGTGGCAATGCAAACCAGGAGATTCAAAATTTGAAAATTCAAACGTTTTCCTTCAAACCAATCCGATTTTCGCATATTATTCCGAGAATTCGTAATTCAAAAGGCACTAATTATTGTAAATCTGATGCTGAAGGCATACAGAATATCCGGTTGACAATTCAAAGGAGTCGATATAAAAATTTCAAACGTTTCTGCTAGCTTCCAGTCGGATTTTCGCAAATATTATTGCCCCAAAATATTCACGATTTCAAACAGCAATCAGGTTGTGAGTTTCAATCGAGGTGAATGGTCCAAAATTTCCCGTTTTCGAATTGCTTTCCGGTCTGGAGATTTAATAAATTGAAATCTTGGAAAGTGGCAGTCCAAATTGGGTTTGTTTTGACAATTCAATTTTGACGCATATCAACTTTCCTTTGGATTCCATTTCTGGGAGATTTAATAATTAATTCAAACCTTTGAATTACATTCGGAAAACGGGATTGGTTTGTAGAGAAATTGCTTCAAAATTCAACGTTATACTCTGAAAATTCACAGCGAGATTCGAAAATTAATTTTCCCTCATAATCACAAAAAGCAAATGTTTGTTGGTCAATATTCGCGTGCGAACATTCCGTAAATGGCATTTTGAAGCGCAAAAACCGGTTGCAACTTCAAATGAGATTTTGTCGCAATTCAAACCGGGTTGATTTTCGAAAGCGAGACATTTTCGATCGAAATTCACGTTGTTTTGAGTTCATTCCGAGTTTCGCATATATATTCGCCGAGAAATTACGATTTGAAAAATTGGGTCGTTTAATCGAAATTCGGTTGAAGGCACTACCCGAAAAGTTGGATTTGATAAATGGGACTTTCGCAAAAATTCAACGTTTTCCTAGACCAGTTCGAGTTCGCAAATTATTAGTTCCCCAAAAAAAATCTTTAGATTGAGGCATTGAATTAGTGGTTGCATTCGATGAAGAGATACAGATTCAAAATTTGAAATTTTCTGAGTTCCTCCGAATTAATGCAATTTCACTAGCCAATGACGTTTGGATCTCTAATTCTCTGGGCAATAAAAAATCAAATGTTTGGATTGAGGCTGTAAGCAAAAGGGTTAGATTCGAAAGAGGAGATCATTTGCTACTCAAATTTCAAATCGTTTTCCTCTAGCTATCACCAGTCCGGAGATTTTCGCGAAAATTCCCGTGTCGTGATTGCATATTCGCGTTGAAGCATTCCACCAGTATTCACGTTTCGATTTGCAATTCTGGGCGAATAATTAAATGCAAATTTGATGGGAGCTCCCGGAAAAAGTTGGATGTTTGAAAGGCAGACAATTGATCAATTCAACGTTACTCTGCTATCCCCAGTCGAGATTTTCGCAATATAGTTCCAAAAATTCCGATTTGAACAGCAATGGTGATTGTATTGCATATTCGACGTGCGAAGGCAACCGAATTTTTCGAAAATTTAACAATGGGACCTTCGAAGATTATGCCCTTTTCAAACGCATGACTTCGAAGATCGTTTGTGAATTATAATGCAAATTTTGGATTGGATGCTCACAGAAAAGGTTGCACATTCGAAAGAGATCATTTTGCTTCAATTAACGTTCTGTAGCATCCCCATCGGAATTTGATGTCAAAAATTGTCCTGGTGGTGATGCTACCAAACGTGTTGAGCATCAACAGGAGATCACTCGTTTCAAATTTCAAACTTTTTGGCATATAAAATGCAAAATCTTGAAATTGTTAGTCCAACAGAGAAATGGCAATTTTCGAAAAAGATATTTTAAATTTCATTTTCTAGTATCCCACATCCGGATATTTCGAAATATTTTTCAAAAGAAATTCATTTGAAAACAGAATGGTCGTTTGTATTCATATTAACTGATGAAGGCAAAGAATATTGAAAACTGAAATACATTGGACACGTTAAAGATTAAATTTTCCAAATATTTCAAACTCCTATTCCGCACTAGAAATGCAAATTTTGTTGACCGAGAAATCAGTTGAACAATTGAAAGAGGATGTCATTGCTCACGAAGTTAAACATTCCTATAAAATCCCCGTCGGATTTTCAAATTATTACGTCCCGAAAAAAAATTCAAATTTCTTGAAAGGCAACTATTGAAAGGGTTGGCATTTCAAGAGGGACAGTTCTCCAAATTTTCGAATTTCCTAATTCCCAGCGAAATTACGCAAAATCTTTGTTCCCCAGAAATTCCACGAATTGGATACATTCAAAGTGAGTATTGCCTCAAATTTCAACGTTTCCTCAGGTATCCCAGTCGGAGATTGAATATTAGTCCCCCCAGAATTTCGATTTAAACGCAATGGTATTTTTGGGGACAATAAATGTGAAAAGGATTTGGTAAATTGGCGTTTTCGAAATCGGATTCTTGGACGAAAATAAATTTAAAATTTTGAAATTGTTGCCTAACTACGTCAAACGGATGATTTTCGAAAAGGATCAATTTCTCACAAAAATTCAAATCGATTCTCGTATACCATCGAGTTTTCGAATTATGTTCCAGAGAATTTAGATTTCGAAAACGCAATTGATTGTAGTGCATATCCAGGATGAAGCAATACTGAAATTGCGTTTCGAAACGATTTCCGGGAACTAATAATCAAAATCTTCGCAATTGCAACATGAACGTTGCTTTCGAAGGGATCAATTTCTCAAAATTTCAAAGTTCTTACTAATCCATCGGAATTTTCGAATATTAGTTTCCGGAAATTCGGATTTCGAAACAGCAATGTTTGTTGGTTGCATTCGACGCTGAGCATTCCGTAAATGGCGTTTCGAATTGCCGAAATTTCAACCGATATAAAAACTATACATTGAGTCACTACGTGACGGTCGATTTTCGAGAGTCATTTGCTACAAGTTGCAAGTTCTCTAGCATCACCGGAAATTGCGTATAATGTTCCCATTTGAGAAACATTCGAAAACAGCAAATCTTGGATTGGTGGATCAGTGAAACGGTTGGCATTTCGAAGAGATTCCTTTTCCAATTTCAAATCCGTTTTCGGAGCAATATCATGAGAATTTCGCAAATTATGTTCGCCCCCGCGAAATTCAGTTGCAACAAAGAGGTTATTTGATTGCAAAATTTCAACGTTTCTTAGCATCGCATCCGGAGATTTTCGTTATAGTTCCCACAGAATTTCGCGATTAACGTTCAATGTGTTTGTGGGTAAAAGATTAGGCATTACCTTTATATTGGCAATAAGAAAAGTTTGACCTTCGAAGAGAGATATTTGAGCCAAGTTTAATCGAATTTTCAAATGCCGACGGCAAGTTTCAGTATAAATTAAGTTCACTCGGAATCATGTTAACAAAGAAAATGTGCGTTGGTATAACACGATTTGGAATACAGAATTAGTAACGAATTTGTCAGTGTTGGCCGAAAATTTCTAATTTTAAAATTCTCCAACATTTCAAAATTCAACAATTTCCAGAAAATGTATTCATTTTTAAACAAACCAAGGTCTCCATTTTGCGAAACTAGAAATGTTTGAAAACTATGCGAAAACATACCAAGTTATAACCGACTATATTCAGCCGAAATATCAAATTATTATTCCAAATATTTAATTTTGAATACAATTTATTATAATTCTATTTTACTGAAGGCATTAGAATTCGGCTACGTTTTGTAATTAAAAAAATTCGATTGTAAAATAAAATCAATGATTATATGCAAAATCACGAAAGAAAAAAAAACATTTCGAAAAGTAACAAATTTATCTAAATTAAAAAATTCCTAATATCCAAAGATTTTCTTAAATTTATTCTCAAAACCAGAAAATGTTTGAAAAGTCAAGTTGTTAGAATTGTAAAAGAAAATATCAAAAATATATAAGATTTAAAAAATTAAAATTTAAAAAATTACACTGTTTAAAAATTGGTTAAATACCAACTTTGTTCTTTAATGATTTCACTAATTCTAGTGAGACCACTAATCTGAAAATGAAATAATTCTAAATGTGTCAACCTTTGATTCGACAGGTTGAAGAAATTTCAGTTAAAATGTGAAATTGTGGGAATCTGAATTCGATGCGATTTGAAAAGAAAGAAAAAAAAAAAGTAAAGTATTTTGAGTTACCATTTCCGAGTCGTGTTTTTCTAACTACTTCAACAGATTCAAAAGACAGAAATTGAAAAAATAGATCAAAATTTTTTGTGAGTCTTGACAAAAGGGTGGCGATTTAAACAAATCTATGAACTTGATAATTCTTTCAAATTTAGAAACTTTTTTCGTAATTCGGACCGGAAATTCAGTTCGATGTCACATTCGATATCTTCACTTATGATCCTTCGGATCCATTCCCCATGGAAACATTCATTTTCTATTGGATTTCCGACTTCTGAACATCACGGCATCCCGTCAAGATTTGTTCGAAGCAACTTCTGACTCTGATGAAACTCGTTACGGATCTTATCAACAAAACAAACACATATAAAAAACTTTCTGAAACATCAAAACCGTATCTCGAACAGCTCAAAAAGCGTCGCATCACATTTAGCATTTTACTTCAAAGGCGCAAATAGGCAAAATACTGTATACGGGTGCAGGAATATTATTGCTGCGCCAGGGTTATTCAGTTTTCGACGCAACATAGGAAACCCCGGCATGTTTCGTGGTGATACGAATAAGATGTCACACGATGACCGTCAATGACGCTGTGACGAACAACAGAAAATGCAACGCTTCGGGGGAAAACTTCGATGGTTTTTGAGGAATTTCATAGGAAATTGTTAGCAAAAAATTCAGATAATTTCCGAAGAATCTCGTCGGAAATCTTTAGAAAAGATTTCCAATAATTTCCCAAAAAATTTCATCAAAATTCTTTAAGAAAATTTTTCGATAATTTTTGAAGTATTTCACAGGCAACACTACGGAAAAATCTCCGATGATTTTCAAGGACGTTCATCTGAAATTTTCGGAAAAACATTCCAATAAGTCCCGAAGGATTTTTTCGGAAACTTTGGGGAAAATCTCCAATGTTGTCATAAAAATTCCATCAAAATTATTCGAGAAAATTTTCCGATAATTTTAGAACTAACAAACCATCAGAATTTTCCCTCGAATATTTCCCATGATATGCTACAAAAATTATCGAAAAATCTTCCAGAAGAATTTTGATGAAATTTTTTTAGAAATCATTGGACATTTTCCCTAAAAATTTCCGACAAGATTCTTGAGAAATTATCGGAATTTTTTTCTAACAATTCCGATGAAATTCTCTAAAATTTATCGGAGATTTTTCTCGAAGATTCCGAGGAAGTTCTTCGGAAATTATTGTTTTTTTTTTTTTTTTTTTTTTTTTTTTTCAAAAATTCCGGATGAACTTCCTTAAAAATCGTTGGAGTTTTTTCCTGAATGTTTCGTATAAAATACTTCAAAAATTATCAAAATATTTTCTTGCAGAATTTTTTGGAAATCATTGGAAATTAATTCTAAAAATTTTCGATGAAATTCATTGGGAATTATCGGAATTTTCCCTCAAATATTCCAATGAAATTCCTTAAAAATTATTGGAGATTTCCCCCCGAAATTTCCGAGGAAATTCTTCGGAAATTCTTGGAATTCTTTTCCAAAAATTTCGGACGAACTTCCTTAAAAATCACGGGAGATTTTACCCAATGTTTCCTATGAAATACTTCCGAAATAATTGAAAACTGTCGTGAAAAATTTCGATGAAATATTTTGGGAAATAATCGGCAAATTTTTCTTAAAGATTTCCAACGAGATTTTTCGGAAATTATCGGAGTTTTTTCCAACAATTTCCGATGAAATTCCTCAAAAATCATCGGAGATTCTCCCGGAAGTTTCCGAGGAAATCCTCCGGAAATTATTGGAATTTGCTCACAAAAAAAAAATGTTAGACGAACTTCCTCAAAAATCATTGGAGATTTTTCCCGAATGTTTCCTATGAAACACTTCGAAATTTAATAGAAGAATTTTCTTGAAGAATTTTAATGAAATTTTTTGGGAAATCATTGGAAATATTTTCTAAAGATTTTCGATGAGATTCTTCGGAGATTATCGGAATTTCCAACAATTTCCGATGAAATTCTTCAAAAATCATCGAAGATTTCCTCGAAGTTTCGAAAGAAATTCTTTGGAAATTGTCGGAATTTTTGTCCAATAATTTCGATGAAGATTCTTAAAAATTAGTGGAGATTTTTCCAGAAGTTTCAAAGTTTTCGAAGAAATTCTGCGGAAATTATTCGAATCTTTTTCAAAAATTCTAAATAAACTTCCTTAAAAATTATCAATTTAGAAAAAATGTTCAATGATTTCATCAAGTCTTCGAGAAAACTTTTCGATAATTTTTTAAGTATTTCATAGAAAACACTCGGGAGAAATCTTTGATGATTTTTAAAGAAGTTCATCCGAAATTTTTAGAAAAAATTCCAAGAATTTCCTCGGAAATTTCGGGGGGAAAATCTCGAATAATTTTTAAGGAATCCTATCGAAAATCTTGGGAATTAATTTCCAATGATTTCCAAAAAAAAAATTCATCAAAATTATTCAAGAAAATTTTTTGATAATGTTTGAAGTATTTCATACGAAACATTCGGGAAAAAACTCCAATGATTTATAAGGAAGTTCATCCGGAATTTTTAAGAAAAAATTCTCATAATTTCCGAAGAATTTACTCGGAATCATCGAGAAAAATCTCCGATAAATTTCAAGGAATTTCATTGGAATTGTTGGAAAAAAATTCCGATAATTTCCCAATAATCTTATCGGAAATCTTTAGGGAAAATGTCCAATAATTTCCAAGAAAAAAATCATCAAAATTCGTCAGGAAAATTTCTCGATAAAACTTTTGAAGTATATCATGAGAAATATTAGGAGGAAAATTCAGATGATTTAATAATTTAAAAATTATCCGACAATTTTCTCGAATAATTTAGATGGAATTTTTTTGACAACATTGGGATTTTTTCTAAAGATTTTCAATGAGGTTCTTCAGAAATTATCAGAGTTTTTTTGTTTTTTTCCAAAAATGTTTGATAAAATTCCTCGAAAATCATCGGAGATTTTTCCTAAAGTTTCCCAAAGAATTCTTCGGAAATAATTGGAATTTTTCCCCGAAAATTTCGATTGAACTTCCTTAAAAATCATCGGAGATTTTCCCCCGGTGTTTCCTATGAAATCCTTCAAAAATTACAGAAAAATTTTCTTGAAGAATTCTGACGAAATTTTTTGGGAAATTATTGGAAATTTTTTCTAAAGATTTCGGACGAGAATATCTTCGGAAATTATTGGAATTTTTTCTAACAATTTCCGATGAAATTCCTTAAAAATCATCGGAGATTTTTCCCGAAGTATTGTGCGGTCGTCTTATTCATATCACCATACAACTTGCCGGGTTTTCCTATGTTGCGTCGAAAACTGAATATACAAATATATAACATACTCCACGTTCACAGGCGCAGCAAAAATATTCCTGCACCCGTGTACAGTATTTTGCCTGTTTGCGCCCTTAATGGCAAATGTGAGTTTTGATTCTTTACCCTTACAATACTAGACTAACTGGATGAAGGTGCTGCGACAACCTTACCACCCCTCACTTGATAACCCACTTTGAGTTAAGTATGTTTTGGGCACTGAAAAATTACATAAGCAAACTCTCTAAGTGAGTCAGGCGGACGAGTGATCTGAAAATGTGAAGGTGCACGCTTTTCCCAAAACGCTAACACCGACATATTATTCTGTGTTCCTGATACCTTTTAGTTTCTACTTTTAACTGCTATTGTATATGTAACCTGGAATCATGAAAAGTGCCTCTCGTACAAAAACCTGTTTTCGAGATACACGAAAGTAGAGATGGGATGGTGGTAGTGGTGTGCACAGATGTACATAGCTTGTACATCTGTCCGGGGGTGCGTTTACGCGCTGTTATGACAACCGCGTCTCGAACTTTTGTTCTCTGTCGTTCCCGTAGGCCCGTTTCACACAACTCCATGTCCACGGATGTTTTCAAACTTTTGACGTAATTTTCAAAAATGCAATTTGTGGAAAAACTAATGAAGATAGAAACTGCGATTTGTTTCATTCGAAAGAGCGTGATTTTTTCTATAATTGTCGAAAAAGTGAAAAATGATTTTTGACACCAGAGATGCATTTCATGATTCCAGGACACATATTATTGTTACTCGTTCATCCAGAGGTTCTCCAGGATTCGCTTTTCTTCGAAAAGAGGCAACACCGCATACGTTAAGAAAGTTTCACACACGGAGACGTGGGCTTCTACTAAATAGAGCAACCAACGAGTTTTCGGGCCCGACTTACATTTGGATCCTCCATCACTTTCTCGATGGGCGTGCTATTTGATCCGATTATCTCGGACGTCGTCTCCTGGAAGGAGACCTTCTTCGGCGTGATCGTGCTGTTCGCCTGTGAGACGTCGTGCCTGCCAACCTGCGAGACGTCGTGTCTGCCGGCCTGCGCCGACGACGGCGTCGTCGCCGGACTTCGGAACGCGGCCTGCGACATGACGGCGAACGACGAGCCGCGTTCGGGCGGCGGAGGCGCTCCGCTTTGTTCCAGCAGACTGTCGAGCCTCTGCTGCGGCGCTGACGCCGTCGTCAGCGTACTGTAATCCTGCAGATTGCTGTACGAGTTGTTCGCGTGATTCGGTACGTTCGAATGGTTGTCCAGCTTCAGATGCGTCGGCCGGCTCAGCGTTTTCGTGGGGCCCGCGTGTCCGTTCACGCCCGTCGGATTCGGCTCGTCCTCCTGCAATACGCGTTCCGAGTTAGAACGAAATCGGAGAGAAATAGGAGCGGGTAGGGAGAATGTTACTTCCGACTTACTCTGTGTTTAAAACGGGTTTTCTTCCATTTTCATCGACTCCATTTCCACTTGCTTCATCTTCATCTCTTTCAGTCGTCTCAGTCGATCTTTTTCTTCCATTCTGCGGACAGGACGCGAGAGAGTTAGTAAGTTACGAGGCAACACACCCAAGGTGTAAGGATGAAAAATCGAGTCTAGTTCAGTACACTCGGCCTGTCATAATGTTTACAACGTACTCACGTTGAGAAAAGCTTATCAGTAAACGCTATGTCATATAGTTTCGACATGGCTCTTGAACTTTGAATCACGTGTTCTCAAAAAACAGATTTTGCTGGTTGGTTCCCTTACGCTTAACAGTGTCCATATGAACCTTACACTTTGTGGCAACGAAAGTAAGAAGCCAACTAGGCGGCAATAGCTCTGATAAGAGCAGAGTTGGATGATTGACCGTCACGAACGTTTATCGTGACCGTCAGGATAGGTCACGGTTACAAACGTTTTTAGCTGCAAAATTGTGTTTTCTAGCCCCCTATAATATAGGTCATTTTTCATACCCAAGAGGTCAAATAATTACCTACCAAGTTGTTAGGCCGGACATTTATTGGTCGCTTATGTCATTTTAAGACATGGTCACATACTTATGACCGGTGCCATGACCCAGGTCACGTTTGTTGCGTATGGTCATAATAGAAAATTGATTTTCGATTTTGTACTTGTGAAAAGTGAAACTGGAAAGGAAAGTTGAAGAATATCGTCGGCTGAGATTTTGACATGACAGATGAATAATTCGAAATTCGACGTTCGAGGTTCGAGCGGTTCGACCATTGCGTTCAAGTTTGAAAATTGAAAATACACTCAGCGCTTATTGCGGTAGGTGTACAAACTAAAAACAGGAAACTCCTTATCAGTGCGAGTGCGCACCCCCAGATAAGAATGAAATATTAAATATTTGAACCTTTGAAGTGATACAGTGATTAAGTGTTTATTAACTTTCGACTTGAAAAATTCAGATATTTTTATATTTCTAACACCTGTATTCGTGACTGTCACGTATTTGGTGGAAGGGGCATTTATCGTGACCGGTCACAATCAATTTATTGTGACGGTCAGTCACGTATGGTCACAAATACCTCACGGTCACAATCGGCAAGCCAAATCTGGATAAGAAGGAAAGTATTGTAAATACATAGATCCCAGATCTTCAAGGGTGAGCTCGACAACCACTGTGGCGCTTTCTACGGGCGCGGAATGCATCTAACGTTCTAAAATTTCAATCATTGATAGTGTAGACTGTAAAGAACAATCTCCAACCAAGGTCTCATACACTTGCTAACTCAAGTTAGCACGTTTCCGTCACCACCCTTTCATTTATATTAGAGACTTGTGTTCTATCAGAGACTTGATAGAGGTTCAAAAACGAACTTTTATATCATCTCATCTGCCGTATTCAATTCAACTGACAATTTCCGATGGTTTTCAGTCCGACGTTAGAAGATTTCTACAGAGAATTCCCCATCAAAACAGAGCGTGGAAAATACCAACTGTGAAGTTATTCAAGTCATTTCAGTTTGCTCCATCCATCTTTAGGGAATGTTTCGAATGCTATGCTATGCCTCATTAGTTTACTGAAATTTACCGGCGACAACTGACTTAAATTTATCGAGTTCTCAAAGAGAAATTTCTTTCCTAATCGCAGCACGTAGTTGCCTCACGAACTAAAATTCAATCTGAACTGATATGAATGTACAGACAATAAAAGTTGTATCCTCGTACTTACGACTTCAATTCATTCAACAGCTAACTTTTTGAATACATGCACACAGCACTAAAAGATGCACTTTCTATATTTAGATCTCTTGTAGTAGAAATTTTTTACTCTTTCTTACCAAATTCCAGCTTCTGAATATCCCCCAGCCCACATGTGATCTGGAATCATGAATTGTGCCTCTGGTATCAAAAAATCATTTTTCACTTTCTTGACAATTCTTATAGAAAAAAATCACACTCTTTCGAATGAAACAGATCGTAGCTTCCTATCTTCATTAGTCTTTTCACAAATTGCATCCAAATATTACGCCAAAAGTTTAAAAACATCCGTTTACATGGCATTGTGTGAAACGGACCTACGGAAATGACAGAGACCAAGCATTCAAAACGCGGTTGTCATAGCAACGTGTAAACTCACCACCACAGATGTACACGCCATGTACATCTGTGCGCACCACTACCACTATCCCATCTTTACACTCGTTTATCTTAAAAACCTGTTTTCGCACCAGAGGCACATTTCATGATTCCAGGTCACATACAGTTATTTCAATTGAGTCAGAACAATATCAAACACAAATTCAACTATCATCAAAACTCTCTAGTTAATACCTGCGTTGCATTTTTGGACAATTTTGATCTTGATCTCGCTACTGACACACCTATTTCTGATTCTGGGATATCAATCTGGTATCAGAATCAAAATTAACCTGAACATCCAACATTTGATATCCTGATGTAATATATGTACCTACTCTCATAGTCCTTTAAGACATCCACCATCGCAGTTCCTTCAAATAAAATTCGCCTAAAATGGGTAATTCTAAATTTAAAAAAGGCATATTTCATTATTACATACACAGGATGATTTCCTTTATTTTATGCGGGAGATCGTTAGTATATGTGCCCCCAGCGGGGAAAGGGAGTATGGGGTTTCCAAAATTTTGTGTCCACTAGTAACTTTTGTAGTGGCTACAAACAATGAACTACGGCATAAGAATTTCTTTTGTGGAGATTGTAAAAAACATATCAAGTATTTCAAAAGATTTAAATGTTGAAAATTACTCATATAATCATTTTTTAAACCTCAAATTTCAATTATCTATAAGTTTTTCTGTTGTAGTAAACTACCATAGAAAAATTTGTTCATTAAAATTTGAGGCTAAAAAAAAATCATTATGAGTAATTTTTAACATTTAAATCTAGAAATACTTACCAATTTGAGTATTAAAAATTTTTTCCCAGGGGATCATGCCGCCGACATATGAGAACTGATAACTACTGATAAGACACTGTTATCAAAAATTGTACACAACGTGACTTTCATAGACAACTTCTCACAGAATGGATAAACTACACGTGATTTGAGCAGTGACGGAAAGAAATTGAAAAGCGAAAAGTTTCAAGTAAACAGCCTTTTAATTATTCCAATTTTTGGAAGCGAAAGTGCAAGTAAAAAGCAAAACAGATAACGGGAAATCGAAAAGCAAAAAGTTTTATTCAATTCGCTTTTTACTTAATTGGTGAGTGGACTCAAAAATAAACAAAAATGATTTTATATATGACTTCTGAATTTTATTCAATGGACTCTTGACTCTTTTTATCCTTGTTGTTTTTGAGTTTTGACAAAAGCGAAAAGCAAAAAGTCTTAACCCAGAAGTTTTTGAAACGTGGGAAGTGAAAAGCAAACGTCAAAAAGTGAAAAGCCGAAAGCGCACGTTTCATTTTTCATGGTGAAAAGCAACATTGAAAAGTGGAAGCGTTATTGAATCGCTTTCCATCACTGGATTTGAGATCTGACAGCCAAATGTTTTTCGTAACAGAAGGCTGAAGCAATGCAGCTACTTTACAGCACGGAAGGTTCAATCAGGGAGCCAGTACAAGCAAACAAAAAATCGCTACTACGATGGAACCAGAAGTTAGTTACAAACTTCGACCTCATTTTGAGGTCGTGTGATGCATATTTAGTCATCATTTCAGGTATCAAAGTTCTTTGTTACCTTTATCAATAGGATTCATATTGTTTTTTTTACAGAAAGATTAATTCATTTGCGCCAATTTGCTGGTCTGAAGATTTACGAACGTGATTAGTTACAGCCACTACGATGGAATTTCTTAGCACGTTTATTATATGGAATAGGGGGGTGGAAGCTCTTATTTTCATAACTGGACAAGGTTGAGAAGACAATTCTATACCAAAAAAAATCAGAATTCATTGTTTTGTCTTTGAGAAATGTACTAGTTACTGAAATATGCCTTTTTTCTGAGAACTACCGAAATAATCAATATTGTACATGCGAGGCATACGAAAAGAGGACAGTACAGCGGACGAAAACTTAATTAGACCGGAAAGTTGTGAATACGAAGGTGGGAATCAGCTGCATGTACTATTCAGGTCTGTCAAATTCTGGGGAAAATAAAGTCCAAAATCCAGTTTTTTTTCTATAGGTACTAAAACTTGAGTTCTCAAAGTTGGTAGCCCTGCGTACTGAAAAGGTGATCATGTACAACTTTTCATAAGATTACAGCAAACTTTAAACGTTTTTAAATCAATTAGAAATTTATTTAAAAGAAAATCTCGTCCTCCATTTTATTGTATTGTTACTAAACAATAGAATTATTGTAGTCGACGCAAGAGGGTGGAATAATTTTCGGCCGTTTTTGCCTTCCCAAGGATAGCAGTATTTCCATTTTAAAGTATCAATGATCACCCTTTCAGCTTCACCCATGCAGGTGATTTTATAGCGCTCTCTCTAGTGCAGGTTTGACATCTATTCAAGGTCTCAGAGATTTAGAAAGATTATTCATTAGCCTCTTCTCTCGTACGCATGACGTTTCCGAGTGCATGTAACGCTCCTCTGTGGGTACTTCTTTATAAAATCTATCCGGCAAGTTACTCACATGTTTTGGGCACTCTGCAGGCGGCCGGCCGTTCCGTTCATCTGCGAATGTGAATTCGTCCAGCGTCCGGTTGCCGGCGAGGTGTATGTATTGCTTTTGTTCACGCTATTCCGTATATCGTCTTGCTCGCGAGCTGCTCTCATCACATCCTGAATGCGTTCGGATGCCTCCTGAGAAAGCAGAAACAACTAGTTAGCACCGGACCACCGGATCGGTAAATCGCACACGAGGGATTAGCGGAGTACGTCGTGCTCGGTCGACGTTGTAGTACCTGATCTTCGTCTTCCTCCTCCTCCTCCTCTTGGGCGCGCCTTTCGAACTCCTTCTCCAGCCTTAGCGATCGCAGCTGGTCCTCTTGGCTTTGGTTGCGGTTCGGACCCAGCGACACCAGTTCGTTTATCTGCTGGTCCCGCCACTCCTTGGCTGCTTCTCGTCGCCTTTCCGCCTCCTACAGAACACACGAAAGATGGGGCTCATAAATATGGACAATTGTCGTGTCGACAGAGTCATAAAAATAAACAATACGCTTACCTTTTCGCGTTCCTCTCTCTCCCAGGGATTGGTGCCCTGCAACTGGTAGTGTTGCTTTGATGAGGGCGTCACTGGCGAAGAAGGATAATAGCCTACTTTCGGTGGTTCTCCGACACTGGCTGTATATCTACAACAGTATGACATTTTTGGATGATAAGAAAACCTCGTGCATCGCACTGCAAATCAACAGAAAGTGGTAACTTCTTGTACTTACCTGCTATCGGGTGACCGCTGCACGCTGTTGGGCTGATACAGCGGATGCGTGGACGTAGGTGGCGGCGGCGGTGGGGGTGGACTTTCTCGGTATCCGGTTTCCTCGATATTGGGTCTCATAATATTGCTTTTGTGACTCGGGTACGGCGGTCTAATTGGTTGTCCGTCATTAGTGTACATGATCGGGCCAGGGGCGCCTGGCCTGTGGTGGTACTGCACGGCGTTTCCTTCGGGATGGTCGCCAGGCGACTGTAACAAAATCAAAATAAGTTTGGTGCGGAATTTCACGAGAATCCTGTACTTTGTCACACAGAGATGAAATCTGCTGAAGAGAGTCCGAGAAGCACATTGATGAATGCGAATCAGGAAGTCACCTCGTTCAAGTCTGGATCGTTAATAAGGGAAATAGAACGGCAAAATCCAAGTTCGAGCTAACAGCCTATAATCTAGGTATGTAGGAATGTTTTAAAAAAAATTGTAACAAAAGGTTTTACAACGGATCACTGCCATAAGTGGTCCTCAAAGAAACCAAACAAACCCATTCATATACTAGTCAGCTGAATTACTATTATGTCATCACAACTACCCACAGACGACCAAATCAATTACTCCTTCAAGAAATGTACAAAATGAATTCAATCAATTAAATGACTCACACCCCAGATTCCACATTCCATGCATGGCACTTTTCGAAGTGCACACGATTTCTCTTTATCAGCTGCACAAATCTGAAACTTCTCAGGTGTACATCCACTTCACACGTGCCATCAATCACAAAAATGAGCTCACCTGAATTCGTGACGGACCAATTGGGTAATGCTGCTGCTGCTGCGGGTAATTCGATCTCATCTCCCTGCGCCTCACTTCTTCGGTCATTTCATGGAGCTTGGCTTCCTGACGAATCATATCGCGCGTGGACTGTGAGCGTCCGGACATGCCCTGCGAACAACACACACATTACTGGCGTTTCGACCTTCGAAGATCCCACAGGGCTCGATATGCTCAATCCTGTGATTTCCAAAATAATCAAGAGCACCAAACCAATCTCGGTCCTACCTGTGGCGGGTAATTTTCTTTTTGCATGTACGCCGAGGAAGGTCGTTCTCTTAAGTATGACGGTAACATCTCGACCGATTGTCGTCCTGGCGACTGCTGCTGTTGCTGCAACGACGTTTGCGATCCCCTGAAACTTCGTTGGAACTGATTTGAAGACCTATACAAGCAGAGAGAAATCGCACATTAACACACCGCCATAAAGATACAAGTTGACGCTATCCTAGTTACACATTCGATGCGCCTACCTATCTTGCTGCGGAGACACAACCTTGCTCTTCAACGACGCGTTGCTCATACCTTCGTGCATGGCGCCATTCGACATCTCGTGACTATGGTTACGGTATACACTCAAATTCTGATAGAATCGTTCCCCCGTGTCCGTCACCGAGTTATTATTGTGTTGGGAGTACTGATACTGTTGTTGCTGTTGCTGCTGCTGATGCAGAAGCATTTGTTGTTGCACATGCTGGTGGTACATCGGATGCTGTTGCTGCGACTGCGGGCCGTACGGAGGTTGCTGATACGGTGGCGTCGCGGCCGCATTCTGCAGCAAGTTCGCGTTCGAAGACGGTCGGTTTGAAAGACTGTTGGTGACGTTCTGTGGGTAGTTACTCAACGATCTGCTGTCGTTTAAATTCTGACTGGACCTGTAGCAAAGAACACGCATCGTTTATTCGATTCGAAGAAGCACAATTTATTGTGGTACTTGTACTCGTTGAGAATTGAACTACAGTAACGAAACCGGGTTCCTACAGGCGTTGCACGTACCTGGAACGCAGAGCCGGATGTTGTTGTTGTACGCTATTCGGAGACGAAGTGCTATTATAACCTGAATTATATACTTCGTGTGAGGATCTACTCGCTATTGGAGAAACTATCTGCCCATCGTTAACACCTGTAAACACGAATGGGTCAATTGATGATAGCTGTAAATAGTAGCTGGGTGAGGGAGCAATTGTCAGATTCTCAACTGGTTAGTTGAAAATGTTACAGAAGAGTCAGAAAGATATTTGTACTATTAAAACTCGCATTTTGAGCATGGCCCTGCTGGTCATGAATAGTAAATTACTTTAGTTTCGATGATATAATGGAACGCCTGTTGCTTTCAGCCCTAGTGACATTATGCGGAACGTTTACTGCCAATTTTATAAGAAAACAAAGCAGGTAAACATCGGATTCCTACAGAAAACTGTATTATTGCTACATGAAATGCAAAAAGTTCAAACTTTCAGAATGTTTTGATTGATACTCAACTGAGTGATCAAAAGATAATGTGATAGTGCCCGAATTAATTACGATAAATTTCTCGCCAATCAATTCTCAGTATCTCATTTATCAATACAGCTGCATGTATCAATGTCCATAAGCACTAAAAACTAAAACAATTATAGGGCAAGTCTATCCTTAGTAATTCGTTCAAATACAGTATCAGTACATCAATCAATCCAGATGGAAAAGTAATTTATTCAGAGGCAATGTAAGTTATTCAAGTGTAATTAATCAATCAACCACCAACCCGTCAAACTATTTCAAGTGCAATACGTTTGTCTATGATGGAGACAGGTGAAACGATTTATAGTTGATAATACAACCTTGACCACAGAAAAGAACTATTTTTCTTTACAAGTTCGCGCATATTGCATGTTGTCACTATTATCACTGGATGTAGGCAGTGGTTGTTCTTTAAAGCCCGGTGTACACGATCTCAATTATATTGATAAAAAGTGCCAACAGAACTGAAGGCGTGTGCATACGTTACCAATTAATTGAGCTCGTGTCGTGGAATTTTGATTGAGAAGTTGTCAATTGTACTGACGTCAGTATAACAAATAATTGATCGTGTACACCGAGCTTAATCATCTGTATTGTATTTTAACAATAAGTCCACTCAGGGCTGTATTGCAAAGCACCTATTATTTAGTAACCAAACAAACTACGGCAATACATAAATATTTGAAAGTCTATCATCAGTTTCAAATCAATCAATTCATATCGTATTTGCTGGTAATCAACACAATCAAAGATCTGTCAGGTGCGACTCTGATTTACTATTTACAGATTACAGATCAGTTACCAACTAACTTATCATGTCAATAACTACATTTTCATCAGCATATGTCAAATTGCATTACTAAATCAGTCAGTCAATCAATCAATTTTAATCACAAGTAACATATTCAATGGTTCAATAATTAATAATAATCAATGAATCAGAAATATTCTTCATTATAATCAATCACCAACAAGGCCAGTTTTAATATCAGTCGATCTCAAGTAACACATCCGATGTGCAAGCAAGACTTTTAGTCACTTTGGGAATTTCGCCATTTTATCTCAGTCCCGCTCAAATGAATGATATTAGGCGCCACATCAATTAGGGGCAATAAAAGTGATCAATCAGTGTTTTATTGAAAGCATTTGTTCTAATTAGTCAAATCATTCGGCCGCAGTTATTTTCATCGGAGTAACGCGCAGAATGAAAACTACAAATATTATCACGATAATGTACTTACCAGGACTATTTAAAGATGGAACAGACTTAGAGCTATGAATTAGTGGAGCGTGCATTGGAAGCTGGGTTGCTTGATTCGATTGTTCGTTCGATATTCTCGCTGGCAGGTCTCTCTCGCTCATTCTTCGTCCACCTATATGAACATATACAAAGATAAATGTATAGAATCTATTACTGAAAGTTGATCAATACCGAAGATCGAAATACGCAAAAAATTCAGAAGCATAAACAAAAAAAGAAAAAATATAAATCACAAATGGAAGCGATTTATGAATTTGGATTACGAATCAATAAGTTCTGAACACTGACTCGATGGTAAGAAGTATTTAAGCTTACACAAAATGAACGATTCATTTGAAAAAATATAGAACCGACGAGGCTCATGGGAACTTCAGACCTTCAGAGCTCGACGTTTTTTGCAACCATGAAGCATGAACCACAACAGGATCACAACAACCAACAAATGATGTAAGGTAGGAATAAGTTCATACAAAACACACTAGCTATCCAAACCTCCTTCAAATGTATCACCTCTTTGGTGCAGTACCTCACCAATAAGTTCTGCACATTTAACAACAGAAAAATGAAAAACGTTTTGGTACAAAAAGCATATGCAGGTACTAGTACAATCATGCTAACTTTTTAAATTTCCACCATAAAACGTCAAAATCAAGATTCTGCTGATGAGATGTACCTACATACATATGTCACGACCTAGGTCTGATCCAATAATGATAAAGAAAAAGAAAGCCAGAAAGTTTTGTTCAAGATAAAATTAATGTTCAGGATTTAATTTGAAATTTATTACATCAAATAATCATCAACTGAATGGTATCTGGGTTGGGTGAAAATAACTGATTTGAATTTTCACTGCATAAATCTACAATAATGGTTGAATCAAATCAATTTGCTTGTATGCGAACTCTACTTTGAATCTTAATTAACTGATTTGTATCAACACGATGATCATGACAGCTGGTTTGTATTTTTGTATCAATGCTTTTATAGGCCAATCAAAATATCAAATCGGTCAAGATGATTCAGATCAGATCAGATCAAAGTTATGACAATGAAAAAATGAAGGGGTACCTAAGTAACAGCTTGGTTTTGTTCAAAGTTAGAGGATAAATTATGTTATAGGTACATATTAAGGATGCATGATATCCTATGGTTATCAAAATGTTACTCCAGCTCCAGAAGATTACATTCAGACCAGTAAAGTAAAGTTGGGTCGTTCATTTGCGAAGTACTTCAGTTGTAGTACACTTCATTGCAATGAATGAATGAAGTGGTTCATCAGCCATGATTAAACATTGCTTCTGAATCCGTAATCATGATGTACCTACTTCTTTGTTCTATATGTCCTTCTTCGTTTTTTGCACTTTTTCCTTCTTTGTATGTACTTCTTCCTTTTCATTCGCACATTAAAAAATCACTGGTCGTTTTTCGTTCGTTAATTTGTTCCCTTCCTTGTAACACCCCACCTATTAACTCGCGGTATCATTTCACAGATATTCACTCTAACAATCTCGCGTTTCTACTTCAGTGCTTATTCAAATGATGAACTAAATGAACTACTTCATGAAGTGTTTCATTTGTTTGAAGGTGAACGATTGAAGTATGTCACAACTCACAAGATTGAACTAAAACTCCCAACACTACAGTGAAGAACCAGATCAATATTAGGTGAGTATCCTGATGAGAACATAAATTATACTTATGCATTCCAGATCTAAGACATATTGCCAAGTAACAGAGATGTTATCAGAAGTGGATAATTCACAAATACTAATAAGCAATAGCAATCACTCATATTATGACTTGGTAATATGGATGATCAGAATCTATGTTATCTATAGAAATATTGGACGATGCGAGTGGCCTGATAACATGATGCGACCTAGATGTACAAGCATATCAGTGGAACATGATGTATGCTGTACATGTAACAAGAATATTATCAGGAGTTGATATTCAGGAACGATGTTCAAGATCAGCTTTATGTATTATGGATGTCATAATCGAGGACTAGAGATGACAAAAAAGTTATCCAAAGAAATCTTAAATTAGATATGTATCCTGATAATAAGATGCAAGAAAGGGTATTACTGAAATAAGCAATGTGTGTAGCAGAGATGGTATCAAAAGTTGATATCAAGAAACACTCCTTAACATTAGAAGCTAAACAACATTTGCACCTAAAGAATACAATCCAATAATACGAGGATAAAAACATTACCTCATTAAATGTCATCAGATAATTCAATTATACCATCCCCCACCTAATTTTACATAACCTGACACAAAACTAGTATAAGAATAAGAAAACAAATAATGAAAAATAAAAGCGAACAAACAGCACTGAAACATACATAACTACAAACGGCATGCGAATTTGTACAACAAAACTCAAACATGGCTCAAGTCAACCGACTCCAATCTCTAGCCCGTTACACTCGAGCTACTGCAAGTCATCAGCACGAGTATAACCCATAGAAATCAGCTCTCCGACTATACGCCGCATTACGGTAATCGAAAAAAACGTTCAACGCTACTTTTACTACTAATGATACACGCAAATTCAAAATCAAAACTACGCTCACTACGTGCGCACACCGAAACAAGGACGGCGAAAAAGTAACCAAGGACAAGCGTATGCGAATAAGAAGCATCGGTGGAATTAAATGGAGTCAATTCTCACAGCTTACGACTCGGCTCCACGCCACCATCCATAGCGGTGTCCAACGACTGACATCTCGTCTGCAGCGTCTGCGTCAGCCTGCATTCGCCGCTCGGCCGAAACCGGTTCACGTTCTCGCCGGAGAAAATCAGCACGCTACGTCGACTGCCCAGCTTGCGACAGGTGCGCAGCCGGCGTCCCTTGAAGTACGGACCCTTGTACACGCGTCGGATATTGTCCTTGAACGTGAAGTCGTCCGTCTCAGCGGACGGTGAGCTGGCGCCTCCTCGGTTGCAGAACAGCGCGTCCACCGACATGCCGGTTTTGAAGATCAGCCCCCGCCGGTGCTCGGGTTCGTCGACCTCGCGCACGGACGTGAAATTCGGGCACGTTCGATTCAGATTCGACAGCGAACGCCCTCTGACGCCGTAGTTGTCCACGCTGTTACTCTTCATCCGCTTTAGCAGCAACTCCTTGTTCGCTAGATAGTCCCGAATGGCGGTCGTCATCTTGTCGTAGTTGATGCGCAGATTCTCTTCGGCCGGCTGGTTCTTCAGCAGAAACGACTCCAAGCAGAACGGTCTGCTGGCCGGCGGCGGCTCGGTCGGTGTTATCGCCGTTTCCGCGGGTTTCACCGACGTGCTGCTGCTACCGCCGCCACCGCTCAGGTTATCCGTCGACGCGATTCTCTTATGGTCGCACGCGACCTCCACGTTCGGTCGGTCGGCGAACACACGAAAGTCGGACAAGCTCGCGTACTTATACAGTTTACCCTTGGTCGACGACTTCTTCAGGTCGAGCTCGTCGACGCTGCGCATCTTGCAGAAGACGGTGTTTTGTCGCGCGAACGATTGCCGTCGCTTGGTGCACGCACCCAAATCTGACGTCTGTCGCGCGACGGCGCACGCCTTCGCAGCCGCCGCATCGTCAACCGGACTCGCGTTCAACTCACGCAGCACGGCGCCGCCGACGTGCTCATGAGCCGCGCAGGTCAACTCACTCATGCTGGCTGACCGATCGCCAACCACGGGTACGTTGCGTTCCGCGATGTTCGGCACCGACTTGGTCTTGAATTTAGCGCCGCTGCCGGCGCGAATGATGCCGGCCTGGCCGAGCCGCGAGAAGTGCTTGGCAAGCTCGGCCACCCGTCCCAGCCGATAACCGGAGTCTGCATTCGAAGACACGTTCGACGCCTGCACACTGGCCGTGCTACCGCGCGACGAGCTATCGCTGTCCTTCAACGCGTTCAAGTCTAGGTGCAGCATCGACGACGGAAAACTGGTTGCGGCGGCCGGCGTTTTCAACGCGGACACTTTGGTAAAAAATTCGCCCGAGATGATCTCCTCCAGCTCCTTCAGGATGTTCTCACGTTCCTCTTTCGTCAGTCTGCGGTCCTTGTCGCCGCCGGCCTCGGCCGTTCGCTCGTCGAGCTTACTGTCCGCCGTCGACGACGACGTGTCGCCGTCGTCATCAGTCGAGTCAGACGTCGTCGATGTCAGGTTCTCAAGCACCGGCGGCCCGCTGAAATAAGTGCCGCGTACGTCGAACCGGTTGCCGCACCTGGTGCACTCGGCGATTAAAGAACTCTTCTGGTACAAACTGATGTCGCTGCTTGACCGCCGTGACGACAACTCGCTGGAGCCCTCCTCGGTTGCGTTCAAATTCTGCAGACTGTTGAACGAGACGGCGGCCGAATTGCGGGCTGCTCGCGTCGCCAGCACGATACGTTGCACGTTGTTGCGTTGGTATTGCTCGTTGAACGCGACGATGTTCTTTAGAAAGGCCTCGCGGTCCACGACTACCGGCGGGGTCGCTGCGGCCGGCACTGGTGGTACCGGCCGCAGCGTATCCACAGCCCCTCCGTTCTGGTGTACGACCTTGCCTCGGGGTATTGCTGGCTCATCAAGACGCGCCTGACTAGCAAATATTGGCTTCTCGCACTCGCATAAATCGTTGGCCGGCGGTATCAGCGGACACGAGTTACGCAGCTGAGGGTCGCGGCGACACGTTCCGACCGAAGGTTCGCGGTCTCGACTGAACAGTGACTCGTCGGTCATGACCGACTTGTCGTCGGTGCTAACGTGCGCCACGCTACCAGTTTCGTCAGCGGTGCTGGTGTCGCTTTCGGGAGTGAGGCCCAGACAGCACGAGGTTACGTCCGAGACCAGTCGCTTCGTGATGCTGTTATTGTTCTTCGGCTCTTTCTCGCCGCACTGAGTACCGCCGCCACCGCCGGCCGTGTCGCCATCATCGGCACTGCTTCTTTGGAGCACGTCTTTGCACAGACACAGTTTATTGTCGGACGACGTCGCCGGATACGAGGACGGCATAGCGCCACTGCGTATGCGGTTGAACGCGTTCGAGGTGAGTACAGCTCGCGGCGCAGCGTCCGCTTCGTTTTCCACCTCCTCCTCCTCCTCCTCCTCAAGATGATCGGACGGCTCCTCGTGGCACACATTATTAGGATACAGCAAAGCGTAATCGGGATGCAAAAAGTTACCGTAACGAGGTTGGAAACTGTTTCTTCTACGAGGTGTTCGCAAATTTTTACCAACACTACCACCACCACCACCAACTTGGCAACAACCGGTATCGGTGTCGCCGCTGGCCACACCTGTTCGCTTTGTCCACGACACTTCCTCGTGCTCGGCCAGCGTCTGCTGGTTCAGGTTGATCATCGAGAAGCTGGACGGCAGAACGTCACGAAACGGCTCCGGAAATAGCTCCGAGCGCGGCCGTCGCCGGTCTGCGACTGCGATCCGAAAATGAACGAGAGCAGCGGGAGAGAGAGAGGAAAGAAAGGTGCTCGTTAGTTTATGTACATGACTATGAACACGGGTTACGTTACATTCTAGAATGCGCGAATCCGAGTATGTCCGTTTCTGTTTCGGAATGTACGTCTGAGAAAGGAGGAAAGGCTCGAGGAGCTTCGTTTTAGCAGTTTTTTCACTCACAAATATGTAAGCATACCTATTGCATTTGCTCTCTTTTCTAGAGATGGGAGAAAATTGGGACAATATGACATTCTCGGGGGTATAAAGTTTACGGAAACCTTGGAGCTAAGTATTCTTGGTCCTCGTCCATCTCTACCTCGGTGCGAACTGAATGTGGCAGACCAGTTATGGTCTATGAAATAGAGGGCTAGAGGCTTCCATACCCAAATTTTGTAGTTGCTGAAACTGAACTCCACCTTCCCTCTGAAGAATCAGATTCATTCCGGTATTAAAGAGGAAATTTTACTACGATTCCTCAGACAGCGCATTCCAGAATTTCAACACACGGATGTTAAGAAACTCTAATCAGCTTCAACATTATTGCATGAACCAGCGATGGCGTAATGTATCGAAAATATTCGCGTATACACGCAAAAGAGTCGCTCCAGGTGACTGTTACCGAAAACAACATATACTGTTCACTGATTGGTGGATTTGGATGAAAACATGACATGGAAGGATGATGAGAAAAAAAAGTTTTCCAAAAAATCCAAAATTAAGCTCACCTGATAGGGAATGAAAAGGGCTACAACTTTTGTTCTTAGCATTTTTTCAAAAAAATCAATATAAAAGCCGCGAGCAACACTTGTGTGAGCACACGTTCTTAAGGTGTAATGTACACGTATCATGTTTTCGTCTTCGACATTAGCGTTCCTGGTGGAACTTGTAGACGCACGTGGAGACCTTCGACATCGGCTGTATATCGTCCCTTTCCTTTGTCCACTTCTTCCTTTTTCGGTTCCAAACCTGTCATCTTTCTTATTACCTTTTATTCCGCCTTTCTCTGTTTTCCTCTCCGTTTCTTCTCCTTTGAGAACATCTTTGTTTTTTACAACGCTGTTTTCCTTCTCATATTTTCCTTTTCAATCATCTTGCCTTTCTTCATTTTCTTCTAAGCTCCATTCTTTGTGACTTCAGTCAGTTTATAAGCCTGTTTGATTGTCATTTCAACTACCTACCTATCTACCCATCTATTCAAGCATCTCCACTCCCACTGGCGATCTCTTCCTATCTTTTCCCTAACTTTGTCGGAAACCAATGATGTCTGAATCTCGTCAAACCATAAATACACGGCCTCCACCTTCCTCTCTGAGAGGAAAAAGCTCTCGGATACGAGACATTCAGTCAGTCAGCTACACAGTCGTCTACCCGATTCGACAGGCTAGCAAAAGCTCGCCGTGCAGGGTTTACACGAGCGAAACCTCCTAGTAGTATCAAGAATAAATTCCGAGACCTCTGACACCCAAGTTTTACTATTTTAATATCATACGCCATCGCTGGGGTGTAACTTCTAGTTACTTCGAACAGAATCAATTACCAACTGTGAAAACACGAATAACTTAAAACTAAGACACCTTTGCAATGTTAGTACAGCATCGATATCAAAAACAAACACTGAAAGCCAGTATAGCGATTCCATCATTCTAATGTACAAAGATAGAACACTGTACACAGCCCTGCAACACGGGCATCACAACCGCGCGTTCCACAGAATAACCGAATACTATAAGTATGGGTACACAGTTTGCATTATTGCTCGAATAGAATTTAATTACATGGACAAGAATTCGGATTGGGCAAACCACAACAATAACACTGGAACTAAACCTAGCTGATAAGCGAACGGTGATAAGTTACTTTGACTGTTTGACTCCCATAAGAAAAACAAACGGAGCAAAGATCATCATGTTACTACCTGAGAATAAAAAATTTCTTAGAAACCAAAGGTATACATTTTTGATCCAGACGGTTTTTAGCATTTGCTAATGATCTTATGGTTTCTAAGAAATTTCTTATTCTCAGGTTGTAACATGATAATCTTTGCTCCGCGCGTTTTTCTTATGGGAGTCAAAAACGTTCGTTAATCAAAAGTTGGGTATTTTTGCTAACAGTAACTCATTGTGACGTCAGATCACCGTTCGCTAGTGCCCCATAGTTTCATATAGATTATGCTGGGCCGCCATTTTGGTTCATGTTTTGTTGTTACCAACGCATTAAATCTGATTAAATACACAGCGTCGCGAAGTATCATTCACTCGTTTTCAAAAAGCTGAACCAAAATGGCGGCCAAGCATGCCCGTGTGTAATTGGAGAGCCTTACATTTGCTCATCAGAAAATACCTATTCGACGCTAGCGCTTCTACAATTTGCACAGTCCGAATTGATGTGCAGAAAGGAAACAGGTTTACTCCTCTTGTCTCTTAACCATTAAGTAGGAAGAGTCAGAAGTACACTTAACGGAGATAAAGCCAAAAACCCCATATGTTATAGTCAGAACTAAAGAAACAAACTTTACACTATTACAATTATAATTTTATCCGTTCCGGATACAATCTAAAGTACTGGTGTAGTGCATGAAAATCACGAATACAATAACATGATCATCACCGAGAGAGAGAAAGAAAGGTGCTCGTTAGTTTATGTACATGACTATGAACACGGGTTACGTTACATTCTAGAATGCGCGAATCCGAGTATGTCCGTTTCTGTTCGGAATGTACGTCTGAGAAAGGAGGAAAGGCTCGAGGAGCTTCGGTTTAGCAGTTTTTTTCACTCAGAAATATGTAAGCATACCTATTGCATTTGCTCTCTTTTCTAGAGATGGGAGAAAATTGGAACAATATGACATTCTCGGGAGTATAAAGTTTACGGAAACCTTGGAGCTAAGTATTCTTGGTCCTCGTCCATCTCTACCTCGGTGCGAACTGAATGTGGCAGACCAGTTATGGTCTATGAAATAGAGGGCTAGAGGCTTCCATACTCAAATTTTGTAGTTGCTGAAACTGACCTCCACCCTCCCTCTGAAGAATCGAAATATTACTACGATCCCTCAGACAGCGCATTCCAGAATTTCAACACACGGATGTTAAGAAACTCTAATCAGCTTCAACATTATTGCATGAACCAGCGATGGCGTAATGTATCGAAAATATTCGCGTATACACGCAAAAGAGTCGCTCCAGGTGACTGTTACCGAAAACAACATATACTGTTCACTGATTGGTGGATTTGGATGAAAACATGACATGGAAGGATGATGAGAAAAAAGTTTTCCAAAAAATCCAAAATTAAGCTCATCTGATAGGGAATGAAAAGGGCTACAACTTTTGTTCTTAGCATTTTTTCATAAAAATCAATATAAAAGTCGCGAGCAACACTTGTGTGAGCACACGTTCTTAAGGTGTAATGTACACGTATCATGTTTTCGTCTTCGACATTAGCGCTCCTGGCGGAACCTGTAGACGCGCGTGGAGACCTTCGACATCGACTGTATATCGTCCCTTTCCTTCGTCCACTTCTTCCTGTTTCGGTTCCAAACCTGTCATCTTTCTTATTACCTTTTATTCCGTCTTTCTCTGTTTTCCTCTCCGTTTCTTCTCCTTTGAGAACATCTTTGTTTTTTACAGCGCTGTTTTCTTTCTCATATTTTCCTTTTCAATCATCCTGCCTTTCTTCATTTTCTTCTATGTTCCATTCTTTGTGACTTCAGTCAGTTTATAAGCCTGTTTGATTGTCATTTCAACTACCTACCTATCTACCCATCTATTCAAGCATCTCCACTCCCACTGGCGATCTTTTCCTATCTTTTCCCTAACTTTGTCCGAAACCAATGATGTCTGAATCTCATCAAACGATAAATACTTGGCCTCCACCTTCCTCTCTGACAGGAAAAAAGCTCTCGACTACGAGACATTCAGTCAGTCAGCTACACAGTCGTCTACCCGATTCGACAGGCTAGCAAAAAGCTCGCCGTGCAGGGTTTACACGAGCGAAACCTCCTAGTAGTATCAAGAATAAATTCCGAGACCTCTGACACCCAAGTTTTACTATTTTAATATCATACGCCATCGCTGGGGTGTAACTTCTAGTTACTTCGAACTGAATCAATTACCAACTGTGAAAACACGAATAACTTAAAACTAAGACACCTTTGCAATGTTAGTACAGCATCGATATCAAAAACAAACACTGAAAGCCAGTATAGCGATTCCATCATTCTAATGTACAAAGATAGAACACTGTACACAGCCCTGCAACACGGGCATCACAACCGCGCGTTCCACAGAATAACCGAATACTATAAGTATGGGTACACAGTTTGCATTATTGCTCGAATAGAATTTAATTACATGGACAAGAATTCGGATTGGGCAAACCACAACAATAACACTGGAACTAAACCTAGCTGATAAGCGAACGGTGATAGTTACTTTGACTGTTTGACTCCCATAAGAAAAACAAACGGAGCAAAGATCATCATGTTACTACCTGAGAATAAAAAATTTCTTAGAAACCAAAGGTATACATTTTTGATCCAGACGGTTTTTATTTTAGCATTTGCTAATGAACTTATGGTTTCTAAGAAATTTCTTATTCTCAGGTAGTAACATGATGATCTTTGCTTCGTGCGTTTTTCTTATGGGAGTCAAAAACGTTCGTTGGTCAAAAGTTGGATATTTTTGCTAACAGTAACTCATTGTGACGTCAGATCACCGTTCGCTAGTGCCCCATAGTTTCATATAGATTATGCTGGGCCGCCATTTTGGTTCATGTTTTGTTGTTACCAACGCATTAAATCAGATTAAATACACAGCGTCGCGGAGTATCATTCACTCGTTTTCAAAAAGCTGAACCAAAATGGCGGCCAAGCATGCCCGTGTGGAATTAGAGAGCCTTACATTCGCTCATCAGAAAATACCTATTCGACGCTAGCGCTTCTACAATTTGCACAGTCCCAATTGATGTGCAGAAAGGAAACCGGTTTACTCCTCTTGTCTCTTAACCATTAAGTAGGGAGAGTCAGAAGTACACTTAACGGAGATAAAGTCGAAAACCCCATATGTTTTAGTCAGAAAACTAAAGAAACAAACTTTACACTATTACAATTATAATTTTATCCGTTCCGGATACAATCTAAAGTACTGGTGTAGTGCATGAAAATCACGAATACAATAACATGATCATCACCGAGTTACACCGGCTGTTATAATAAACCCCAGTCCGCCCATCCAATATCCGAGTACAACACACTTAAAAGATTTTTGACGGATACTAATGTGCAATTCACGTTCAGTATTCAAGATTTAAATCATCACGATCAGTGGACTTACCTCGAGTCATGGCAGGTGGCGGCTGCACCTCTGGTTGTGGTTCTGGTTGAGACAGTAATGTAGCTAAACCGTTGTATAAGGCACTCTGTTTGGCTACTTCTAACGTCACTACGGAGCCGGCTTGTTCCAGGTACTCAGCAGCTCTGTAACAAGTAAACGATATTTCAATATTAGGGTACACATTTCCAGTCATCCTACATTAGCACTATAAACCCAGTAAATTCCGCTCAAACACCGGTATATCAATAGCTTTTTAGAAACAGAATTTCCAAATCCAAGAGGTCTCTGGTTTCAAACACATTGAGAGTTTCACTGAAGCTGATATCACCCCCCCCCCCCTGAACTCAACCTGTACTACTCGTACATGGAACACCGTTTCTCTAAGAAGCATCCTGCTGACCTCAACAGTTGGCAAATGGCGGTCAAACCAAAAATACCAGGGCTGCACAACCAACAATGTAGCGTTACCACAAGTAGATTGTGGACACTTTTCCAGAAGAAACAAATCTAAATTTACTGATTACTTTTAACGATTTGTTTCTATAGTTCTAACACACTAACAAAGCACAAGTTTCAGTACTCGGCTTCGTAATTTTTAAGCTTGAAGACTGTCTCCCAGCTTAGAACGCTCCTTTAACGTTCAATCCCCAAGAGGAAGGATGGGAGGGGGTAACCCAGAATCAGTTCGGAGCGTTGAAACCGCCCAATCACCCAGGACCTATTTATACAAAACCAAATAAAAACAGACTTACTGATTTTGCGTCATTCCGGCGAGACTTTGACCGTTCACCTTCAACAGCTCATCTCCAGCTTGCAGTCTTCCATCCTGCGCAAGAACAAATCACTCGAAACTCGATAACGTTACAATATACGCGCGTCAACATCCGTAAAAGTCTAGCATTTGTACGTACCATATCCGCCGCTCCTTTCGGCACCAGCGATTTAATGAAAATTCCCGATTTTTCTTGCATCGGACCCTGTAACATACAGCGGCCGTCTATAAGTAAAAATACGAAGCGACAGTAGCGAGTGAGTGAGCGACTCACTACCTCAACGTTCACCTAGTATCAGAGCGCTATTTACGGCAACGTAATGACCGAAGAGAAGCGGGCATCGTTACATAATCGACCGTGGGAAAACCACACGACTCGACGCAGACAATCATGAGAACCGACTGTTCAACTAATTAACACACACGCACGCATCCGAACAGGTAAGTATAAGTACATTCGCGGTTACGTTTATTACACTCGTTAATCGCGATATTGAAAACTTATAGAATACGAATCGTAATAAATAAATCGTAGTGACGCTATTCGTCGTGTAGTTGACAAGCCGCGAGAAATTAATAGCCGATATGATCGCTTACCTGAGCAACCAAGATACTGAGACCGAGTTTGTCAATACCCGTTCCGTCGCTTGCTTTCTGTAGCCTGATAATTTGTATTTCCGGTTCCAGTGGCCCGGGCAGATAGCCCACTGATCGGTTACTCATGGCACTGGGGCTCCTTAGCTGCAAACATGTACACGGATTACTGCAGTTGACTGTTGTCAGTATGTTGCAGGACGTGGTGCCGACGCGCCGCAAAGTTATACACATCATTCAATTTCAGAATCCCGGTCTCAGAGAAATCGCTACTCCCCCAAACTAAAGTCCAAGTTCTTCTCACACACACATCATTAATAATAAGTAAAAAGAGTTTGCTCTTGTCGTTGAATTTCCTGACTCACATTCTTTCAACAATTCTACTTCTAATTATCCAACGTGGACTCGCCCGCTCCAATGTAAATTAAATAAGTTATGCGGCTGTCTCCGCTCTATTTGTACGCGTGCAGCCATAAAACGAACAGAAACTAACCATAGGTCCATTCATGTGCGGCAGTTCCATATAAACAGTCCACAGTCCGTTTGACGTCGGCTGCGTCGATAGACGACACAAACCCATGCTCTGCAGAGGCGCCACGAACTCGATCAGACCGGGTGGAATCCCGCGAACCACTTCGCAGCTGTAGCCGTCGATGGGCCACACGAATTCCAATTCCAAATCCGGATCCTGTTCCAATTTCACTTCTCGCCCCTTCGAACGAATAAGCTCGTCGGCTAGGTTTTCAGCGACCTGCGTCAACGGACACATCTTTAGCACACGAACCCAAAAAAATATCGCGAGAACAACCGCGACTGACTGAGCCACGATGCTTACCCGAACTACGTTCTCGATCAGGTGTTGTGGTAACGCCGGTTCTTCGTGGGTTGGTCGGTACTTCATTAGCAGCGTCTTCAGCTGCAGCGAATTCAGCAGAAAACACGTCGAACTCAACGCGGCTAAATCTTCTGCATTATACTTTGGCGCCTGCAAAACGAATCCGATTAAGATTCGCCGTTTAACTCGAACCCATCTACGCACTATGTACAGCGTATAGCCGTCATTCGTAATCGTCCAGTCCCGAAGTTGTATTCGTCCTACCTGCAGCAAATCAGCAGCTTGGACGATCCGAGCCAGATACATGCCGGTGGTTATCTCCAGTCCTTGCCTCTCGGCCCAGACCTCGATCTGAGTGAGCCTCGCTCTCAGTCTCATTCCCCATATACGCGAACAATAGTTGGTATTGGACGCGATCAGTCTGTTGAATGCCCACGCGTTCACGAAGTGAAACAAATGGCTGAACAGCTGCACGGTTAGTGCAACGTTAACGCGGTATCTACGCAGCAACGCCATTGCTGATTGCAAAACGGCCAACACCTGAACATAAAATGAACAATAAGAACGCGTATTTGAAGTTCCTGAGTTCTAGACATTTGAATAACGAGATACATGAGCGGACACACTGGGGTAATAACGGATCTGGCAAGCAGTCTTGACGAGAGCAATGCAGAATGCAGAGTAACTGGCACCCCCTTTCCGCCATCTCAGTGTTTGGATCTTTTTTGAGCCATTAAAGTGATAATAAAAAATGGGCTGGAATTACAGTAATTAGCCGGTTTGGGCCACAAGGTCATTTCCAAACTGTCAATGACCTTATGATCATGTGTACAACGAGATCTGACCAAGTATCCTGTATTTTAATTGGATGAATAGCTCACTGACCTTGAACCCAATACTGAGTCGACTTTTGCTCAATTCACTACAATCGGTACACTGACCTTGAGCCTTTCTGGCATATGCTCTCCAACAAAATTATGCTACCAAAAGACTTTTATCTGCTGAAGTTTATTGGGCTCGATGATGAGTTTATGTTGAAAAATAATTAGGTTTCAGGTCAATTTGCTGATGGTCTTAGGCTCAAGTAACTTAGCAGGTGACGTTTTTTGACACTATAGAAGGTATTGAGTTAGGTTACATTGAAGATCAGAAGTTAACGCCGTAGCCGGCACCAGTACCGGAAATCAGGGAGGACCCGTACCCGGTGCCCCCTTGGCGGCGGCGCACCAGCTCTGACTGGCGGGACTCAGAGAGTTTCCGGAGCCGCCAGCCGAAAACTCGGAAGCGGGCGACTCTGAGTGATGAAGCGCTCGACAGAGAGCAGGCCCACCATCAATATATACACGGACCACCGGCATTCACACCGAAGCTACAGCAGCAAGCAAGAGACTAAGACAGCAGCGGGTGAGAAAGGTTGAAGGAGAAAGGAAAAGCCCAGTAGCACCTCGGCACCTGTGAGCGTCTCCTCTCGTCTCGGGGAGGTCGCTGGTGATGGAATCTGGAACCTGATACTGGACTCACTCGCTCCAACCAATTCGAAGAAGCAACAAAGAACTTGAGGCAGAAGTCTTGTGGTAACCGTCTGACCACGGAGGTGGCTCCCACTACTTGGAGCAAACCTCCCGTCTTGAGTGTGTTGCCAAAGTGGCGGGCGGGGAAGGAAGATGGAAGCAGACCTAGACACTGACTGACTTAATGAAGACAGACACAGTAATCTAGTCTAATTTTAAGATTGCAATTAGAACTTGAGATTTATTTCGCAAGCATTATATAATCTAGAAGTGTGAGATCCCCTCACTGCCTCGCGTTAAACCTACTCGAAGGTATCTAAGGCAGAGAAGGGGAGACACCCCAACTTTTATATACTTGAATAATACATGGAGCCACCCGCGGGAGTTCGGGAGTGGCCGCCGAAAGGGGTCTCGGCCTTTCGTGGAGGAAAAATATCTGGCGTCAGATTCAATCGCTATAAATTCAAATTACTTCAAGGAAGTCGAATTCTTTGATAGCATAGGTATCATTGAAATTGGATATATCAAGCGAGATGACATTAAATGTCAGCAGTTCGGTTCAAGATCATTGCACTAATCGTCTCACATTCAAATGACCTTCAGCGAGTGCAGTTCTTCGTTAACATTGGATCATTGAAGTTGTAAGTATTCAGTTAGCTCGCATGAAAGGTCTCTAGTTGAGTTCAAGGTTAATGTGCGAATCGTCGATAAGTTCAAACCACTCTTAGCAAATGAAAAGATCACTAAAGATATTAAGTTAGATGACATAAAAAGTCTATAGTTAGGTTCAAGGTCAAAATGAAAATTATAAGTTCAAATCATCCAATTAGACTGACTGATTCTTTATTAGAAATCATTGGACCATATTGTTATGAGGTCGATGACACGTCAGGCGCAAATATAGGGCCATCTAACTCGTCAACATAAGGTTCTTAACATAGACGCTATCACAAGGTCAGTGACCTTAAAATGTAACCTCAACCGGAAAATTACCATTACTTTACAAATTGAAATCCGAAGTCTCGAACGCATAGCTGGTTTTAAGAAAATAGATTTGAGTTTTATCTCCCAACCCTCCCCAAACGATTCAATCTCCAAAAATGTGAGAAAATGTTGTTCCCTTTGCTTGCTAATGATTCGTTTTTTATGACTTCTAAGTGATCAACACAAAGAATTCTGGTTTCGGGTCTTGCCGAACGATTTACGCTGATCATCTATTTAGTGATGTTGGAAACGAAAATGTGTGTGTCAAAGAGTTATCAAATTTCTGCGGTTGGACAACAATATTTTTCTGAAGTACTTCTAATACTTGACAGAGGAGTTTTCTCTAGACAAGGAGGGAAAAGGTAACGAATAGACATTCAGTGTTTCCAACAATGTCAAAGACGCATTTTCTTACAGTAGGTAATCTCGATTAGATGACATTGTCTGAAGGCCATTTGGCGACCCAGCCACTTCACCTCCTCAAATCAGTCATATCGCTTACACTGTTTAGCATCTTTGGTGCCAAGTTTCTTGCTTTCTGTCAATCCCTTTGTTTGTCCCTCTATCTCTCCGTTTGTCTGGATCTTGGCTTAACAGATTTGTCTTTATTAGTTATCCTATTTCAAGGAGGCAACCCACCCGGAATCATTTTTTATGTTGGAGACGAAAGCCAAGTCAGTACCACAGAGCATAACACCGAATGTCATCAACGAATGCTAGTTCATTCAATAGATTTCCCCACTGGTCCACTATTTTGAAACATCTTAAATTCAAATGCTCATCTTTGTCGAGCGCACGATGACTCTCCTCATGAACTCCTACACATATACGCACAAATGAGAAGAGAGGCGTTTGTGGCCTCATAGTTTCCTTCATTTGGAGATTTAGTCCTAAAACTGAAAATAGATACGGTTGCAAATTTCCAATTACTAGCTTGATGGAACAATAGTTACTGTTATAAGACCATACTTGCACCATAGTATTGGATAGAGAGGAAACTGGGACATTGCGATTAATGCTACAGTGAATAGAATCCTCATATTATAACCTGTACAGAATCTCTCAATGTTTACATTTCAGTTCATCTGTTTTTGTTATAAGATGTAAGAAAGATTTATAGGTTTGTACGTACCGATGACGATTCTTCGTGGTCATGACTAGCATCGTCTTTATCAGAGAAGAAATGCGGCATGGCAGCGGATAGATCACTTCGTACACATATCATCAAATGCCTGCAAATAACATACGTGGTAACTTGAACAGAGTACGTAAGTCAACGCATACAGGAACAACTAAAACGAAAAACTTCATGCGGACGAAACTGATTGGAAACTAAATTCAGAAGAATAGTGAACTGGATACCGACTCATATGTGACCATGACCGAAGAAAAGGACCTTATGCTCGAGAACATAAAAGTCCCATTCTTCGGGCATGGTCACATATGCGTTGGAATAAGATGAAGTAAACAGGTAAACCAATTAGATTAAAAGTGTGGGTACAAGAAAGATCGAGCTGGCACACGGTTAGAGGAGCTGCACTGAACGAAAATATTGAAACTGGGTTGAAAAGACTGATAGATGCAAGAGCGCGTGTGAAGCTGAATGAATTGAAATAAACTCGAGTTGAGCTGCGGATGAGTTGTGAACCAGAAAACAAAACTAAAGCCTGCTAAGATTCGTAAAACATTAAGCGCATCCGCCATCGTCTACACCGGGTGCAAGAATTCCACAACCCGCTATCATTCTCACGAACAACGAGGCATGTTTTACGTTACCTGAATGAAATGCGAACGGAATCGAACAACATACGTTGGGCGTCTTTCGAAAAAGCGAACAAATGGCGGTCGGATTGCAGAAAAAACAATAATTCAGACGAGTTGGCAAGCCACAATGCCAGCGACGTGACATCGCAGTATCGTTCCTGGAAACAAAGAAACCAAATGCATCAGTAGACCAATCGGGACCGCGTCAAGTACCGCCAGACCTGCAAATGTAATAACAGAATTCGGTAGGGCCACACGAATATAGTCCTTACTTGTATCACTTTCTGAATCATACTAGCCACGCGAGCCAGCATGAGGGTCAGTCGATGAGCGCGTTCGGTCGGCGTCAGTTCCGGCCTGTAATGCGTGGAGGCGCGATACCTCGCCATCAGGTACAAACAATACGCGGGCGCCAATTTGAAACTGGGTGTATTCGGATCCAACGCGGTGATGATCTCGTTCAGCAACGCTTCCTCCGTCTCTTCGCGAATCTCGAGCACCGCCGGTAGTATAGGGTCGGCACCTTGACGCTGGTACAGGGCACTAGGTATCCTGCAAGCACACAACACACTCCGTCAACGCGAACAAACCGGTGCTTCGAAAACAAGCATCGCTAAGGTGAGAACATGCACAGATTCCAGAAAGGTCCTGGGTGGCGCGTCCACGCTTTCCAATATCTACCTGTTGCCATCCTTGCTACCGCTGCCGATGGACCGCTGCGAACGCGAGTCCTCTTTGTTTCCCTGGCTGGACGTCGACCTCGTCTCGATATTTCCGTCCACGTCGAAAGTGGTCTCAAAATTGTGCGGCGTCTGCGCGTCGGCGTTCGGCGCCGACGAGTTCCGTCTCATCTCGGCGGACGCGGTCGTCTGGCTGGACGAGTCCTCCCTGATCGATTGTCTAGCGTCGAACAAGCAATAATACGACAAAGCCATAACACATGCAACTAAAAAGCATTGCTCACAATCAAACCTTTCAACATGGTTAGTCATGTTAAGGTTTACACAGAGATATAATATCTGTAATTCCACCATTCACTCAGTGGGTGTCACTCGGATGCAGATAGCAGTTTTCACTCGCGTTTCACACACATATATACGTGCGTAGCACAGCAACGTGGTTATACGTACCGTTATCGGGAAATATGAAAATAGAACTTGAGGGCGTAAACTATCAGAGCGTTTCAGCCGAGGGTGAGGTGAAGATCGAAAGTTACAAGTTGTTTAGCATCTTAGTTATGAAGCAATGATCATGCATGAGTACGTATAATTCCTTCATGAGTTTATAAGAAGAGGGCGGGGCACTTTGCTGTACACAACTTCAAGGATAGTCTTATATGCATGGTTTTGTAACTGAAATGAGAGTGTAGTGAAGCTGAGAAGCAGCAGACGAAGCACATCAGGAGGCACTATTCTCAATCTCGCACACCAACATCTGACTTCTGAACCATAAATCAAGTATGACCTAGGTACACTGGTATACCATTCAGAATTACTGGGGCGTGCTCGCCCATTTTCAATACATTAAGTACACATCGACGTACCAACAACAGAACGCACAATATTGCCATATAAAGGGTAAAGAATCAAAACTCACGTTTACCATTTTACTTCAAGGGCGCAAATAGGCAAAATACTGTACACGGGTGCAAGAATATCTTTGCTGCGCCTGTGAACGTGGAGTATGTTGTACATATCACACATTCACAGGCGCAGTAAAGATATTCCTGCATCCGTGTACAATATTTTGCATATGGCAAATGTAAATTTTGATTCTTTACCCTTCATATATTCAATACCAAAACAGGGAGTTCATGTTGACTTTGTGAAGATATAATCCAAACAACACTTAATATGTGATAAAGTGAACAAGGATTATCAAGATCACTAAAATCATCAATATCATGACGACTGATAGTAACCTGAGATATTTTTCTTATCATTGGTAACTGCTCAGACTCACTGATTCTAATGAAACCGGTACCTATGCTATACAATGCGCAGCCACACATACAATCTGTCTCGAATCAATAATTAGTGATCACAATCTGGCCTTAATGTAGGTGCTAAGAAGGAGCAAGCATCCTACAGTTTTTGAAGTTTGTGTTAATTTCATTTGGCAGCAGCACATTTCTTCAAAACGTTTTATCCCATCATCAATGACTTAGCCACCGAACAAACTGCCATCAACAACAACTACCAACCAAAATTTGTTGGCAACAAAATCGATGAACGTTACATCATCACCTGCACAAACACTATGGCACTAACACATCAGAGTGCATTTATTTCAAACCACAAAGTGAAGTTGAGAGAATATCAAGTGTAGTAACCGACAATTTTGTAAGGTGGTACACAGTAGCAATATCGAATTTTTCCCAAACCATTAGTGCAGTCTGCACGAAAAAATTATGAAAGATCTATCATTTTATCTCATATCCAAGCATTTTGTTGATGGCGGAGTCAGAATCATGCGTTGTCTTGTGGGTGGAGGGGGAGAAGAGAGAAATTTCGCACTTTAAAGTTCCATACCTAAATTTTTTTTGTGTTCTGGTGTCCGCACATTGAACAAAAAGGAATGTTTAAATAGTATGCGAAAGAGGAAAGCCTCTTGCGCGTAATGATGTTAATTTTGTTGAAGAAAGTGACTTGAACAACCTTCAGGAAAAGTGAAAAAGATGAGTCACGGTGGGACAGAGAGTGGCACACCTCTTAATGGTGTACATTGGCACACTGCTTGATAAGACAAAAAGAGAAAACGAAGGCACTTTAGTGGCAAAAGATCAGTTGACCAATTTTTTTTTAATTTTTATTTTTTGCTGAAGTTATGTAAAAACCCTTAATAATTGAATAAAACCAACTCCAGAACTCTATCTTGAAAATTCAGCGAGATATTGCAGTTTTAAGTGAGGCAAGTTAAAATTCATTATTTCGAAAAATACAAAAATGTTCTTATGTAAAATTAAATTGTTCGAAAACCATTTTCCATGAATAACAGACATATTTTCTTCTTGCCCTTTTAAATACGAGAACAGGCACATACATTTACCTGCTGTCAGGATGAGTTGTCTACGTACCTGCTGAAGGTTTTCGATGAAATTCTCCAGAGGTCATTAAACTTTTAAATTCTTTGGAAAACGTTGGAAAATTTTTTTCAAAGATTTCCCGATAAGATTCTTCGGAAATTATCGGAATTGTTTTCCGATGAAATTTCTTAAGAATCATAGGAGATTTTTCCCGAGGATCTTCGATAAAATTCTCCGGAGAACATTTTTTCAGAAGATTGTTGATAAGATTCTTCATTTCTCGCTGGGAACCTCCAATCTTATAATACAGGCAACTTATCCTGCTGCATGAATGCCTGTCTACTCTTACCGTTTAAGGAAGGTTTTCGATGAAATTCTTCGATCATCGAATATTTTTTGTGAAGATTTTCATAAAATTCTTCAAAACCATCGGCGTTCTCCCCTGAATATTTCCTATGAAATTCTTTAAAATTTACCAGGAAATTTTCTCAAAGTAATTTGTTGAGATTCTTTGAAAAACACTGGTAAGTTTTTCTAAAGATTTCATATAGGATTCTTCGGAAATTATCGGATTATTTCCTCACAAAAATTTCCGACAAAATTCCTTAAAAACCATCGGAGATTTTACGTATAGGTTTTCGATGAAATTCTCCGGAGGTCATTAAACTTTTAAATTCTTTGGAAAACATTGGAAAATTTTTTAAAAAGATTTCCGATAAGATTCTTCGGAAATTATCGGAATTGTTTTCCGATGAAATGTCTTAAGAATCATAGGAGATTTTTCCCGAGGATCTTCGATAAAATTCTTCAGAGAAGATTTTTTCGGAAGATTGTTGATAAGATTCTTCAAAAATTATCGGACAATTTACCCGAAGATTTTTAAAGAAATTCTTTGGATAAAATTAGAACATTTTCCCGAAAATTACCGACGAAATTCCTTAAACATCATCGGGAAATTTTCCCAAAAATGTTCTATGAAATTCTTTGGAAGACATTGGAAATATTGTTCAAGATTTCCGAAAAGACTCTCCGGAGAATATCAGAATTTTCTACCAAAAATTCCGATGAAATTCCTTGAAAATTATTGGAGAATTTTCCCTAAGTTTTTCGATGAAATTCTTCGGAGATCATCAAACAATTAAAACCCTTTGGAAAACATTGGACATTTTTTTCCGAAAAGAAGGGAAAGATATTAGGGGACCGTGTGGTAGTGTATAGGCCCTCCACGGTTGAAAAAAAAAATATACATATATAAAGTTTCAATTTTATATAAACGCTTTTCCTGTAATTTTTTACTTTTGGTTAACTGTTCCTTTTTCGTATGCGCCCTCACATATTTTACTATCCAGCCCTCTTTCTATTTTTCTATTTCTAGAGCAATCGCACAAGCCTTGTTCTTTCGAAACGAAATACGCTAAAAAAGTTCCTCTCTTAGACAGCTAAGTTAACGAGTGAAAAATCTCATAAATTATGAAACTATCGTCTCTGAAATCCCTCAAGGGGCAGGTTTATCGACTTGTTAAATAGTTTTCGAATGCCCAGATACTTTTTACAGGAAAGGGGTAACATTGTATCCCTGTATGGACACCACTGGAAAAACAAATACGTATACTACGAGACATGCACGCACGGCGCAAAGGAAAATAAATCGAACAGACATAAAAATGGCCGAATATACGATCGGGAGAAACCAGTGTACCATAAGACAATACGTATAACTCAAACCAGCAGACCATGCCGATGTATTACAATGAAACAGGGCTTTATAGTTCAAGATGGAAACAACAATGCCACAATAATCAAATACTCTTTCGAGTAGCCACCAGGTACATTTCGACGTGGCCATCGTCTCTGACCACCTTTGTATCAAATACCATTTGTGTATTTCGCTTCACCGGAGTATCCAGACGCCATACACACTTCATCCTAAAGGCTTCGATACAGTTCAGGTCACACTTGATACGGACGGGGCCTTCCAGTTAGTCAAACGATCGTATTTTCGGGTGAATTTGCAAACTTAAAAGGTATGCACGGATGAGAAAATACATGAGAAAAACGCGCGTACACGAATAAAAAACTCAAGCCAAAAGCGAAAACTATACAAAATCGACGACGTGAAATATTCACACGCGAGAAAAACGATATTTTACATATAATTACCTGTCGTACGCGTATTCGTGAATATTTCGAAGCGAATCCTGACGCTGCCTAATTCGTTCTTCGAAATACGGATCGAGAAAGCGAAAACAGTGAATCCGTCCGAATTTAACGATAGCGCCGTTCTGCAATAGAAAATGAGCCATATAAAATATGAGGACTTAGGCACAGTTCATTTCGCATTCGAAGCACTCGGGGAATTGCTCGTTATTTTCGCCGTATACAAATTTTACACTCACACAAGCACACGTATTGTACGTTTGCGACAGCGGCACAGGAAACTGCTCTAAGTATTCGCTGCCTAGAGGTCATAAATTTGGCGACATTTGGGGACAATATAACTCTTCGTCTGAACAGTACCCCGGTGCTGCTGGCAGAAAGTCATTATTTTGCCACAGAAGGTCAGAAAATTGAGGTTACTCGTTCGTACATTGATTACATCGATGACAAAAGATGCACCCAGACTAGAGACGGGAGCACAAGGGTGTAGAATAACAATCCAGCGCAGTGACGGGTCCAGCAAGCCATCCTGGGAGAAATAATTCATAATTCGCGAGAAAAGTTATATTTTATCAATCCCCTTCTCCCGCTTGCTTAGATCATTTTCTCGTCCTCACGCTGGTAACTGAATTAGTACATAAGACAGACGGACTAGGACTTTTGAGTAATTACTGCTGAGAAAGTGAAAATGCCTACCAAGTACAAAATCAACTTCTCTCAACTCCGTTGGATTCTCTCACTTTGGCCACCAGTTTTGAAGAATTTTTGACCATCGTCACAATACCATCGGCTATTCTCCAGGCTATACAAGGATATTCAATCGTCAATGCTCATGAAAGAATCTTTTAGTCTCTTCAAATTCCCCGATTGACAATTTGGAGAGCACTCACAAAACATAACACAAACCTCTACCGTTTTGAGACTTTTGACCACTCACATTTTTTTGTGAGTGTTCAACATCTCATCATTTTAAAATAGTGAGTGCAAAGTGATCACTCAGCATTAATGTGATTACTGAGTGATGTTCACGAATGCACTCACAATTGACCTCATTATCAATCGGGTCTTTATGTTTCCCATATTTAAGACTTTCTAAAACTGCGCTGAACTCATTTGTGACTCTCTAAGACTCGGAATTCATCTGCAGCCTCTATAAAAGAAGTTTTGAAATTCACTTCCATTAGTGTATTTGCATAAAAACGTTTTCGACTGTTACGCCATCTTTAGTTGTGTCTTACTCCGAAGAGTTCTTACAGCCTATAATGCAAAATGTTTCAGCTTCGCATGCCAAACCGGTAAGAAATAACAGTTCTCGGCGAGAGGAAAAGATAACGTTATTTACAAATATGTCTTATAAACACAAAATTCAAGAGACTATAAACAACAGACGCGATCGCTATTTCTTTGATAGCAGAGGGCAAACAAATTTTTTTTGCTCGTTCGCACACCACAAAAGCCTGAAGAAACTTTTCATTTGCTATAAATATGCCTACATGATACCTTAAGAGAACCACACAAGTGAAAAAGTATTTGGAATTTTTGGTAAGGCAATGCCTCAACGTTTTCATTGGGGAAGGGTCGGTTGCCCTAAAACCTCCCAGAATCGCTACCATTGGCTATATCTTCAACATTTGAGAACAGTATACTTTCATTGCGAGTCTGATTGCTTCTTTTAAATCAAAATTTTGTTCAAAGATAATCAAAGGATAATGCATTGAACAGGTTCAAGAAATTTACCGAACTACTATTTACCTTTGACAATGAAAGCACTGTACCAGTTTTGAAATTCCAATCATAAAATTTTAATCAACTTGTTCAAGTGCACAACTGCAAATTTTTGTAATTCTATCAATTTTTGAAACAGGCAACAGATGGTGATGGTAATTTTTGTTTCTCTTTCAAATTACGTAGCTGCAATTCACAGTCATCCTTGATAACAAATAATGAAATTTCACTCGGAGAACTTTCATCTAAAAATTTCAAATGTTTTTAGAATTCAATGAAATTTTTCAAATGTTTAATTGCATTTTGTCTGCGACAACGTCTTTGGGGCCTGTACTGTAGCTGAAGATGATACAAACATTATTACAATTACTGTTATCTATCTGAAAAATACAATCGACCACATAAATCGAAAGCTGTGCACTTCATAAATTGTACACTGATTTTTGATTAGGCTTCTAAAGAAGCTCCTTCAATATCAAAGGCTGGCAGTTCAGGGCGATAAATTTTTGTCACCGTTCCGACGCTCCACTGATTATCTTTAAGAAAATAAAAATAAAATAAAATAAATGAATAAATAAACAAATAATAAAAAATTAATAAAAATTAGTAATCAGACTCGCAACGAGAGTTGGCTCTTTTGCAAACTTTGAACATGGGTAGCTCATTCAACCTTCAGCTTATGCCATACATGTAAATAACTTTATTTCTTCATCTCGCAGAGTACCATCAACTCTTACTGGCTGGACATACTAAACTAGAACACCCTGTACGGCTCTGATAGTACCCTATGATGACATGGTGAGACATCATCTGTTCTCCTGTTGGTTAGTTTGTTGGGTTTCCTTCATATCTTATAATTGGACGCTGTTCAACAGAAGGGAACCAACTAGCAAAATGCGCTTTTTGAGAACACGTTATTCGAAGTTCAAGAGCCATGTAGAAACTATATGGCATTGCGTTTACTGATAAGCGTTTTCAACGTGAGTACACATTTTTGAATCGGGGGCCCAATTTTGAAAAATTCTACGTTTTACGCTCTTTCCAATGATATTAATAACTCATTTTGTTTACAAATGTTAGTTGGTTCCCTTTTGTTGAACAGCGTCCAATCGTGGTTCATTTGCAGGGTATCTACAGAGATTAAAAAGTAACAATGAAGTACTTTTTCCGGACCCTTTGCAGGACTGTAGCAGGAATATTGACCATCTTTTCCCCAAGTGTACAAATCTTTTTTTTCTTGTTTCCAATTGTTTTATCCCCTTTACCCCTCCCTCCATTTTGCTCCCCCATTTCCCGCTCCTTGTGAATATAGATCCTGCACTACACTTTTTAATGACCAATCATATATAGGAATCACAAAGAATTTATTTTTGAGTATTTCTAACAAAAATGAACAACTTTTCAATTTTTTTTTTTTAATTTCATCGCATTTCAGAACTTCTGGAACCTATGCTTTCAAAATTAAGAACTTTTCAGCACCTGTAGACACCCTGGTTTGTTCTGTTTGTATTGTCCAATGTTTCATGAGCTGTTAATGCGAAGCTACACACTGCAAGAATCTACAGTAAGACAGATCTGAAGATGGCCTAACAGCCGCAAACGATCTTGTGCAAGTAAACTACTGAAAGTGAATCCTAGAATTCCACGTGAAGAGACTCTATGACTCCTCCAGGCTTGATTAAAACTTTTCGAGACATGATCAAAATATCCATTCAAGACTCCTATACAGTAGAACCTTCCGAAGTACAACCTCATTAAGTGAAAAACTTGAAAAGTGCAATGATAATTGTGTCTCCTTCGTCTTTGAAAACTTTGAACGTTATTTTGCATCACTATCTGCAACAAAACTGTAATAAACGCAATCGCTTCTAGAGTTGTCATTTTTTACTTCTACAACTAACTGCAAGTTCTTCCTTGTGTTCCCTCTAGAAGTGAAATCTTAAAACATAGAGCGAAGCAGGTTTCTTACCTCTGTAAGTTTTTCCTTATATACTTGTACAAATGAAACAGAAACAGAAGACGACGTCCGTATAGAGTCGCGAAAAGAGGCTGAGGTAGCTCTTATGTCAGGAATTTTTTTTCTATGTGTAACTCCTTTAACTGAAAATCTCTGTACGTGCACTAGAAATTGTGTTCTCTTGCGACTGCAGTTAGTGAAGTTCTACTGTACAACCCTAGAAGATTCCTTGAAACACATTATGACTTTCCAAAACTCATTTGAAATTCTCATGTTCAAGACTTTTTAAGGCTCTTCTTTAGAACTCATTAACGGTGTACGATTCGTTCCAAGACTTTTACCACTCTTCACGACAAGACTTAAAACAAGTAGATGCACTTAGAAACCATTCTACACTTCAAGATTCTCTCTAACACTCTTTCAAGACACTTTTCAGATTTGCTAAACACGCTTTTAGACTCTTCCAGACTTGGTTAGGACATCAGGACTCTTCAAAACTCGTGTAAGATTCTTAAAAAACCTGTTTAAGATTCTATGACTCTTTTACACTTGATACTCACTACGACTCTTGCATGACTGTTTTAAGACGTTCAAGACTCCTAATTCCATCAAACTGTCTCATGCGGAATTCTGTAAGACACTGCCCTTCATGAGACGTTTACGATTTCAATATTTTTCTCTGGGAGGGAGGCAACTGCCCTTCGTGCCTTTCCATGTATTCGGAGCCGCCGAAAAATAGCACCTTCAGCCCATGATTACTTTGATTATAACCAAACCGGCAACCAGGGATGTACCGACAGGGGGTAGGGGCAACTTACCCCACCCCCTCAAAGAATTTTTCACTCAGCAGTTGGGAAAATTTACCATTTCAGTCAGGTGAGTTGGAAAAATTCAACAAGTTGAAAGGTGTTTTTTTTTCTGTTTTTGTTTTGATACTGGGAATTAGGTTGAGAAGTTGGGAAAACCCAACAAGTCCAAAGGTTTTTCTTCTTATTGGGTCAGTTGGGACTATCACAATTGTTACTCCCCCCCCCCCCGGAAAAACTCTTTGATACGTCCCTGCTGGTAGAGAATGCTGCACTGTATACATATTCATTTGGTCTAAAATTGTCGCTGTTTTTCACAAATTGCTACTTTCAAAAGATAGACGATCGATTTTTCGTAATTTCTCGTGACAGAAATCTTAGAATACAAATATGTGAAGTTTTGTTGCCAAGGTCTAAATATTTAAAATCGTATATTGTAATTTGTGATTCAAGATTTTTTTTTTCTCTTTAAATTAAAAAGAATTTTTAATTTGGAATACATGGTTTCCAAAATATCTAGATCTCGATTTGTTCAAATTTTTCTCATTATAATTAAACCAGAGATGTTTTTTCTATTAAAATCTATGAAAAAGAATTTTTAGAAGGCACACAGTATGATAAATTCGATTTACACCAAAATTTAGAGAGAAACTAACATTTCGGTCATTAGTGTCTCTACAACCTTGGGTATTGGAAAATGAGTATACGAATTCTTCGACATTTGTTTAAAACAAGTAGACGCTTTTCAAGAGATTCGGTGAGACTGCCACAGTCTCGTTCAAGACTTTTCATGACTATTCCAGACTTAATCAGGACTGCTCAAGATTTGACCATGACTCTTTTACTTTCCTGCAGCCTCTTTACAACTTTTCAAATTTCGTTTAAAATCCTCAAAAGCGTGTTTCAGGCTCCAAGAGACTCTCTTCTAGAGTTATTGTACAACTCACTGCGGCTCTTGAAGGTTAATTTACACCTTTCGAGACTGTATCACACTAGTTTAGGATTCCTTGAAACTTTTAAAAGACTCCAGCAGGTTCGTTAAGACTCTGTATGACGTTGCTATTCATGAAGCATTCCTAATTCCAATATTTCCTTCGGGAGGGACACGTGTACCAACTGTCTCCCGCGTATATTCGTGCCTAATCCAGCCAGTCACGTTCGAAGATGAAAGGGGTGTTTTTTTACATAAAGCAAAGAGAAGGCGGCGATGATTCAAGTGAAACGACGAGGCTCTGCCGGGAGAATCACCACCAGAAATATCAACGCCCCCTACACAGGATTTCCCATCTAGCCCATAGTGATGGTAAAGTATAAATAAAATATCAAAATATGGATGTTCAAAAAAATCGAATCAATATCGATATTCAAGGCGAAATATCGATATAAAAAATTTTCAAATATCGCCATCACTAGAGAGCAATAGTGATGGCAAAATATCGATACAATATCAAAATATCGACATTCAAGAATATGCAACCAATATCGATATGCAAATAAAAATACCGACATTATCAATTAATTAATATCAATACTATCGATTATTATCGATACTATCGATTATTATTGTATCAAAAATTTTCAAACATCGCCATCAGGCCATCACTATTAGCCCACAGAGGCGTAAATAATCGAAACGAAGACGTACTCGTAGTATCGTGGTCTCGTAGATCCGCTGTCCATTGACGTACGTTTCGGAGTCTCGGCTACAGGGTGTCACGGTCACTATGCCGTCAGTATTGGCGATCACGCAGTGCCTCTGCAGTATATTTGGTCCGAACAGCTGCAGAAATTGCGACTGCGTCGGCGACGAATTTCGTTCGCAGCCAACTTCGGTCACATTTGGATGCAGCCTGTGTCGTTTCGCCACTCCTCCACAGATTTCTGAGCCGTCTGAAAAGAAAATAAGAAATTTTCCAATTATTGGAGTGCCTACTACGCTGGGAGTCCATCCTTGCCAAGGGCTGCGGAATCATCCTACGACGCTGAAGTCTGAGGTGGGAAGGCAATTTCAGAGTTGGTGGCGGATGCCGATTTGCGACAGCAAGAATTTTCATATATCGCTCAGCGACCACGCATCAAGGTGTATCACAGATGTGGGCGAGCTGGGAGTTGGAAATCTACCAGAACAGTGTATGCTAAGACGAGCTTTGTAATAATGTCAATGCTCATAAATTCCACCGAATTGCCTTGCGTCTCATATGACTTGCTCGACAACTGAATGAAACTAAATAAGAATTCGAGAAAGCAGAGAGTCAGTCAATAAGTATCTCTCCTATTTTCGCGTAGGAACAGGGGTTATCCACCCCCCCTGCAGAGAGAATATCGGGTTCATACGCAAACTCCTTCGAATTTTGAACAAAAATTCTTTCTTCTTTTGATCGGACAAACTTCCCACGTCGAAAATTCCAGAAAACGTTACCATCCGAGATGATTAATTCCATTCGTCTACTTATCAAATTCAATGAAATACGAGAAAATCCATTTCAATGTATTTACCTGATGAATCTACATACGTGAATGTATGTATGTTGCAGCCTGATTACCCCTAAATCACCCCTAAGGAGTACGTTGTACTAGAATTACATACTGGCTATTCTGTACACAATTTCTCTTCTTAGATTCTTTTTGGCGAAATTAGTACCTTATTGTGTTTATTTCTTTTATTATTCGTGAATAATAATTATTTGTTGGATCTGAAGGTTTCAACGCATTTTCTTTTTCTTCTGCCAAGCAACTAATGTAGTTTATATTGAGAATAGAAAAGCTGATGAAAACATAAATGAGCTCCAAATCGAGTTGTTCGACTGCACTGAAAGTATTATTCATTTTTCTCATGATAAATACCTTTTGCCGCCAGGATTTTGATAGACACTAACATTAGTCACTCACACAAATGCAACATACATACATGCATACATACATACACACGCACAATACCATCATTGGTGGTGTATTCATGGGCAACCCTCGCTTGAATACACGATGATAAAATGATGCCTTTACATGTAGCTCAAAGTCAACCTGAGCTAGGCAATTGATTCCAGGCCGAGCCTTTGGCAAATTGAACGTACATCTCTCGTTGAACATCACACCCTAACCTCATTCTCTCAAATGATACTTCATGTGTTTTAGACGCTTCTGACAAGAGCCTCACACACACTTTCCGACACATTTACAACTACAGCTTTGCAATCAACTACCATTATTATTATGCAATAACCCTCCAATAGGGGATCTTGGGCAGCTACTTTTCTCTGTATTGAAATAATGTAAAATATGACGCGGACGTCCTTTTTTCTTCACACAAAGACATATTAGGACACGCTGACAAGACGAAGTCATCATAAAATCATTTCCATAGAAACGGCAATGAATGAAACATTTTAGCGATGAAACGAACGGACGTGAAAGATAATAGAAACGAATATTCTAATAGAAAGTGTCATCAGTCAGTCTTGTCTTTTATATCAGTCAAATGAATGTTACCAGTCATATAAATCTTATCATTTTATCAGCTGTAACAGTTCTATCAAAGTTATGAGTAGGGATGGTATTTGGTTGATTACCGGTGGTGTGGTGGGACGTATGGCGATGCACGCATACCAAAGTGGCCCCTGAGACACCGCTCCCCCGGCCACAGGAACTACCCTTTCGAGTATCGCGTCAGTGACCGGAGGGACGCCTTGGAGCCGGGCCCGATCCCCCATTTCTACGCGCGGAACGGTGCGCGTATCCTACCAGGGCCACCATGGGGTTCCCTACTGACCGAGGTCCGCACTCCCTGAGCGCTCGCCTGGAAATTTCAGATCCCCCACGACCGGACGCGCTGCCTCTCTTCACTCACCCCTCACCTCCTCATCTTGGTCCGTGTGTCGACACAGGCAGATGGTGACGACGGGTGAGCCCTGCTGGTCGGTCCGCAGTGCAGCTGCAGCAGCTCTTCTCTAAGTTAATTACCGGTAAGAATATTTACAATATCTTCGCGAATCATAAAATTCCGAGTAAAATGAGCCTAATTTGTAGGAGCATATTTTTACATAATATGTTTGGCGTTTTTAACTGTTTTTCGACATATTGTGAGCATATTTTACCCTTTTCTTCAATTTTTCACGACATTTTTCGCAAAATACTCGGAAATCCACTTTTCCAAAGACCAAAAAAATTGAAAAATTGATTTTTTGCCGAAATCTACCCCTGGGAGAAAAAATAATATTTTTTTCTGTGATTTTTTTATTTGCAATTATTCCATTAGATGGCGACTGTGAAAAAATGTACACTTTGCGCACAATTGAGGAGTGCACTTCCAAAGTGACCTAACCGCAGACTTGACTGCATTTTTATCGTTTTCAAGTTAGAGGTGCCATCTGGTGGTGGGAGTGGCAGACTATGGAACTAACTTTTCCCCAAATCGCTAACTGCAATATCTATCTAGTTATTTATGGTCAAAGTTGTAAAACCGAAACATCGTGACAGAGTGCCAACCCCGGTGATTTATCACCAAATTTGATGATATTTCAACTCCACTATAAGTGTTGTTGATTTGGTTGGTGATCTTAACCACATCTAGTGATTTTCTGGTGATTTTACTACAAATGACTTCCTTATATTTTCATCATATTATTGATTTCATTTAGTTTGCTGGAGGCAGTTTCTGACTGCTAGTGTGTTAGTGTTAAATGATTGACTGCAAACTGCATTGCGGCAACCTCTGATGACGCAAACATTTTTGTCATGGAAGGTAAAAAGAGAAAAGACCTTCAATCACGATTGCTTAAGGCATCCCCCCCCCCCACAATAAATGAATGAAGTTTTCGTTTTGATTTTGTCGTATTACTGTTTTCATTCAAAAACCCTGAATTTTTATACCCATGAAGCTCCCCTTTTATCGAACATATTTTGGCATACTGTCGGATTCTTAGAATATTCTTGACGTATTTCAGATCGCGAAAAACATAAATTATGCGCGTATAAAACACGATTTTTAAGACATAAAAATCCCATCCCTAGTTATGAGTCATACGAATATCAATGTAATCAGTAATATTAGTGAAAACGATAGGGACAAACACAAAGAAGACAATTCTTCCGCATCTACATCAGGAAACCGTAATACCGAAATTTGAATAAGTACTTTGGTACTCCAAACCTTTGGATCAAATTCAAAATTTAATTCGTTTATCAAAATCACATGACATCAGGATTCCAAAATTTATGCCGAATCAGAGACACAATAAGATACAAAAATATTATTCCAAGTCACTTCAGTCTTATACCCGTAAATTCCACCAGTGATCAGTGAGATCATACAGGTCGTATGACGGAATTCAGACGTATTTCAGTCATATCAGACACATCCGTCGGCCATTTCCAGCAAAATCCGCCGCCGCCACCGCTTCCGGGAGAAAAAGAAACCCACTACGGGTTGCCTACACTGCCCCTTAATTGCTCATTTCTCCGGTAGGCTACTCTTGGTAGGGGGTTCATGGTGGAGGAGGGAGCTTGGGGGAAGATGGTTCTATATGATAAAAAAGTAAAATCCGCCGCTGCCACCGCCTCCGGGAGGAAAAAACCATTGCGGGTTGCTTACCCTGCCCCTTAATTGCTCATTTCTCCAGAGGTAGCTTACAACTGGGAAATGGTTCATAGTGGATGAGGAAGCTTAGTGAAATCCGCCACCACCACCGCCTGTGGGAGAAAAACACCAACCGCAGGTTGCCTACCCTGCCCCATATTTGATCATTTCTCCAGGGTTAGCCTACCCTTGGGAGAGAGTTTATGGTGGAGGAGGCAGCTTAGTAAGATACGCCACCAATCCGGGAGAAAAAAACCCACTGCGGTTGCCTACCATGCCCTTTAATTGTTTATTTCTCCAGGGGTGGCCTACTCTTGAGAGAAGGTTCATGGTGGAGGACGGAGCGTGGAGGAGGAAGGTCAAGATGAAGGACGAGGAGGAGTTATGGTGAGGAGGGCTCTCTATACACTAAAATGTATTAGCCACCTCCTCCTTCCCCTCTGTGGGGATAAATTCCTGGTGACCTCCCCTGTACCTTAATCTCGCGTTTCACCAGAGGTACCCTACCTCTGGGGGGGCTTCTCATTGGAGGTGGGAGCTCCTGGAGAGGGAGGAGGGCCACGTGGAGGAAGAGCGTCGCGGTGGGTGAGGAGGAGCATGGTAGGGGAAAGTGACTGTGATGGAGGACAGCTATGGTGGGGATTGGCAGAGGGTAGCCCACCCCAGGGGGTCCTTGGTGGAGGAGCGAGTTCCTGGATGGTGTAGCGCCGTCTTGTTTGCCACGCCCTGAATTTAATCTCACCGATGCAGAGATACAAGTAAGGAAAGAAAGGCAACGACAGCAAGAAAACGCACGGCGAGAGCGAAATAGAGAGAGGGAACGAAGTCTAGACTCCTGGAGAATTTGTCGGCTGAGCAGGCTAATAGACAACGAATGCGACATAGAGTTGAAAATATGAGTGAGAGACAGACAGAATCACAGAGAGAAAGATGCCGTCTAGAGAATATAAATGAGGAACAGGTTGATTCATTACCCTCTTCTTGCGGGCTCATGGCAGTTACCTCCGCGTTGTAAGCCTGGGAACTGGCTGGAATTTTTTGTTTTTCAATAGTAGTTATACTTTTCTAGCTTGCGAAAACGAGCGAAGCGAGTGACGGCAGGGGTTGGGCCGCAAAGCGGCCAGGGGGCAAAGTCCTCTAGTAAAATGCTAGAATTACGACATTCGATCTCCACGCCATTCATCATATACCAAGTCATATAATCTTAGGGAACATCCTCGAGGAATTCCGTTTCGAACCTTCACCTGAGTAAATACTGAGTATCCGAAACATACAGACAAGAATGTGGAAAAGAACAAATTTTTAATGAAGTTTCCAAAACTGCCACGGATATCTGCGGAGTGGAGACTGCGAAGTATATGACGGGGCCATATCACAGGCTTCAGATAAGCCGAAGAAAATAGAATACAGGAGTTTCGGGTTACAAAAAAGTTTCAAAATCTAATTTTCGGGTCGAAGATCATAAGCGCAAATATTCAACCTAGTGGAGGGAAGGGGCTCACGAGGGGCTGACAAATGTCAAACTAATGCTAAACATTTTTTCGCTCGTGTATTTTTTCACTTGGAGGGAGGATTTTCAGAGAATTTGAGGGATTACCCATCCCCATCGGCGCCTATGTCTAAGATAGCTCGGAAGGTACAGTGATTCTCCCGGAAACCACATTATTGAGGAGTTAGAATGTTTCGGAATTCGAAGTAGACGGTAAAGCGTTTATTGAGAATTTGTTCTAAAAGTTTACTAAGGACACTTGAGAGAGATATCGGACGAAAGTTTAACGGAGAATGAGAGCCTTTATTGGATTCAAGAAGTGAGATGATAATTGCTACTTTCCAAGAGAATGAGATTGCTTCAGGGGGTAAATACTGAATTAGAGTAGCCGAATAAAGTGTATACTTGAGAGGTGAAGGTTTTTGAGCGCGAAAGGGTGAATTTGCGCTCTTTATTCCACAAGTAAGCTCATTCTCGATTCCAACGGGCAAAGATACAGCGACGAGAAAAGAAAACGAAGCAAAGGACCGCCGTACCAACCGCTGAAAACGCTTCAAATTAGTTACATTTTCGAACACTATATAGGTATCTGAAATGTAATTTGCCGGAGGCCTGCGAGAAAAATATAGCCACCTCGACGCGGCGATAAACAATCATTGTTTTTCGAATATCATGCACGCGTGTCTATCAGGACACACGTCACTCCCGAGGGCGGAACTGACAATACCGCCGATTCGAAAACAACTCAGATGTGAAACAGATAGAGAGTGCTGGCTAATACTCTATACTTGTATGCATGTATCTATAGGTATACGTATAAATAGGTGTACCTATATCTAATATCTACCGATATCGTTCGACGGGAAACCAAAATCAAATTCTAAAATGCTTTCGTGACTGCACATTAAAACGTTATCCTGGTTTCCGCGCCGTCTGTGCGTAAGATCAAAATCGACGAATCGACCTTCGCCCCTCCGGCAGCCACGCCGCCTGCATTGCCTTTTTACGTTAATTTCCGCCCACCATATCCGATCGCCGATTCGGCGAACAACAAAAATTAATATTTTCGGATACGCAATGTCGGATTTCGAAATCGCATTTGCGTATAACCCGTATACCTATACATGTATACACGACTGGACGACATTAATACCTAATTATTGGCGCGCTGATGTCCGTCTGTCCCACCCGAAATCGATTCCCTGCTGGTCGTCGCGAGAATTTCGAAAAAATACGGACGCTCGACCGAATGTCGTCTGAAACACCACCTACCCGATCGGTCACGCGATTTGAGTGCTCCGAAAAACAAAATCCGGTGTCTTCGCTACTTTCGTTTTTAAATTTTCAGATATTACGACTTCCCCCCCCCCATCATTTACGTGACACGGTTTTATAAGCCCAGGACACGTGCGCTCACCGTACACCGTACAGTTGATGGCTTCGTTTTCGTAACACTCAAATATACACACGCAATTATTCAAAATCGAATGCGTATGTACGTATTTACCGACGGGCCGGAATTATAAAAGGGGTTTATCGACAGCAGGGGCAGCGAGCAGTCGAGCCGGCTAGCGTCCATCATCGATTGGTGCCTTCAAAATTGAATACATCATCGGGGTCGGGGCAGAAGGGTGTAACTGAGGAAGCCGGACAAACCGATAATTCGAATGTACACATTCGGCAACAGCTAGCTGTTGCTTTCGAGAACTCTGCAATTCCGCCGCACCGGATATAGACCAGTACAAGTAGCCGTAATAGATGGAGAAATTGATGGGAAGCTCTTCCGGAGTGTTTACAGAGCCTTGCGCGACCACTCGGTGGCTCTCGATAACGAGAAAGAAGAAAAGAAGGAAGTGGCTGTTAGTCTCTTCCTAAATTAGTACACTCACATCAGCAAAAAAAAATAAAAAAATAAAAAAAATGATACGCACCGGGTCAGGCGATAGTACTGATCAACGTACTGGAAGTAGAAGCACACAACTATTTACATAGGCGCAACCAAGAATAACCTCTGGAAGGGGCTGAACCAGAAAATAGCGGGGGGTCTCTTGTTTTCACTTTGCTCTCAACACGAGCACTGGAATCCGCCCTTTCGAGCATTACTTCAGAGACGTCGAGGAGACTGCTAGGGCTGTTTTAACCCTCTTCCCTTCTTGCCGACAAACCGGCCTAGGTCGAAATGTAGCAAGTTGCTGCGTGGGCTCGAACCCGGGACTTCCGGATTCCGAGACCAGCGCGCTATCCACTCGGCCAACCAGACCCCACCTGCCAAACACCGGTCACGAATCCGATCGCTCATTTTCGCAGTAGTGTAGCCGACCTTCCAAAGACAGCGTCAGCGCCTAACGATACTTGCGGAGGAATGCCGGGTGAGCTGCCGCACGGGTTGATGGTGCGTTATGATCAGATCTCCTTAGCTCGGATTACAGGAAGACACCAACCTTCCCGGTCGGGAGGGGGAGGGAAGTAAATTTTATACGAAAAAGTGAAACATTTGACTGGTACTACATATTGGATAAAATCAAAAAATACTATTGCAAAATAACTGCTCTCTATAACAACACTTTTGGTCTAAAATACACAGACAGGAAAATTCTATAATCCGCACTTTTCAGGTCAATAATAGAGTATGGCTGCAAAATTTACTACCCAAAAATAAGTAAAAAAAAAAAAAAAAAAAAAAAAAAAACGCTGACGCAGCAGCGACAGCAGTACCGACTTTTCAAATTTAGTATCTTACATAAAAAAAATCCTGAAAAATAAAAGAAAAACTCCAAATCAGCAAAATAATAATATTAGTAATAATAATAATAATAATAATAATAATAATAATAATTTATTATTTTCTTTGGCATTTCGCTGTGCCATATTAGCTGTCATAATTGATGCATGTACCTATTATCGTTACTATTGGTTATTATTTCATCCTGCTCCTATTTCTACCATTGTTACTTGTTTATTTATTATTTGCCTATTATACCTATATATATATATATTTTTTCTTTTCCCGTTTTTGCTTATTCTTGCTTGCACTTTGCCTGACTGTGATTTAACTATTTATGTTTACCTATCTGTTATTTACCGCGCTATTTCTCTGTCCGTTTTGCGAACACGTTACCTGTCGCCCCTTATGTGTGGTTTTCACTGTGTATGCCTAACTATTTTATTGCCATATTTACTTACATTAGTTGTTGCAAATTTGATTGGCTGTATTTACTTGTTTCCTTTTTTTACGTCAACCTGTATTATTATTCTCCAACATTTCATATAGCATACTCACACACATTTATGTACTCGCAATTTTTGCTTATACTTATTCACATTTATTTATACTCGCATGCTGTTTATTTATTTATTTTGTTTAAAGTGTTATTATTATTCCTTCACCCCGCTCGCGCCCTAGGCGCATAGGGGTAATGCATGTACGATTTTTTGTTGTATGAAACTTGCAAATACACGTTATTCAATTCAATTCAAAAAAAAAAATTCAATAATAATAATAATAATAATAGAAAAAAGGAGGCGATGACTAGGAAAAATGAAAGCTGTATGCAAAAAATTCAACAGAATAGAAACAGAAGAAAAAACCGAAAAAAATAACTAAGAGGAACTTTTAACCATAAAAACAACCATAACAGAGATCTCGAAAAATAAAACAAAAACTCAACAAAACAGCAAAAATGGGATAACGTTAAAGGAAAACAAGCGACGCACTTCAAACCAAACACAAGTAGTTCAAATACACACAGCACGAATTTAGACGCGTGGTAGTTCAAATGCAGGCAACACGAATTTACATGGACAGAGTTCAAATAAAAGAACTGATACCAGTAACTGCTTATCTTGCTAACAATAGCAGTACCGACGACTAACAACTATTGTTGGGAATGAATCTGAATAAACGCATTATATCGAAAGGTCGATATCTCGACATTTTCGACACGTAGAAAAATTGACCACATTTTTAACACTAAATCCCAATTTTCTACCCCGGTTATCTCCCTCCCCTTTGGGGTGCTGCGAAAAATGATAATAACTAAAAATATGTAAAATGAAATTTTCTTCAAATGAGTTCCAGTATATTTTTTCGTCCCCAAGCTGAGATGATGAGAAATAATCGAAAGAAATGTTTGACCCTCTCCCCCACAGCCCCCTTTCGGCGAATCCTCACCAAAATTTCACATGCACAACTTCAAGTGCTGTTCTATAACATATCTGATTTTCATAAAATTCGATCCTACACTCTTCGAGCTATTCCAGTTTCAAAATTTTGTACATATATATACCTATATGTAAGATCGAGTCTATCGTTCACAACAGGTCCATTTAGTCATGAGCGTAATGACCAGTCTTTAGTTTATAAGTTGTATATTATTTCGTAAGTTATCAGTATTGATGCGATAAGACATACACGCGCTAACATGTATATAGTGTACCGGCTGTCGAATTCTCGAGTGTGATCAGTTCTCATCGTGTAAGAGTAGTGAATACTTCGTATCGATTCGTGTATATTATAATAAAGAACATCATCGCATCATCGGAGTGTCCACTCATTTTCCAGAACTTATAAATCGATACTTAAATTCATAACGATTTTCCGCTTTCGCGATTGAGTAACTCCATTGAAGTGTTCAAAATGAAAGTTCGATTCATGATATCTGCCGAAGCAACAACGAACCCGAAAACTTCTGCGCTCGCGGTTCGCTCTTTACAAATCGAAGGTAAAGATGAAATCTATCTCTTTCCAAAAGATAAATACCTCTTAACATCGCACACAGAACTAGCAAAGTTACCTGCAATCAAGAATGCAATTAAGACAATAAAAACGCGTGGTCAGTTCCGTCGAGTTTTGGTTACACTTTCTGAGGATATGACAAAAATTTATTTCGATAATGAAGGAAATCCGGTCTACGAGGAGTGGTTTTTGGAAGAATCATTGTCACAAGAAGTCTTCCCTGCTCCTGACAGATTCGAATCATCGGAAAAAAAGCGTTCTCTTCAGAGTATCACAAAGGATATGGTGGTGGAAAAATTTACCGGCATAAAACAGAATGCCGGAGTCTGGCTACGTACTTTTGTTGCCGACTGTGATCGCCTAAAAATTGATACAAACCAGCGTGTGGAAGCTCTTCGCCTTTTTCTCGAAGGTTCGCCAGCGGAATGGTTCCAAGCAAACTGGAAGCTCTCTGGGGAAGACACCAGGGAAGATTGGAGTTCAAAGTTTTTGGAAGCATTCAATGAAAAAGGTTGGTCTGAAATATGGTACGCTACTAATTATAAATGGCTAAGTGGAACCTCATTTTCAGAATATGCTATCAAAAAAATGAATTTGTTAATTGATGCCGATTCTGAACTTACGGAAAAGTCACGTGTGGGATTAACAGTAATAGGATTGCCCATGTCTGTTCAACAAAAAATTAATAGAAAAACTATTGATACGTTTGGGAAACTTCTCGCCGAACTTGGCCGACTTGGTGAAAATCACCCCGCTCCGAGGAACAGCAGCAACATTAATAAAGATTTTAAAAATCATAGTAAACAAAATGAATCTAAAGGAAAGCCTTACTCACAAAATTATGATAAAAGTAATAGGGATAATAAATTTTGCCCTGTATGTGAAAAATTAGGATATCAAAGGACACACACTGAGAGCGAATGCAGGAATAAATGGAAATTACAAAAATCCGAGAAGGATAAAGAAAAAAATATACGTCTTGCTAATAATACTGAAATGGAGGATTTCTTTAATCAGGAAGTTACTAATCAAAAAAACTCGCAATCCCGCCGCTCATCAAATTAAATACAATCGTCGAAGATCTTAAAGCTCAGGCACTGTATGACCCAGGTGCCAATATAACATTGATAAATTCAAAATTCTTAATGAAAATAAAAAATGAATACAATGCCTATAAAAAAAGATTTTCATATAAGACGATGAGCGGAGCAGATGAGTTGCTAGGAATAGTGTACTTAAAAATGAAAGTGTTTGATATTGAACAGAAAACTCGTTTCTTTGTGGTTGAGAGGAGAGATTTCAAATATGACATTTTATTAGGTTTAGATAGCATCTTAAAATTCAGGCTCTGCCAAGATGAAAATGCTAAAATATCCCAAAAACCTATCAAGTGTCTAAACCCACCTACTAATCATAATTACACAAGTTCTCCTATGTTAGTAAATTGGAATGAGTTCATTCCCATCGAGGAATTTAAACTAAAAACAGGGCACCTTGATGCCGAAAAAAAAAAAAAAAAAATCTTTGATCTGGTGGACAAACATGGTTCATCTTTTGCAAAAGACAAGTTCGACATAGGCCATGTTAAGGACTATGAAGCAAATATTAAATTAATAGAAAATAGGTACATAACAAAAAAACCATATCGTTGTTCTTATGAAGACAAAAAGGAAATTGAAGCACAAATTTCAGAATTACTAAATAATGGAATCATTGAGGAGTCTACATCTCCGTTTGCCTCTCCGGTCACCTTGGCCTATAAAAAGGACGGAGACAAAAAAACAAAAACGAGGATGTGTATAGACTTTAGAGAGCTAAACAAATTATTAGTGCCTGAGGTCTACCCCTTTCCATTGATTGATGATCTGATTATACAGACACGGGAAAGAAATGGTTTTCTTCTATGGATATCAATTCGGCGTTTTGGACAATCCCTATAAGGGTAAAAGATCGTCAGAAGACGGCCTTCGTAACACAGAGTGGTCAGTTTCAGTGGTTAAGCTTACCGTACGGTTTAAAAAATGCTTCAGCAATATTTCAACGAATCTTAGCAGGGATCATTAGGAAACGAAATCTACAAGGTTTCTGCGTAAACTACATTGACGATATTCTCGTTTTTTCGGACACCTTTGAGGAACATTTAAAGCACATTGAAACCCTCTTAGTGACAATTCGAGAGGAAGGATTTCGTCTAAAATTCTCCAAGTGTGAATTTGCAATGGAAGAAGTAAAATATCTCGGCCACATAATTGGCAGGGATACAGTGCGACCACTAACGGACAATTTGAAAGCTATACGTGATTTCCCTAACCCCACAACAAAAAAAAATATAAGACAGTTTTTAGGGAAGGTAAATTTTTATCACAAGTATATCCCTAATACAGCAAAAGTGCTTGAACCCTTTCATCGGCTACTTAGAAAAAATGTTTCATTTAACTGGACAAATGAATGCCAGACAGCATTTGAAAACATCAAATCTTATTTAATGTCTTCGCCTATTTTGGCAATCTTTAATAAAAACTCACCTATAAACATTTATACTGATGCCAGTTTGGAGGGAGTGGGTGCGATTTTAAAGCAGCCCCAAGAAGACGGGTCTGAAAAACCTGTTGCTTACTTTTCTAGGAAGCTGAATGAATATCAAAAGAAAAAGAAAGCGATATATATAGAATGCATCGCGATCCGCGAAGCAATAAAATATTGGCAGTACTGGCTACTTGGACGGAGTTTTACAATTTTTTCCGACCATAAGCCCCTTGAAAACCTAAAAATAAACTCAAGAACGGATGAGGAGCTGGGAGATTTGTTGAATCACTTGCTCCAGTTCAACTTCCGCATTCAATACAAACCTGGAGCTATGAATGTAGAGGCAGACAGTCTCTCACGAAATCCAGTGTTAAATCCTAACGAATGTAATCTGGAGGATTGTTTTCGTACTGTGAATCTTTTGACTATCGAGGATATAATTAATGATCAAAAGAAATTATTTAAAAATGATACTATAAATAGGATCAATATCCAATATAAAAATATGAGAAACAAATCACGAATACATTTGTCAACATCTCTTGGACAAAAATTGATACAAAAAACCCACTTACACTATGGTCATATTGGTATAAAGCATCTAATTAACATAATACAACCCCATTATTATTTTAAAAACATGTACAAATTAATAGAAGATACCTGCAGCACTTGTGAGGTCTGCATAAAAAATAAAACGAGGATTAAAAAGGAAAAAGGCCTTTTAGGACATCTTGGGCCAGCGAAGGAGCCTTTTCAGATCATGTCCCTTGATACCATGGGTGGTTTTGGGGACAGACGGTCAACGAAACGCTATTTGCACCTTTTAGTTGACCATTTTACAAGGTACGCTTTCATCCTGGCCTCTACTCATCAGACAACCTCAGAGTTTATAAAATTAATTAATAGTGTTTGCGGTGAACATCCGATAGGTTTGTTATTAACGGATCAATATGGGAGTCTGACTTCTGATGAATTCAATAATTTTCTCGATTCCAAATATATCAAACATGTAGTAACAGCGGTTGACAATGCCTCTTCAAATGGCCTTAATGAAAGATTGAATCAGACATTGATCAATAGGATACGCTGTCGAATAAATGAAAGAAATAACAAAAATAAGAGTTGGGCAAATATTGCGCATCAATGTATAAAAGAATATAATGACACAGTTCACAGTGTAACAAAGTTTGCACCTAGCTATCTTATGTACGGCAAAATAAATTCAATAGTACCGCACGAACTTCAGACACCAAGTAATCACATTCAGGATAAAAAAATAGCTTTCCAAAATTCTCTAATTGATCACAACAGAAACAAAACTCGCTTAGATAGTTCATCTACTGTGTACATTTTTTCTGAAGGAGATCTTGTATTCATAGAGAATGGAAATAAACTAAACCGTGCAAAGTTGGATGAGGTAAGGATTGGTCCCTATCCAATCTCAAAACAAGTGTCAAATACTCTTTTCCTCATTGACGTAGGTAATAAAAAAAAAAAACACGCGGCTTTATCATATCAGTAAATTGATTCCATTTATATCTTCACCCTCTGATGTTTCCTCGGAGCACAGGGGTTTCTAAAAGGTTAGGCCCTGTTGCTCTCTTGGTAGGGGGATGTAAGATCGAGTCTATCGTTCACAACAGGTCCATTTAGTCATGAGCGTAATGACCAGTCTTTAGTTTATAAGTTGTATATTATTTCGTAAGTTATCAGTATTGATGCGATAAGACATACACGCGCTAACATGTATATAGTGTACCGGCTGTCGAATTCTCGAGTGTGATCAGTTCTCATCGTGTAAGAGTAGTGAATACTTCGTATCGATTCGTGTATATTATAATAAAGAACATCATCGCATCATCGGAGTGTCCACTCATTTTCCAGAACTTATATATATATATATAAGGATACCTGAAATAGAATGAATGATATTTTCGAACTCCTCACACCTCAAAACGTAAAGAAAATTCACTCTGACCTCAAACCCCCACCCTATGAACAAAAACAATACCTCCTTTCGAATTCTTCGAAAAGTCGGTAAAAAAAATCCAAGAAGAGCAAAGAAAATTACGTTGGAGCAGAGGAAAGTATGCGATTCCCTAGTGCGAAGTTTAGGGAACGAGGCGAAGCCGAGTGACGTAATCGCACGCGGGAACCGCATTACATTCCGATGCTCCAGCGTACTGTATTTTAATCGAAGATGAACGGAAAAACAATCAAATACTTGACCAATCAGCTGCCAAATTCATTTTCAATTCTTATCAGTTAGCATTTCCTGTCGAAATGTTTTCTGAACGATTCTCTTTTCGTGATAACTGTTGTACGTTAACAGTTGTAGAATCGATTTTCCTTCGTACGTTACTTACTTACTAATTATAATCGCTTTTGCGTTACTTGTTCTGTGTTTAAAGAACACAAAAATAAAGTTCGTGTTTCATTATATTTATTCTTACAATCATACAACCCAAGTGGAAAGTAGAAATTACCTACCGCTTGGGTTGTATGATTGTAAGAATAAATATAATTGAAACACGAACTTTATTTTTGTGTTCTTTAAACACAGAACAAGTAACTGCATAGAAGCGATTATAACACTACCCAACAGCCAAAAAACCGCAAGAACGAGAGTAGCCGATTCTAGAAGTATTTTTCACGCTGAATTCAATGCCGCTTTTAGTTTTTCTTAATTAGCTCTCCTTTTCTCGTAAATTCATTCTGAATTATTTCCCGTAATTTCCCTCTCGTGTTAGAAATATTAGTGAATATGGCCACACTGCATGTATCACAAAACAAACTCGCCAACACAGTGATGCGTGTGAACACAGTTTCAACTGATTCTAAGATTTTATCATTAACGATGAAGAGATGGAACAACAATTTTGGGGAAGGCGATTACTTCAGTGAAAAAATAACGCCTTTTCATTCCGGTATTACAGTTTATTGTTTCTTTTACGAAAATGTAAGTGAACTAGATAAATGTGTTCCGACAATAAATTTGATGAATATGTGTTCAATGACCGAATATTCATGATAATCACAACGCTCGTTATTGAATTGGAATAATACTTACGGAACACAGAGGGACAGAGAACAACACGGAAGTTTTCTATTCAGTACCGTCGAAGACGAAGCTTATCGGTAATATCAGTTTAATACAACATCAGTGTCGCCACATAAAATAGAACAATTTCTCATAATACACTATTAAATTTCCCAGCAAACGTAAAAAATGATTAGCTAACTCAGCATTTTTAATATCATATTTGAATTCAGCGTGAAAAATACATTAAGATTCATCTATTTTCCTTCATGCGGTTTCCAAAAAATCTCAGTTTGTTGTGTAGTGTAATTAGTAAGTAAGTAACATACGAAGGAAAATCGATCTACAACTGTTAACGTACAACACGTTATCACGAAAAGAGAATCGTTCAGAAAACATTTCGGCAGAATGCTAACTGATAAGAATTGAAAATGAATTTGGTAGCTGATTGGTCAAGTATTTGTTTGTTTTCCGTTCATCTTCGATTAAAATACAGTACGTTGGAGCATCGGAAAGTAATGCGGTTCCCGCGTGCGATACGTCACTCAGCTTCGCCTCGTTCCGTAAACTTCGCACTAGGGAATCGCATACTTTCCTCTGCTCCAATGTAATATACTATTAGGAGTCATAGCCGCATACAGAACAGTCTCTTACACAGCCACAAACGTAATTGTAGGAATATTACCAACTGATCTACAAATACTGAGAAGTAACGAAATCAAAACAATAAAAACATCCCAACTCACTCCAACCCAGAAAAAAGAGAGAATAAATGAAACTAAAGCTAAATACATCAATCTCTGGCAAGAAGAATATAACACCGCCGACAAAGGAAGAAGAACTTATGAATTAATACCAAACATTGAAGAAAGACTTAAAATAAAGAACTAAAACCTAACTTCTACCTCACACAATTCCTAACAGGTCACGGAAACTTTGGCGTATATTTAAAAAAATTCAAAATCATAGAAGATGACACCTGCATAAACTGCAAAAAAAAATTAACAGACACCCCAGATCACACCTTCTTGACATGTCCCGCTTTCAAAGAAATTAGAAATAAGCACAAAATTGAAAATATAAGCAAAAACTGGTTTGAAAATCGCAACAGCATACAAATAACAATCGACTATGTAAATGAAATCATGAAAACGAAAGAAAAATATATTAATTGAATTAGTCTATCCGCTGTAATAATGAAGTAAACTAAGTACACATGATTATTGTAAATGACTTGAGAGACACCCAAAAGCTGCTAAGGAAAAAGTGGTTCTCAGTGTCATACTGTACAGCCAGAAATGTAATTTAGAAACAATAAATATAAAAAAAAAATAAAAATAATAATTCAACTTATAGCTCCACAAAAGTTTATTTTTAAAAACATTGTAAACGACATTACAAAACAAAAATAAAAGAAAAGTGGCCACCTTGATAGGTAGTAGTTCACCTCATAAAGAATCTCTAAAACTTTCAAGAAATTCTAGTTTGAATATGACCAGATAGCAACTGGTCAAACTCGGCTAATGAGGCTAAGTGCTATTTTAACATGTTCGAGAAAATCTAGAAAGGGTATGTCAATCCATTTATCCCAAGTTTTTTTATACCCTTTTTTTACCCTGATATTCAATTCCTTATCCCCACTCCGGGTATTAAATGACGAAATTTGTCCCAAATATACTACTTCTTCGTTCGGCTTTTTTGTCGTTCGCCAAAATGAAGGACTTTTCCCAGTTTATCTCCAACCCTGCTTCTTTACTTTTTGACATTTTTATGTCTTTACTTTGGCACACAACGGAAAAAATGACTGACTGACTCAACACTTAATTCGCATGCGAGTGCCACACTCCTTGTATCAGCCTGTATCCCCATGCGAGCATCACGTTCCTTGTACCAGCCTGCGAGCACTACGCTCTGTTAGTGCATCATCTTGCAGACGAGTCTGCAATCACGGGAAAGAATTTTCATGTCTGGTTCGCGGACTGCGTCGACATGAGAATGTCATCGTCCGCTACGCTCCGCAGTGCACGTAGCGCTCCATATTTTTAAGCGCGATCATTCTTTGGACGCTACGTTAGCTGGACGATGACCTTCTCATGTCGACGCAGTCCGCAAATCAGACATGAAAATGCTCTCCCGTGATTGCAGACTCGTCTGCAAGATGATGCACTAGCAGAGCGCAGTGCTCGCATGGGAACACATGCTGATACAAGGAGGGTGGTACTCGCAGGCGAACAAGGGTTGGGTCAGTTAGTCCAGTCCAGCCCAGCCAGCCAGTCAGTCAGTCAGTCAGTAGTTTTATTATCTCTCTATATATTAAAAACCAAAACGCCTCCCCCCTCCTGAAAAAACCGCATTAGAAAAATTGCAGGGGCAGATCAGCTACTTTCAAGGACTTAAGTTTTAAGACATAAAACAGACATATAATGATATTCTCTCTATCTATCTATATATTAAAAACCAACCCCCCCCCTCCTGGAAAAAACTCCGAGACTGATATGTAAATCCCGGCCTTCGTCCCTACCACCTAAAACATAACCTACATAATAAGACATAAAAGACGTATAATGACATACTCGTAATTACCCATAATCTCCTAGATCTCACGTCGCGGTGGGTTGCCTACTCTGCCCCTTAATTGCTCAATTTTCCAGGGGCAGCCTACCCTAGGGAGAGGGTTCATGGTTGAGGAGGGAGTTCCAGAAGGGTGAGGAGGGCCCCTGTGGGAGCGTGGGCTGTGGACGGAGATGGTGGCCCTTGGTGGGGCAGGGGGTTATGATGAGTAAGAGGACCTGGTGGAGGAGAATGTCCTTGGTGAGAGAGGGGATCAGGGAGAGTAATGGCCGTGGTGCGGGAGCGGTGATCATGGTTGTGAGAGTTCCTGGATGGATGGCCAGGGATCTTCAAGGGGGTTGGAGGACCACAGAGAGGACAGGGGCTGTGAAGGGAGATAAAGCCCAGAGGGGATCTTCGAGGTGCTTGAGCGAGGAGGCCGTAGGTGATAGAGCCGCGGAAGGGAAGGCTGTGGAGAGGGACTAAGGTCGCCATTGGGAGGGAATAGAGACTGCGGATCGCCTACCCTGCCCCACTAATTGCTTATTTCTCTATGGGTCGCCTACCCCTAGGAGGTGGTTCACGGTGGAGGGGGCTCCAGAATGGGAAGGAGATCATGGGTGGCGTGGCCTCAGGAGGGGGATAGAGGCCCTGGGTGGTGTGTATGGGGGTAATGGTGAGTAAGAGGTCTTGATGGAGGAGGAAGTCCCTGATGAGAGAGGCGGCCGCAAAGGCGAATGAAGGCCATGGTGCGGAAGGTTCTGGTCCTGGCAGGTGGTCTTGAAAGGAAGGATTCTCGCGGAGGAGGGGTGGACATGGTAGTGGAAGCTTCTGGTTGGAGGACAAGGGGATCTTCGTAGTAGTTGAGCGAGGAGGCCGTAGGGTGATGAAGCCGCGGAAGGGGAAGGCTGTAGAGAGGGACTAAGGCCGCCACTGGGGAGATGGTAGTGACGGGTGAAGAGGTCTTGGTGGGGGTGTGGTATGTGAATAGAAATGAAGGCTATAGTGGCGTGGGGTGGTCGAAGGACGTTGTCCTAATGGAGGGCGCTCGGAGTGGGTTGGGCCGCAGAGCAGCCAGGGGCGAAGCCCCCAGTTATTATTATTATTACTATTATTCGTAACGCTTATTTCGTCACGCCCAAAAGTAACGCTTTTCTCCGTTGTGTACCAAAGTAAAGACATAAACGATTTCCATGGAAATGATAATTCCTTTTCGTTACTCCTTTTCGTTCCTCCTCAAATGTAAAGATTTTCCCATTGATGACCTATTGCCACAATGTGCCAAGTAAAGACAAGAAAATGTCTAAATAAATGTCCATAGAAATGATTATTTCATTCCTCCTCAAATGTCACGCGTAACGCGTGAAACGTGGCGCGTGAAAGAAACGTTTTTCCGGTTAGTGTGCCAAAGTAAAGACAAGAAAATGTCAAAAAAAAAAAAAAAAAATACAACACTCTAAAATCCAACATTTTTATGGTAGCCCGGACAAAACGGAGACCACTGTTTTCACCCGTAAAAGGAAGGGCAAGGAGTTGATCAAGGTGCAGTACAAGGGAAGACCGTTAGCCCTCACAGGAAAGGTGAAGTACTTAGGAGTATATCTTGATGAAAAGCTCTCCTGGAGGGATCACATCTCAGATTAGAAAAGGATTCCCAGTAGTAAGTCGCTGCCTAACCGGCCTACTGTAGGGCACAAGCCTCTGTCACCTTTTTATATCTCATTCTTTCTCCTACAGTGGTTCCCCAACATGGACCTAAGGATTTGCAGGAACTCGTCTATCCAACATATTGCTGGTCGGCCTGGTTTTCTTTGTGCATAGTTCCATTTTGCAGTCTCCTCTCTAATCATATGATCAGCATATTCGTATTTCAGTCTTTTAATTTTAAATCCTATGTTTTCTAATAGAACTCTACGTAATCCAGTCCCTCAACCTGATCCCCAGTATACTCCTCAGCATTGAGTAGTATACTCGTAATTCGTAGAACACACATTTTTTAGTGAGCATATGTATAGGGAAGTGTAACCTATCAACTTGCTTATGACAGATCGTGAATTTTCGTCTTTAATAACACCGGATGTTGAGTATCTACCGTCCTCTTTGTGTGGCCTGAGCTGTCTTACTCTGCAGGGTAAATTAAGCCAACCAGGAAGTCTTCACGTAGACCTATTTAGCCCTAGTAGATCTTTTTATTAACCCTTCAGTTCGAAAATTTGTCCCATTTTCCGGTGATTTAGGCCCCTCTCCTCACCTCCCGTTCATGCTCATTTATTTCAAAAACATCAACGACGAGCAATTTTAGCCAATTTTCCAGGCAACCGAATACTTTCCGTGTCGTCCCTTCTCTCCATGCTCGAAATTATCCGAAAATAGGTTAGTAGACTGGACCGGTCGTAATGGTGGGAGGCTCAAATTTCGGAAGCTGAACAACAGCATTGAAGTTCCATTCACGTGCGCTTTGTAATCAACGTGTAGATGAAAGGAAAACACAGCGAGCTGAAAGCAATCGCCTTATATATACACACACGCCGCGGCATACCGATTACCGTATGCTCTCATTTTGCCGGGAGGGGGACGGGGAGGTGAGGAGGCGAAAGAATATCTTGGCATAAACGTCAATTAAACGGTTGGTAGGTCGTGACGCGAATGATCGAGGGGTTCGTTTTATAGATTTTTTTACTTCCAATCAGCTGGTTGGACGCTGCTGGAAGGTCGGAGAACCGCACTTCGCTGGCGCGGACTGAGACTAGAAAGAACACCAGAAAAATTGCGAGTGTACGAACCCATCTCGGTGATCCGCTCTGAACTTTCAATATCATATTCGAGGGTACAGAATTCATTCTTTTCTTTCTTTACTAAAATATAATTCGAGTACGAAAATCACATTCAGTACTAAATAAACCGGCCTCCATTATCTTTTTCGAATAAGAAAGTTTCGTTTTTTTCTCATATCTTTTCGTACACGACATTTTCAAATCGATTCAACGTTTTGAACTGGTCTTTCTGTATACTGAACATCGCCTTCCTCGTCAAAGCGCCTCGGAAGCGAGCAGATCTTGATGTTTCAAACCAATTTTAGTTGAGGAGAAGTATAATTTTGGAAGCTCTGGGATAGATTAGAAGATCTGGATACCTATTCGTCTTCACAATTGCGAACTTGCATGCAATTGTTTCAATCACTTACGATAGGTGACGCGTTTCAAAAGTAAGGTCACACTGTCTGTGAAAAACTCAAAACAAAATCAAAACACTGCGGACAAAAAGTTTATTCGTGAGGAAATTTGTTGTTTTTCTACATCCCCTCCCCCCACATGATCCCAACACTTATTGAATCGGTTTACAAGGTTTTCTAGTCCGGAAAAGTACCATGCACAGTCCAATTTTCGGGAAATTGTCTCGATCGCGTTGCGCAGTTCATCTTCATTCGCAAAGAAATCCAAAGTGGCCAAACGTGGCAAATGAGGAGGATGCGGAAAAACGTTTCATTTCAGATATTGAGGAACTGAACGAGGTGGGATCTACGAGCCGGCATAAATATTGTCATGAAACACCACTTGTCGCTGCAAAATCCAGGGCGTTTGTTTTTGACTGCAGATCGGGGCCGAGATAACGTATCGCCATTTTGTAATGAATGTCAGGAATAGTGAATAGCCGGTTTTCTTGTAACAGAGTGCGCACGTACGTAACAGCACATCGTCTGTGAGAACATCTGATGGGCGGTCACTTCGCTCATTATTGCGTGTCTACTCGTCCTCCATTGAAGCCTTCCATCCATTTGCAGACTTGATGGGGCATCATACTATTATCACTGCTGACAATATACGATAAATTGCCGCACCGGGCACCTTCTCAGCGTTTGAAAATTTTATTACAGCGTGAATTTCGCAATAACAAAAATTGGGTGGACCGCATGTTCTCGCATTCATCATTTTGATCGATTTTAAATAATATATGGTATTAAACGTTAACTGCACGTTTTATATTCTGTTCACAGAAGCCTAACGAACATTTCACTTTCAATTAACTCAGTGTTACCACTTCCCTACCGTTTTATAGACACTGTGACCTTACTTCTGAAACACGCCACGAATTCCAGTTACTGATATCAGCGTTAGAGTGAAGAGACCATGAGAAGTAATCATTCTCACTTGCCAGTCTGGATTCCCGCTCTCAGAAATCGACTGCTTCCCGATCACGCTGCTGATTAGAGAAAGGGGGGGGGACATGAATAAAAGTGCGTCCACATTAGGATGATCAGCCTATTCATCCTGGATGATCAGCCCAAGATGAATGTCGTGTAGACGCGCGGATGATCAGCCAAAATGAAGCTGACGGACTGATCAGCCTGGATGATCATTCTTTATCCCCGATCGACTTATTGGCGGTCTGATCAAAAGATGATGATCATCCAGGATGAATAGGCTGATCATCCTAATGTGGACGCACCTTAACGAACTAACGCTCAGTGGTCCGGGACTTTGAAAATGCGAGCACTGCGGGGAAAATCGAGGGCGCATCGCAACGTCATCATCAATTACTCGTGTTTTCAGATCTTAGTCCACTGTGCGGCGTCTCGTTCACTGAAATCATCGCTGTACCTCCATAGTCGAGGTTATTCTTCCGCCCTAGTAGACCGGCACTGCCAATACCGGATCGCATGCCGGCGCAGAAGACGATATTAGGGCGGCATGTTGATCAAGCGAGTCCTCGGATCGAGCGCTTCGTTTTCGCAATTCCTAGTCCCGCAGGAGGTAAACGGCGACGCACGAGTTCGTTTTTCAGTCAGTAATGGAATGACGTCAAAATTGCCATAAAGGGCAATAAGGTGGGGGGAGAGGATTTATGGAAGAGGAGAGGAAACCTCATTCTCGGTTTCGCGTTTGCATGTCTACGTATTCTACAGGAAATTGCCGATTCCCTAACGACACCGTAACCGAACCAGTCTGTGCCGAGGACTGAATTTCAACTTCTTCTAATATGGGGTCTCTCGTATATGACAACTTGGCCGGAAAACAGGCAGTAGGTGTGGGAGTGTGCGGGGTTAACTGCCCTCGTGACTCGGTTCCACTTCTTTCGCGGGACTATTCATCGCACGCCGAGTGTACACGAAAAGTCGTTTTAGCTCTCGGACGAAGACTTTCGTCTGATACGAATAATATGTTTTAGGGAAAAGGGAACGAACGACGAATGTCTCGAATTCTGGAGTGCCCGCAGAGCCCTGCGAAGCCACTCGGTGGGCCTCGATAATGAGAAAAGAACGTATGCGTTAGTCCCTTTCTGAACCAGTACAAATAGCCGAAAAAACCAGCGAGTAGATGGGAAGTTATAGAGAAGCTTAATTTCGACACATAGGATTAAATGGCTGTACTAATCAACGTACAATGTCATCTTTGTAAGGAATACCTCCATTTCCCAGAAGTGGTCAGGAGCATAAAGACGCGAAGGGAAGGCAGACGAGTTTCCCAACTGGAAGGTCCCACATTTCGCAAAGCACAGAAGGAGAAAAAATGTTTTTTTTTATGAGCTGAATTGTAAGAACAAGTAAAAATTGGTAGATATTTTTCATATTGTGCAGCCGGATTTTCTCAGCTTCGACCAATCTGACTGAAAGAGGGAGACTCCCCTTCTCCCACCGTCACTATGCCCCTGAAAGTAGAACAGATTTGTTACAGAACGTTTCCGGGTGCATCATCGGTGCTTTACAATTATCCGGCTACTGCAGTAAAACCCGATTTGTACTACTATAGTGAAATAAAGGCACTCCTTTCCAAGATAACTATTATTTTCACAAACATCTCAAGAAGAAGAGAAACGGATTCAATACAAAATGTCTCCTGGAATTTGAGCGTCTTGAAGGCTTCCACGGGGTGAGAAGTACCACAAAATTGAACCTTCGGCGATAAGTCAAGAAATATTAATTTTATCGAAAGAATTTTTTTAATAAAAATTATTTCTGAGGCAACTTTACATAAGGAAAGTTTTATTCAAATTTCTCCCAACTGACCCAAGAATGTTAGAGAGAGGCGGTTCAAAATAACCTACCTACCGTTGCGGCATTTTCATGAACGACCAACCAAGAAAAACCAAGGTATTTCGATCGCTCACAAACATGTGCACATTGTACTGCTGATACCCTCCGTTTATCAGCGGGTACGTGCTTAAGTCAGAAAATCGGCGTCAACGCTCAAAAAATGCAGGCATCCGAAAGGGCCTGGGAAAAGCCACGACTAGCTCATACGAGACTCACCCAGGGAACGGGAGGTGCCAGGGCTTTGGAAGGCGGTTACCCAGATCACATGTTGAATATTCTATAGTTCCGGGGCCAGAAGCGAGAAAAGTAAAAAGAAAAGCTAAGACATCTCTCTCTCTACGCCATAATCCCTTACATTCTCTCTTACATAAAAGGTACTTACGACCTCATGTCATTCACGCGGTGCACCTCAAAAAGGAAAAAGAATAACGCAGGTTATACATCGCGGACAGACATTTATTTATAAAGAAACCAAAAAACTCCACGGACGCGGTGGCGGTCACGAAACTGCGGCTAAAAGAGCCGCACGAGAAAGTTCGCGAACACGCGGTCAGGTCCCGGGTTGAAGAAAAAAGAAACGTCGCGGAGCTCGGCTGGTCGCGGAAACTCGAGGTCGCGGTGTCGGGTGGGAAAAAGGTCCACACCCAGAACGCTCTTAAAAAACGTAAAAAAAGAAGTCAAAAAAAATGAAAATCAAAACGCCCAGAAAAGCACTGTCTTAGAGAAAAAAAAAGTGTAAAAAAAAGACGTTCGCTGCCCAAAGACAGATTCACTCGAGTACCCCGCCTCGATTGCAATTAGCTGCCGATACCAGCAGTACGGGAGGGGTAGAGGGAGGAAAACTGCAAGAGTTTTCATGCAGGAAGATAAACGTTTGTATGTGGAGCACAGAGAAATCGCTGGATGGACAGAGAGGAATGGTGGAAAAACGGGTTGCAGGAAAAGAGAGAGGAGAGGACGTACTAATGCCTGCGGAACTCCGTGACATTGAATTTTGAAGCGTATTCACGTGTTTCCATGCCACACCGTGTACATGAGAAAGCTCAGATTTTGCAACATTTTTCTCAATTTTACTGACTTCAGCGAACAGAAGAGATGAAAATCACCTTCAGACATATTCTTTTTCATCCTCATTTACCTATTAATAAGAGTTTTTCTTCCTCCTTCCCCTCTCCTATCTTTAGATACCAGACTTCGAAATCTGTCTTTTCCTGTATCTTCTAGGAATTAGAAATGACTAATTCAGTTTAGACCCTCCTTGAGGCTGCATGTTGCAGAGGGACAGTCACAAATTAACCAATCATTCAGCATGGTACCTCTTATAGGTATCTTGAGTTATACGAATTTTCTTACATACTTTCTAGTCAACGTTTCTGGAACATATTAAAGTAACCCCTTAAACTAACAAGGTGTAACTACTTGTTTTCCGAGCTTCAACGTACACTTTCCCATCAAAAAACAGACATGTAAAATAACCTTACATTCGGTTTCAAACCCTCATTGAAAATTTTTATTTTTATCTTAAGGCCAGTTTCGTCAGCCATCGTTATATACGGTATTTACAGAGGTTCGGGAGGGAGTCAACGGTGAACTATTTCATGAAATGCTTAATTTTACGGTTTTCGGAGATCTTTAAAATTGTCCACCAGTTGAGACTCGAAGCCCTTATTTCAAACAAGCACAAGGTAACCACTCGAAATTTCAGGGGGGAAAAATGGAATGACCTTATTAAACTGGAAACCATTTGCAATTGTTTGCTTTTTTTCTGCGTTCGTCTTTTATACACTACTCATCATCACACATATTTTTAACCTCCCTCACAATGAAAAACTTGAATTTTAAATAAATGAAGATAAGGAGTGACACAACATTCGGTTTTCTTCTAACTTTGCCGGTTATACCCACGCACGTAATTGGTTTACAATATTCAGTCAATGTCCGTCGGGGTAGCCACTTTTTTAGAATGATTTTGACCAATTTTTCTCGGTTTTCCAGGCCAATTTTCCAAATTTTTCCCGACATTTTTTCAGCTAGTATTGTACAAAGCTTTGAGAATACTCTGTAAAAGAAATAAATTACTACGCTTCACGCAGATACTTATTTATTCTTGAAAAATAGTGCATGTTTTTCAATTCTCGCTTTCCTCAGAAAGTTTCCTAATTTTGATCAGATTTATAGCAATTCACCAATGTCTACAGACTGACAAAATTCCCTGACTTTTCCCGGTTTCCCAGAAAGTGGCTACCCTATCCATCTCAGACACAATTGACTAGCTAGAGTAGAATTGGAAGTTTTTGCTGCAATCTGCCCAAGACAGAATTTCATTTATTTACACTGTACAGCGGAATGACAAAAAAAAAAGGAGGGAAAAAATCCTCTTCATAATAGAATTTTAAGAACTTGAAGGAGGAACTTCCACAAAAATGACTTAAATGACCATTTTAGGAAGGAGAAAAATGACCATACATGATTTAAAATGGAAAAAAACCAAGTGGTCACCCTACAAACAGGAAAAGAATAATTCAAGGTTTAAGGTTAAGAACTTAACAAAAATATCCTTTTTCCTTCCGGAGCTTCGAAAGTCATTGAATTCGTGCACTCAATTTTCTACAACCCCTGGCAGCATTTACGATTTGCGGCTCTTCTTACATTAGTGAACCAATTAAGAACGTATGGAAACTCTAAAGCGGGTCCGCAATTTTTCGGCTCACATGGAAACATAAGCATAATTTCGATCTCACAATGAGGGTGAAGACATTGGGTTCTGACCAGGAGAGGGCAATATCGGGGACTGAATGATATCAATATCATTGGAAATGCTATTCATATCGCAATATTTATATCATTAATATCGTTTTAGAATATCGATATTATTTATTTCATACCACTACTAGTGCAAAGGGCCAATGGCTGAAAGGTTCAGAACTTTCCTGAACTTATTTGCTTATTATACGTATACAGTCTCTAATTCAGTTACAGATTTGAATTTTGAAATACAGGTGCAGTAGACCAACATTAATAGGATGCCCTCAATTGAAGTCTAATAGGTTTTGCCAAAAAGAAATTATAGATCAGTCTTTTTACGTTCAATTTGCTGGCGGAGACCCACCCTCCACGCAAATGAACATTTTTGTATAAACCATCCTGCCTGGTTACTTCTTGTGTAGCACGACATGATCGTCTAACAAATGTCTTTTGTCTCCTGAATATCTATACTTCCTGTCTTCTCCTCATTTTCATCATGATTCACTCTTCTTTTTTCTCCCTCGATTGGACATCCAGGACATATTTTAGTTTCGTTACAGTTTATACATCATAGCACTCGCATTAAGATCTTTTTTTTTTTACTATCAACTAATCAATACATGTGCTTTCCTACATACTCTCGTCTCTTTAATTTCGTAATCATTTCTCTCATACAAACTCCGAAAAACCCTAGTACGTAATGGTTGAGAGGCGAAATTACACTATGTCCTTTTGCCAAAGTTAAAAAAAATCGGTATTTCAGGTACAATCAAGTATTTTGGGCAGAATGTTCCAATCTCTCCTTTTTTTTTCATTTGCTCTCAACCCGAGCCCTGGAATCCGCCCTTTCGAGCATTACTCCAGAGACGTCGAGGAGGCTGTCAGGGCTGTCTTAGTCCTCTTCTTTTCTTGCCGAAAAACTGGTCTAGACCGAAATGTAGCGAGTTATTACGTGGGCTCGAACCCGGAACCTCCGGATTCCGAGACCAGCGGGCTATCCACTAGGCCAACCAGTCAACCTCGTGGCAGTGTTATCATCTTAGCAGCCACTGATTACAGGTTAACAGGTGAGATTTTCCCCGATATTTTTCTATCTACATTGTGGGAAACAGGCTTCTTTTCTTAGAAATCGGGAGTCCTTATAAAATTGTTAGAAAACATGGAAATAATAAGAAACCACCTGAAATATTGAAAAATAGGAGTCATTTTGGAAAACATCCGTGGATAAAAGGAAAAGCAGGAATAAGTCAGGAAGCGGGGGACAGGTGATGAAAAATAAAAATCCAGTATTTTTTATGGATTGCGGAGAATTAACACTATTATTTTTCTTTTTGTTTCGGAGAGAAAAGAAAGGGAAAACAAATCATCCCTTCAGTTTTAATCAATATAAAATTAGGGAGAGGTGATGATGATTTCCAATACATTTGCCCTGGGGTCCATTTCGCCTAAATCTGGCACCCTGCCTGTATAAACTTTCAACCTTCCAATGATTCTAATCAGTGGCGCAGGAGCATAAGGGTTTTTGGGGTTCAAACAGCCACCCAAAGTAAAAAAAAAGACTTTGAAGAAAAGCAGTGAAGAAAAAAGGAAGACGTACGACATCCAGGATTCACCCAACCAGTGCATCAACTCCTGAAAAAATTTTATAGAATAACAATCTTCGTACCCTTTTTGGAATGTATGAATAATGAATTGGGAGAACGCTTCATTAATCATTCATCAATTCTGAAAAACTTACCGTTCTTCGGAATCTAAACCAGAGTGAGAAGTGCACAAATGAAGATATTAATGACAAAAAATGTATGCGATTTCTATAAAAACGATTTGGATTGTCCTCTATAAATTGCAGCAGAAGAATTATCTCTTTGGTACAGACACGTCAGACAGATTCTAGCTTGTAGTAGTGGTAAAAAAAAATCAAGCGCAATCCACTTACATTAAATTTTTCAAGGGAGCAAGCAAATATTCCCGTGCATTTACAAACTATTAGAAATTTGAATAACTTCGCCTGTAGCAACAAGCACGAGTGAGCACTCATTTTCAACATTACGGCGTTCGAAAGCATATTTGAGAAGCATCACAGGATAAAACAGACTCAATGGACTCGTATTACTACAGTATTCATTGTATACAGGGTGTCTCTTTGGCAAATCCTCCTTCCACAGGGTCAGTAGGCAACCTACCTTGACAATATGTAGATATGTTTGCACACTTACTTTTGAAGAAGCTAGGTTATGGTCAAAGTTTGGAAAGTTTTCTATCTTTGAAATTTTCTTTTTCTTCTCACGACTAGAGATAGAAAAATGATACCAGTAGGTAATAGTAGAGGGCAATTGTGATAACCACAGAAAAAAATTAATCGGAATCGATTCAACAGGATGTTCATACAATAAAATCAATTTTAGTGCATATATCCCTTTTTCATTTTGCTCTCAACCAGAGCCTCGAAATCTGCCCTTTCGAGCATTACCTCAGAGACGTCGGGGAGATTGTTAGGGCTGTCGTAGCCCTCTTCTTTTCTTGCCGAAAAACCAGCCTAGGTCGAAACGTAGCGTGGGCTCGAACCTGGGACCTCCGGATTCCGAGACTAGCGCGCTATCCACTCGGCCAACCAGACCCCAGCACAAATTATATCAGAAAATTTACACATTTTTTCAGCTTTCCGTGAAATTTGCCCTCTTAACCAACTGTTTTCTTATTTGCAACAGAGTTTGTGCATTAAATTTCCCATGGAAAAGGTCACTAGCAATTTTCTTGTATCTGGATTAGAACTGCTCAAAATGGAGTTCAAGATATCCCCACTAAGAAAATTATTACTTCTTAATCCTGATGTTCTGATCTTATGAAGATAATAATCATCTTCTTCAGCTACTTTACCACTTCACAGAGTTATATCGTTTGTGGGGCTTATTACCTCCCTCCTTTCATCTATTTACCCCATATTTGAAATAGAGAACTATGCAATGAGAGGAGGGGGGTTCTAGTATTTTGTAAAGTTTAATACAGATATCCAGTAAGTGGTTCCAAAGGTCGCTAAATTCGGTTTTGGTAACATTTTGACCATATTCCCCGAACTGTGGCGCATACCGATGGGAAGGAGGTGGAAGATGACAGTTGTGACAGAAAAATATTAAAGATCACGGAAAGTGGGTCGTTGGAAGAAAAAGAATTTCAAAAATAGAAAATATTTCAAAATTTGACCATAATTCAACCCCTTGAAAAGTAAAGTATGCAAACATATCTACATACTGTCGGGGTAGGTTGCCTACTAACTAGGTGGAAGGGAGGTCATTGCAAACGAGACACCCTGTATATCAAGTACAGATTTCAGTTTTGATAAAATTTCAGATATGATGGCTAAAAAATATACGTCTAAGATAGTGCTGCACTTATTTGTAATAGATATCATAATAATGAACCCATGAAATTAATTTTTTCATGCAATTCGTCATTCTGTATTGAGTATTGGAATAATTATCTCCGTCCTCCTGGAATTTTTAACTGCTGACAACATTCATCAACGGTACCGAAAATTCCACAAAAATAAAAACCCCTCCCGAAACTGAGACTTAGCTACGCCACTGATTCTAATACAAACTTGTCAGAACCAGTTGACTTGGGGGCCGGTAGATACCGACACAATAGCTTCGCATCGACGACTGGGTAATGAAACCGACCAAATTCGTCGAGTTTCTAATCGAAATTTTTCGTCGGATCAACATCAACAGCGGCAAGCGGGTTTTTTCTCCTTTTTCATTCTTCCCACCTACCTAGCGCGTCGGGCCAACTTCAAAGCTATTTCACTAATCTCGAAACAAGTTCACGTATAATGAAAACTCGATTATCTTTCTAACGAATTAAGAATAAATACCAGAGACGACGAATTTTGCGAAACGACCGCCGAAAGAATTCCAGCCGGCAAAACGACGATTTTTAGTTCGGCGGTTTCGAGGGTCGCGGAGACGTTTCGAGTAAATTACGCACCAACTGCGTGCTTTCGCTAGCGCTCAGTAATGGCTTCGAGGATACATTTACGAAAAATAACGCCGCCCCGGTATGAACATAATCGAGACGGAGAGAGAAGAGAAGAAAAAAAACTCACGACCAGCAGCCGAGAGAGATCGTAAAGCGAATGAAACAACCCGAAAAAAAAATGCAATCACTCGAAATCCCTTTTCAATTGTTTTCGAGTCAAAATACAAAAAAAGAAAACTAGTACCCGCGGCACTCTCGATGAATAGAGTACTTCCAAGGCGAATTGGGCGTGGGCGTGGTGCGTAAGACAGGGAACCATCGGAAATGTACAGCGTCGCAGAATAAAAAATAAAATGAAAACAAGAAAAAAAAAACGAGGGAACAGTGTTCTACAAACCTGGATTGAGTTCTAAGAATAATGGTAACCTATCCAATCCATCTTCGTAACGATATTCGAGTAATTCGTTGCTGACCGACTGCTGTTGACTCCATTTGTGTTGCGGTTTTTTCTTCCGTTTGCGTGGATGGTAGTCGGCCGGCCGTCGACGAACGTGGAACATGATGGAACCTGAAAAATTCAAAAAAGTATTAGTAAAAACCAACCAACATATTCGAATTATACAATCCATATTCATAAGTTTCACATCAGCGCACTCGAATTTCCCAATTCTTCGACAGCGGTTAAAGAGGAATCCGGCCCGGAGGACTAAGTCTTTAATGCACTGACCCCACCTGTGTTCATAGGGTTCAACCCAGATGAAATGTTCAAAGAGCAATCCGGTCTGGAGGACCGATTCTCTGACGCACATACACCACCCATGTTCATCAAGTTCAACTCAGATGAAACGTTTCAAGTACTACACACTAGTCCGCTTCGCCCCCCCACCCTGCTAAAAAACCATTCCTGTCAGCGAAGTAATCAGCGCTACATATCTCGCCTTATGTCTCGTCACTCTCACTGTTAGTCAGACCATCACTCAGTCACTCTGCCTCTTCATCAGCCAGTCATGTTATAATACTGACAACTTGACTAATTGATGAATTCTTGCCACTTGCTGATTAGCTTTCATTTAGTTTGACATGCCGGTTGGTTAGATCTCGACTTTGTTTTCGGTCTTGGAGTTTTCCCCGACCCACAATATGAGGGCAGCTAATTTTCCGACAAAGAGACAGAGCCGAAATGCGAGAGTCGACTCACACTAGAATCACAATGATGACGCGATCGGAGTCAAATGCGATTTTTGGCCAGAAATCAAAGTTGAAATCAAAAGTCAGTCAGCCAGAACATCCAGAACATTAACCGCCGTCAAAACCGAAAAGGAATCAAAAAACCAAAAAGCCGCAAAAGTGTCGAGTTTTTTCAGCAGAACAATTCTTCGAGCCGAAGACAGCTAATTATCATCACAAAAATCTGGAATCGCTGCACCGAAGAATCTGAATCTACACTTATCAGGGTGTCTACCAAAGTCGAAATCCAAAAATGAGAAACTACAGGGAAAGAGAGGAAAGAGGGGATCATTTTGCAGCGCATTGTTCCAGGTTGGCACGATTGATTTATAATAATTCTCGCAAAAAAATTCATCATTTTCCTTCTTATTTCAAAAAAATAACCTTCTTTCGAAATTTAGGGGGACTTTCTATCAAAATTGGGAACTTTTCTGGACTGACAGACGTTCATTCAAAATGGGGAAGTTGAAGTGAACTTGAAGAACCTGTAGATACTCTGATTATGCGAAAGAGCCTAGTAGTGAAGTCAGAAATGGATCCAGAAATGGCGGACTCCGTATTTTTGGTTCAGCAGTAAAACGCGGGGTAAATAACACGCAGAAAGGCACGAGAGAGAGAGAGAGAGAGAGAGAGAGAGAGAGAGAGAGAGAGAGAGAGAGAGAGAGACACACACACACACACACACACAACAACCTGACCGATCAGGAAACACGGACACGTTACCATACAGATGCAAAGGGGGCAGATCCTCTACAGCAGGGTTGCCACTTTTTTTCAGGATTGGTTTTCCCTGACTTTTCCCGGTTTTCCAGGCCAACTTTTCCAATTTTCCCTGACTTTTTTACAGGATTCCGAGAAAGCCCAGAGGGAGGAGAGTCACAGAAATTTTTTACAATACAGATTTTAAAAAAATCGCTATCGAGAAGAAGAAGGTACAGATGTAATTTATGTAATATTTTTCAATATTAGAAATACTCAAAGAAAGTTGAGTCCATTCCAACACTACTTAATTTGAATTAAAAAAGTGGAAAATATGAACTCGTTTGTTATTTTCAGAAAATTTCCCTGACTTAAATGAAAATTCCCTGACTTTTCCCTGACTGACCAAATTCCCTGACATTTCCCGCTTTTCCAGAAAGTGGCAACCCTGTACAGACATATCTATCAATTAGTGGCATCGTTCTCCGGGGGAAAAATTTAGAAAATCCGAGACACTAGCTGGCTAAATTTCGAAATTCTAAACTTAACGTTCCGCCTGTTCACCAAACCATTTTTCCAGTCGACAAACTAAAAAACCTTTTCCTCCTGCAAAGGTTCTTCGGAACTTTTCTAACTAGACAAGGTACGAAGAGGTAGAGGACTGCGAAACAGAAAAAACAGAGCAAGAGAACCACAAGAAGACGTGGGGGTGGGCGAAAGCCCCCCCCCCCGAATTGTGAAATATAAAATCCAGAAATTCTGGCATCCAATCGAAAAAGCAGGTTAGATGGAACATGCCTCTTGTTCTTCTGGTCACTTACAAGTTTCAACATTTCAGTCAGGATGTACCAAGTCTAAAAATCAAAATATTTTAAGAGTTAATCGGGAAAAATACAGAGATGAAGAGCTTTGTTCTCTTCCTTGCCGACTAATCAACTAAAATTGTAAGAGGTTTTAGGTGTCTTCACCCCCCTCCCTAAAGTAAAAGCACAAGCTCTTCAGACTGATCCTGTCAACCGGTCAGACAGACTGACTGACGCAGACGCATTGAAAACAGGATTCAGAGAGCCAGACGATCTTGAACTTCGATTCCGTGTCCACCTAGCATATTTATATAGGCACAGACATGGGTGCTGAAAAAAGAAAACTGGAGAAATCTCGACCCTCGCCATCGAATTATTTGGTGAGTGAACGGAGTGCCTGCTTTCTATCTATCCGTTGCCAGACGATTTGTCCATCTGCTTATTTCCTGTTCACCGATTACCTTTTTTCATTTCCTATCCTCATGTCCAGTACTCAGCCATAGTCTTTCCAGATGGCTGACCGATGACTATAATTATTCGATTCATGCTGTTTTGTTTTCCTGGCGAAATGGTCGGCTGTTTTTCGATTTGTACAACGATCCATCTCCCTGTGTATCTATATTTTAGGAAACCCATTTTGCCTACCATTATTTTTAGATATTTCCTGTATAAAGCTCATCTGGCATCCTGGGAGCAAAAGGATAGCGTGAGTTCTCTGAGATCAAGCCGAGTATCGCGAAGATAACGCACCTGTTACTGGTGAGGATTGAAAGGAAGCGACCTGCAATTCGGGTGAAACCAGATGAGGCATTTCAAAACCGCTTTTTCTCTGCTGAAGAACATTCGTTTCGTAGGCCGATCAGGAAGAAACGGTGTGAATGCACATCTGGTCGAAGCAGTCATCCTCTTGAAGATGCCACAGTTCGCTTACGCCTTTACGCAACCACAACTGAACACCCAACCCTCCTCCCCTCGAGAAGGGTACAACTCAATCAGCCCAACTGCAACAGGTGCCTGTCGAAATCCGTTTCAGGCAACATCTCGCAAAACTATACGAGTTCGCAATTTCAGCGAACTCGACAGCTGACGAGATGCATTCCTTCGCGGAAAAATTATTATTTACGACGCGCGAGCCGACGTGTCGACACGAGATTAACGTTCCTGGAAAGCACCACCATTAATTTTTTCAACGTAAATCTACAAAACACCCCTCCCCCACTCCCCTTTTCCTTCTCCTCATCACCCCTGACGGAAGCAAAAACACTACATTTATAGTCGAACAACCGTGCAAGGCTGCCAGATAAACGAAGCCAGACCAGGACAGGAAAAGCTTGAAAGACGCCAGGCGACGAGAGAGGGGGGCGGTGTAACCGAACTACGCTGAACAACGTCGTGTCTAACTTTTCGTATATTCAACGGAAAATTAATTTTCACGTCACTCGGCATTAAAAGTAGACGCTGAAACACGCCGAGATTCACCCCCGAAATTATACGAACGCCGAGCCGGATCGGAGAAAAGAAGTCCGACCTTTACATTCAAAGTGGAGGCGAAGAAGAGTGGGGTGCGAAAAACTAAATAACGATATCCACACTCAGCTGCTCTTGTGTGTGCGTGTACGCGTGAATCTGAAGTGCAGCATATAAGATGTCCCGACATGATAATCACTTCAATCCGGTAGACAGCAATGTGCAGATGTTAGCATTCTCAGCACATATAAAGCCTACACATCTACATGCGCACACCATACCCTGAAACTGAACAACGTGAAAAGCCGAACCTTAGAAAGGAGCAGGTTGGTTGCGCGGCGAGGGACCCAACACCTTCACGTGAGAAAAATAGCCCGATGACGAAACACAGAAGGAAATTTTGAAGGCCTGACACCAACTTCGCGTGCTGCCCGACACCGCACGTACTTGAAGATCTCGGTTTCCAGATCCTGGATCAACTCAGCTGGTTTCGAGAAAAAGGGGAGCAACGTCAAACTAGTGGACATGCGATAGGCAGGAAGAAGGAGTAACACGATACAAAGAGCTGGAAAATCGACAACCAGAGAGGATGAGATAGACGCGCATGAAATACTAAGTTTAGTAAGTACGAATGATTTTGGATCTCGTCTGGATGCCTAGTTGGCAAAAAGACAACAGAATACTGGAAGATACGGACAGAGAGAGGGGACTGGAAAGCTCTGGGATCTTGGATCATGCTTTTAGGCTTGGCTTCTCATGACAGGAAGGGAAGGTTTGCATCCTTGTCCGCCTGCCCTCCTGTTTACCCGTTTTCTACCTGATTTTTTGTTTATCCATGTATCTGACTGACATCCTACTAACAGATTAGTCCGTCATGCTGTACGGCTGGTTACATCTTGAGATGCCAAATCTGCACCAGTTCACTATTCAAATCATAAGTAGATAACTGCTCGGTGTTTTCCCTCGACAGAAATGGAAGGTGGGAACAGGTTTTCAGCACAACGAATCAACAAACACTCTCGGGGGGATACAGAACTTAGCTCATTTTGCAGTGAAAAAACAGATGAGCTCGGTCGAGTCTGGAAAAGATTTTGGCTGAAACTAGGAGAAACAATTCGGAAAAACTGATGAGCTCGGTCAGTTCTGGAAGCAGATTTTGAATGAAACTAGGAGGAACAGTTCTACGAACTGCTGTTTTCCTTCCATACGTGAGACCAAACATAACGTTTTGCTTTCTTCCTTTGTTTTTTACTTCATTTATTTGGCACACTTCCAAGCGAATCGCCAGATCCACAAAATTATTACAGCAGTACATACGAGTATGTCGATACAAGACGAAGATCTCACATTATTCATTCGTTGACACAACCGACAATAATTTGTTATTATCTATATTGGAACAGAGAAGAAGCGTGCTATTTCATACGCATGACAGAACCAATTTCAACAATTTTTCGCACTACACAGAGGCAAGAGTCACTGTAGAAGGAGCATGCACAAGAAAGCACACAAAGTTACGCGTGGAACTGCGAATGCATGCGATCGTTTTTACGGGGAATTGGTTATGCAAAATGCGATACACGGTTTTGTAGCGCATGCACGTAAAACGTCAGTTTTGAAATACAAGCGTTTGGTCGGAAACCAAATTCGGGCGCAGGTGGTTCAATTTACAGGTTTCTTAGCCTCCAGTGACAATTTTTACGAAAAATGTTAAATGAAAGAAGCCCCCGCATCAAGGAAAATAAAAGATCAAAGTGCAACATCACCAATGATAGAGGCATAAACATTTGATCCGAACACGAGCTATCACAGGAAGACACAGTGTCAGAAGTGGTAACACTGATGAAGGTTTTCTATCTTACCTACGCTGAGTTTAACATACATCATCTGCTCTTGTGAGCACAATCGTCTACCAGCGGTATCAACAATCAGATGTTCGATCGAGGCCAATAAAGCTCATAATACCAGCGAAGTTTTTCATGTTCTTGTAGCTATATTTGAAGGTGTGAAGTTCAAAACTTCCTATACGTAGCAATGTCACAAGTTTACAGGAAAAGCAAAAAGCTGTTTCAGCTGAGGTGAAGGGGGTGAGTTTGGCGAAATGGGTGCTCAGCCAATTCTCTGAAGCTTCATACACATTTTCATGTACAAATTTTGGGGCTCAGTCATGCCTAAGCTGAGAAGAAGAAAGTTACACATCCTAACTCCATGGGAAAGACAAAGTAAAACATCCTAACAGATTCTTATCAAACGCTTCCTGCCACTTTGGAGTTAGGGTTTTGCACAGGGTGACCCTGGGTGACCAGATGCCGGTAAAGCGAAGTCGCCATTTTCAACATGCAGTGTTGTCCAAAGTGGCATAAAATTTTCCCTCATAACATATATGTAATTTAAACTGTGAACAGAAGAGATACCTCGCACCGTCTCGCAAACTCATCAGCTAAAACAGTGCTGCCCACATATCAATGTACAGCAGAAAGTGTTACCATAAAGCGTGCTCGATTTCCCGTTTTTATTTACCACGAAAATGAGTAACACTGTTAACATTTCAAAAATGAAGTTCGAGTAAAAAAAACTAACATTTTTGGGGAAAAACATAATTTATTTTGTGCATGTGCGCCACGAAAAAAGTCGTCCAATTTGCGACTAGTCGCCTGGGTAGATTTTTCGTCGCAAACGGGTCTCCCAAATCGCTCAATTGGCGATTTATCGCCCAATCTGGTAACCCTGGCCGCCACATGTGCGTGCTGCGATCTTTGGGTTGAAATTAGAAGTACTTTGAGGCTCTGTGGGCACTTAGGATGTTTAGTATTGTATGGGCGGCGGTTCTTAGAACAGTTCGCATGCACAAAACCACTTTTGCAAAAGTTGACACATAGGATGTTTAGAACTTCACGCCTTCATTTCTCTGCAAGAAGCGTGAATCCACTCCAAATCCACTCACGACTTCCAAAATATTAGAAACTAGGTATGCCTCAGGTCATTGGCCTTGTGCAAAACAGAAACGCAGACTTAAGACTTCTTCTCCCTATTCAAACTGATTCAGACTGAAACAAGACTCATCGGGATTAATTAATATTAAACAAGACCCTATAATATAAATATGACTTTCATTTGAGTATTATTAAAACTAATAAAAATTCACGAAAATTAGTCAGACGTTGATTAAAAGAGTTAAGACTCTATCTGGATTAAGAAATACTCGTTAAGACTCTCTTAGGACTCTCTACAACTAGCTCAAACACTGTTAAGACACATATGACTCAGTAAGATCTGATTGAAACTTCTTAAGATCGTATAAATACTATCCAAGCCTTCCTGATAATTAGTGATCTGGAATCATGAAATGCGCCTCTCGTGCGAAAACAGGGTTTCGAGATAAACGAGTGTAAAGATGGGATTGTGGGTGCGCACAGATATACATAACGTGTAATGCGTTGCTATGATAACCGCGTTTCGAATTCTTGTTCTCTGTCATTCTCATAGGCCCGTTTCACACAACGCCATGTACACGGATGAAAAACTAATGAAGATAGGAAGCTGCGATTGGTTTCATTCGAAAGAGCGTGATTTTTTCTACAAGGATTTTCAACAAAATGAAAAATGATTTTTTGACGCCAAAGGTACATTTCATGATTCCAGGTCACATTCAAGTATACCAATGGTCACATGCATAATTGGACTGACATTTTGACGAAAAATGAGTTTGATACATCGATGCCTTCTATCGGGCTACACTCGCAAATGACGAATTACTTCCTTTTTAGCCCGCTAGATAGCGTAAACGATTTGAGCCAACTGTACAACACAACGTTTTCTATAATTCTCAAAACGCTCTCCAGAAAAAAAATTTTTTTGTTAGTTAGCCCAACTGTGCATGAGACCATATGATAGACGATACTAAGCGACACGAAGGTGGAATACCATCGTTACTCTTCGGGTAACATCAGGTACATTGTTCTTCGCTGTTATTCAGCATTTTTGATGGGTGTCTTATGTTTAACTATGCAAAGACTCTTTTGGACTGGGCTCGCAACTCAGAGTCTGCTACACGCATGTATTAAATAATGTACCAACGGGAACGGAGCGAAGAAGAGGTACAGGGGACACCACAAACCTGCGAAGCCAGTATTTTTCGACAAATCTGACCATTCAGTCGACATTTTGGACCACAAGTCGACAAAACAATAAAATCAATTGACTTTTTCATCTTTTTTCCCCCTTGGATGGTATTGGGTCGGCATTTCGAACACTGGTTGATAAAATGTGGCGTGAATACTAGAACAGCTGAGCTTATTTTTTTATTTTAAATTAATTAATCAATTTCTACACTTTTTTTTCCTTTTGCTCGAATGAAAAATTTCTATGTCATTTCGGCATTTTCAACGTCAGTCAGCAAAATACGAATTTTTTTGTTGCTGGATGAAAATTTTTTGTATCATTAAGCGAACGAATTTCAACGTCAAGTCGGCAACTTGTACAAATCATTAGGTCTATTATTATTATTATTATTATTATTATTTTATTTTTTTTTCGTTTGCACGGAAAATTTCAGCACTGAGCCGGTATTTTCGACGTATATGTATTTCTACCCCTTTCCACAACTTGTTCCGCCCCTGTCTACCAAGACAGAAGAAGGGCTCATTTGGCCGATTACAATTTTCAGGTTACACCTGTTTTTTCCGGTGAATGTCAAAACACCGAATTTTGGAATTCGACAGATTCTACAGTAAAGGGCATACTACCTTTCGACCAATGTGTCATGTCTCTACAATGGCTGACTTTCACAAGATGTGACAGAAAAGAGACCGCACGGTCGCTATACGCATAGTAACTGAAAGATAAAAATCTCACGCACATATTTGTACAATAGACAACTTGAGATGATACAGACAAAAACAAAACAAAACCTAATAAACACAACTAACTTCCAAAGCGAGAACCTATTCCAATTGATACAATAAGACTCACTGATTGGGCAGACCACACAATCACACACAACCAATAGAAATACACCAAATAGGTTTACCATACGGTACTGCACACCACTATAAACACAAAACGACAAAGACAATAGTGTTAGGGTACTCCACTGAAGATAGCATAACAGCAGAAAGCGCTCTGGACTACAGACGGAAGAAATTGTGAATGGGCACACCCTACATACAGAACTTCAAAACGTGTTTTCCTCAAAGTAGTATTTTTCATGCTTCAGACTTTGAACTCGTATTGTCGTATTGCTCGGTCAAATTTATATCTCGCTAAGTTGCTGGAAACTTATTTGAAAGGTTGTTCTACATAGTATTTGGACCAGGTTTTAATTCGATGACGGCCAAACAGATGTGACAAAAATGCTAAATTTAAACTTTTAACCGAATTTCTATTAAAATGGGTACTCTTGGGGACTTTTACTACCGGTGAATATCCTAAATTCAAAACATTCGTCAGTTTCGGACAAGAGCGAGTCACATTTTGAGACATGTCCCGGATTCCATCAATACACCATTCTCGTTCTCGAAGAAGGTGGTCAGGAAAAACACGCATTCGTCAATAAAGGGGGAGTTTTACAGTAGTATGGGGTCAAGACCCCTCAAGATAACGGCAATACCATTGTGTATTGTTACCAATCAGATATTCGCTAATAAGCATGAAATAAGAATTGCACATGTATTATGAAGTACCAATACTTGTGACCGTTTTGGAGAATATAGCAGGTTCTGGATCGGGTTGGATGTACTTCATCAGGATCAGTCTATTGTACCAGGCTTCAAGCATTCAGTATAACAAGGACTACCGAGGAGAATGAAAAAAAAAAAAGTGTCAGTGCAGAGAACAAGGTCCCATTTTGTCGGTCCTATAGTTTATGAAATACCGGCGAATTTCGTGAATCAAGAGCAAAACTGTCGAAATCGGTATTCGTCACGATTTTGGTAGAATAAACCGCCCTCTTTCGGATGGCGTTATCCGTTTTTCTCTATCTGCCTACGTTCGTCCACTACAGACAGAAACGTGAACCCACCTCCTATTGTGCCCTCACCCAATGCAGGGGAAAACAAATTCTTTCACTTCGCATTAGTTCCGCGGAAAGGTCTCACTTTATCGACGAAATTCTCTATAAAATTTCTGACAAAATAAGACCTCGCGGAATTCTCTATCTCTGTTTGTCTCAGAGATATGCCACTTCAAATTTGTAATGTTTCGTTTTTTTGAATATTTTTTTAAACTGCAGTTTTCTCAAAATCAGGTTCTTGAAATTCCAAATTTAAACACCTATATCTCGGCGAATTTTAGAGCTACAGAGCTCTGCAAAGTCTCATATTATCAGAAATTATATCTAATACATGCTGGTACTCATAACTCCATATAGACAAAGTGGGACCTTATTCCCTGCACTGCCACATATTGGAAGAAAAGTCTTTTAGTAGACGTAGAATTAGCACCAGAATTATATTTAGCAGAGTTGTGACGTCGATCAGTCACGGAACGATCAAGACGCCACCTGGTGAAATTACGTCCAAACCTATATTCCATTTGTAAGGTGTCCCAATTCACTTTTTCTTCTTCTGTACTCCAGAGCGCTGTCGACTGTTATGCCAACATCAGTGGCGTACCCTAAATAAGACTTGTCTCTTGTGGTCCTGTAGGCATAGTCGGGAGTAGTATCGCATGGTGAACCTATTTAGTCGTGTGCTCCTATTGGTTGTCTGTGATTATGCAGGCTGTCCAATCAGTGAGTGTTATTGATTGGGTGCTCCTGTCGATTGTTAGTGATTATGCAGTCTGTCCAATCCGTGGGTATTATATTATAGGTTGAGACAGTGATCAGTGTAATACATCTGGCCCCACACGTAGTATCATCACAGCTTGCTCACACAATTATCCAAAATACTATCTCTTTCTGGAAAACCAGGTTAAGATGTTGGTTCCAAGGAAATAAACCTAAAAATATCAGTCTCCTTGTCTCTTATCTACACGGGCGGGGGCTCTTCCACCTTCCCCAGCGTCACTGTGGCGATTTCAAAGACAAAGCGATACATCGTCAACACATTCGGGTGCAAATCAACAAATCCGTCTGCTTGTCAAATAATCTTGACAGTTGTCATGGTCGAAATAAAAGAAATAAGTTCGCCATCGGTCACAGAATGCTCTACGTACTGATAGGCAAGAAAGAAATGCAGAAAAGGAGACAAGTAACTTCTTTGATTAGTGGTTATCAGTAGAACTCACGAATAAACTGTATGGGGTTTCTTGTTATTCTTACATTCATCTTCAGTTGCGGAACGAAAATTCTGACTTCCAGAGACTCGTAGAGACAGCGAGTTCCGCAAGTCGGCATCTTCCATCTCCAACAGAATCCAGCCTCGCCTTTTCCCTTTACCCAGCCAACCACAAAGCTGGTGCTGGTCCACACTCAAAATGACCATATATCCTCATCACCATCAGTTGGTTCGCGGTCATCGACTGAAAACAACACTGATGCTCGACTCAGTTACCAGTTGCGAATCGACTCGCCGGCTACGAGACACCCTGCAGCGCACGATTTAACGCCACTGCCGACTGCCTATCCGTTTTCCTTTTCAATTTTTCAAAAAGATCGTCGCGTCGACGTTCGCGTCTTCGAGCTCATCGATAGATAAAACGATAAAAATGTTTTGCTACGCCGATACATCGAGAGCGTACAAGCGACAGCGATATTCTCCACTTAAGTAAATAAACCGTACACAGCGGCAGTTCGTTGAAGTGAAAACCCCGTGAGGAGGGAGGCGAGGGTAAGGTGTTCGCCACTTAATGTACGAGGTAATAAAGTACGTTTTTTTCTTTTTTCTTCGTATTCTTTTGTCACACCTCGCACACTCCGCGTCTCACTGGCGGGCGCGTCTTCGCTGTCATTAAAAGGTTTTTCTTTTCGGCGAATAGCGAACTCAAAATGACAGCCATTGAAAAAGACGAGCGAAACGTATACCGATTACGAGTAACTCGAGAATACAGGATGAACAACACACGTGCCGCAGAAATCGAATTCGAATAAATCTTCCGGGTGCCACTCGGTATCTCGAAAGCGAGTACGACCGCTGTCTATGACCAAATCCGAAAATAGTTGAAATTCCAAAAGTGATGGTCGCTATCCGGGTTGAGAGGCCTTTCTTCGTTTTCTTCCCCTTCTCTCAACTACTCGCTATATCCCTGTCTTTCGTTACGTTCTTCCTACAGAAGTACAGAAATTTGGATTGGAAGAAAATGAATTATCGATTAATTTCGACACTCCAGTTTGACAAGCTCGTCGCCGAGTAAATACTCGTACAATACAGGGTGTATCAACGCAGGTGTACAATGCGTATCGATAAGCCAAAGACGGAAATTCGAGTTCTTTTCGCCCGATAGCGTAAGACTCCGTCCAGTCACGAGAACTGAAGTTAGGTTTGTGCTCGAACGTATTATGTCGGATTGAGGGGGTTAATTAAGGCTCAAAATACGACCGCATGGATCGTAATCAGACGGAAAAACTTCACCAAACGTGGGAGTACTGAAATCGGTCGGGTGGACAATTTGCCTGTCGTGTGAATTGAAGGAGAAATGTGGCTTCAAATTCGAACACCACCTTTTCTCGGAGATTGAATTTAACGAGATATAAAAATACTATCATCCTAGTCACGTGATAGTCCTGCCGCATCTAAAACGGTCTCGCACGACGTTTTGTTAATCTTATAAAATGGGCGGGATACGTGGGTTCCATTTTCATTCTCGTTGTCCATGTTCCGACGACTAACAAGACGGGATTTAGGATTTGGAACCCGGGACACATAACTGGCAAGCGCTCCATTTCCCCAACTTTCAAGCTAAAAAACCAAAATACGCAAGTCAAAAACTGAATTTTTTTCAAAAGTGTCAAGAATACATCTTTTCTGGTCATTTTTTGTAAATCAGTCTTCATCGCTAATCAAGGTATCTACCGAAGTCTAAAACTAAACAGGGGTGACTACTAGAGGAGTTGGCGGAATTCATTTCTCGATTTTGAAAGGCCTTTCCTTAGCTTTGCAAGGTTAATTTGCAAGAACGTTCATTACAATGTTCATCGTTTTTACATTTATTCAGGGAATATGCTCCCGGTTTGATTTTCGAAGAGACTTTCCATCAAAGCAGGCGACTCTTGGAGAATCTGAAATAAGTTTATTTATGGTAGTCAAGTTTGAATTTTTTCATTATATTTCGTACCTATCAGATTACTTGTGAAGCTCGCTTCATTTCTTATTTTCAGAATAAGAGTGAATCTTAACAAAAGATTACGCCACTTCAGCTCGATGTCGGCGTTAGAATAGTTTATTCGATCAGAAGTATAAATTTTTGGATTCCCTACAAAATCATACCAAACATGACGCCTTTCACTCACAGAGGAGCGCACGAAAAAGCCACTCAAAAGTAGCTGTTTTTTCCCCCTTTTTTTGCCAAATAAATAAAAAACTATGCGACATAAGAGGAATATTTATCTTACTCAAGTGATTCTGTTCACAATTTTCTACAAAATAATACCAAATATCATATATGATGCCCCTACAGCTACGTTTACATCTGACAGAAAACTCTCGACATTAGTTGCATCATTCTGAGAATAAAATTGTGAACAGTTTACACTGTGCAAGAAGTTCCGAGAGTTTGTCTGACAGAAAAAAGTCAGGACTTTTATGCGAGAAATGGATAGTGAGTTTACATCTAATAGACCGCCTTCATACAAGAAGTAGCGAGTAATAATTTTTGACGAAGGAAAAAATAGATTGCAGTCTTTCGTAAGTAGTAGAATGAGAAAAAAAATTATGTCCCGTGCGTAAACGTGTATCGCGATGAAAAGAAAACGAACTGCGGCACTGTGTTTACTGATGGAGCAAGTTGAAGCTCCCCCAGGGACGTACCGAAGAGTTTCTCTGGGGGGGAGGGGGTTGTAAAAATTGTGAAAGTCCCAACTGACTCAACTCAAAATTCGTAGGTATCAAAGAAAAAAAAAAAAAACCCCACAACCTTTTGATCTGTTGAATTTTTCCAACTGACCCAACTCAAAATTCCCAAGTATTAAAGCAAAAGAAAAAAATAAATTGTTGGATTTTTCCAACTCACCTGACTGGAGTCGTAAATTTTTCCAACTGCTGAGTGAAAAATTTCTATGAGCGGGGGTTGCTCCCCCCTATCGGTACGTCCCTGAGTTCCCCAAAAAGAAAGAAACGATCAGTTTAGGTGGGAAAGTGGATTTCATGCCGCATGCAGTTTGGTGCATATCATCAACTACTACAAGAACTAAAAGTGGAACATGTAGTGCAGTTCATAAACAGTTTTGAGAGCGTTAAAAAATCCCCTTTTTCCCCTGTATTCTACATCATCTTCTGTATCTTGGCCACTCTTTGTACCCATTTTTCAAAGTTTTGATTGAAAATAATTCCGTAGATTATGTATCTTCTGGGTCACTTCCTCAACAGTGGTGGCAAAGTGCCTTGCAAGGCTCACCAGAGCGTCACTTATTTTAATGCGATACACACCGCACGTTCCACAATTCCTCAAAATCTTTACAACGTGAAATTAAATCATCTATTCCGTTTCTCGACCACGTTTTTTTAAATGTTATTCATTTTACTTAATTCAAAAAACGTTAACAAACCACAAAATTCAAAATAGTTGAAAAATTAGGGAAAACAAGAAGAGAAAGAGACACAAGTAGACAGAAGAATATTGAAGAGAGTGAACTGTCTAATAAGGGCCCTACACGGGGCCATAATGAAAATACGATTTGTCGCGATATGTTTCACAATTAGTAGGATATTTATATAAATGTGGAGAAATAAGAACTCTACTGTTTTGGTGGCCCTCTGTGGTGATTCTCGTTATATTAAGGGTTATAATCAAAAAAATTATTTTATTTATCTATTGATTATAGAAATATTTTATATTTTAATTAATTTAATAATAGTTTATTTTAATTTAAATAATATAAATAATTTTTATTTGATTTTATTAATTTTAATTATAAGAATTTAGGGCATCACTTGGTATCGGGATGACCAGTCAACACTCTGCTAATTTTAGTGTTTTAAAGCAGCGGTTCAAACATGAGGAAAGGAAGGTCCCCTTCATCGAGTTCCGAAACTATCGAATAAACCCGATTACACTTCTTGGACACACAAATTTTGTAATTTCGTCCAGCCATCTTGTAGCTGGTCTACCCTTACGTCTCGCTGTCATATGGTACCTAATCCGTTGCTGTTCTACTCCATTCCTCCCCTACCTCCCTGGCCATAAATCCTGTAAATTTTAATTTTTCAATGTTACATCTTATATCTATGATCGCCGTTCTTTCCCTGATGTTTGTTATATTAATTTTATTCCTCAACTTAATACCCATGATACTTCTTACCATTGAATTTTGAACTATATTTGTTTTTTATCAATGTCCATGTTTTGGCCTCTATACACAATTTGTAATATTTTGATTTTTGTTCTTGATCCCATCTTCACAAGCCGAGGCAAGTAGAACCCGACCGACTCCGCGATATTCTCCGTAAAAAGATACAGGCTCGCAGACTCACATCCGATGTTATAACTGAATAATGAACTTTTTTCTCAGTTTTTAATGGTCTCGTAAAACTAAATCATGAGTTTTAAGAGTTTCTTATACAGTGCACGAGAATTAGTTATCAGCTGTGGCAAAAATTTGTAAATTTGTAACCAGACGAGTTTAGAAGAGAGGGTCGCAAAGCCTTATCGAGTTACTTAAAGGTACCCGCCCTTCATCCTCGTGTCAGCTCTCCAACCGTGGAAAATATGGACACTGACGCGATGTTCTGCCATTATCTTCTACCCGTGTGATGCTGAATCCGAACAATTTGTTTCGAACGTATAATTTTCGGCATCATTATCTGCATACAATTTTCTTTACAATTTTCTCGTCACAGCGATAAAGCGCCACAGATACACTAGCTCGCACGGTCCGCCTAATTCGATGAATTCATCGTATAAAGCACGATACCAAAAGCCGAGTGAAGCAATATATAACAATATAACATTTTATTTGTCTAGTCTCAAATTTTCATAACCTATTCTCAAAAAATTTCATCCTAAATTGAGTAATTGTGATCGGGGAGAGGGGGAGAAAGCCGAGAGTAAGAAATTTCCAAAACTACACGATGAGCATAATGTCTTGCGGGTTAAAAGTCACTGAAACGATTTTCAGTAACAATTCTAACAATTCTAGCTCAACTTGAAAAAACTTAGCCACTCTCAAAGGTACCTGCATCTAAATTAAAGCAGCATTATTCGCGGAAATGAATTCAGCGTCTTTAAAAACTGAAAACTAGTAATGCCCGATTAATCGACTAAAACTGATTAATCGACCTTCACTAAATCGTTGAATAACGCAAATAATAGGTAATCGATTTTTTGCAAAAAGTTTTAATCCATTGCGTGTTGAGTGTTCTCTTATGTGGCTTGGGGGAGGGGGAATGACGATACAGAGTTGCAGTCTTCAGACAGGGCTCGAACCTGGAGTAACAGTACTAGGCATGAGTCTAGTATCCCTAGGAGTACCAGAGCGCAGTGCACTACTAGCGCTAAGGTGACTTGAGCGAGAACTAAAAATAGGTTTCTCGGAAAATCATTCGAGTCCGCCATCTATTTCAGAACATGTTTAAGTAGTAAAGTACCTATAAGTTGACTCATTTCATCTTCTATTTCATATTTTCAGGTTTTTCATTACAGCAACATACCAAAATGATCGGTTAAAAATCGATTAATTGATTTTGTTCCGACAAAAAAATGATGGAATTCAATGATAATCGATTTTTGGGCATCAGGTATTGAAAAGAGAAGAATAGATACCCTACTTCACGAAAATTTGACTCTAGCCCCCTTCCCCATTCCTTCCCAGTACCTTAATTTAAATCTAGAATTGATTGCAAAGTTTCGTTCAACCACATCAAAATCAACGATCTTCACCCCTCCCCCGTAAATAACCCAGTTTTGAATTTACAGCGCAACTGAGAATTCAGTGAACTCAGAAACATGAGAAAGGATATCCATACAGTATTTCTGGTAATTTGTAACACCCTTAACTCTCAGCGAACACTTCAACTTTCAATTTAAGATTACATGACAATTTTATACCCCATCCACGTGGCTCAGCCGGAAAAGTCGGAAATCAATTTTGAGACCTAACCTGCAACTTTTTCCCTTAAAACAATAATTCTCGATTTCGCACAGAAAAAATTAATCTGAGGGCCTTCATCCATCACAAAATTCAGTACCAAGAAGCGACAATTTACAGTATTAATTTGTGGAATCTTCGCGTGAGAAAATTATTCATTATTTCATCCAAATGGCTAAAATTTTCCCAGACCCCTGGTTCTCATACTTTTACCACTGCATTTCCCATAAGCAATTAAATAACTGTGACGCCCCCTCTTGGCGTTAATTCGTTTTGTAACCCTCTTCATATAATTTAGGTCACCTAAATGCTATTTAAAGGTGTTTTGAATCAAGACACGTACGACTATAAAGTAGATAATCTCAGAGAGTAGCGTAAATAAGAAGTTCTTGGAAAAGAGGGAAGGAGAGGTTATAATTTTAAGGTCAAGAAAAGGATTGTGTACGTCGAACTACAGCGAGCCAGAATTTTCTAGATTCTTTCAACAATTTGAGCAGTAAAAATTAGTTATGTTTTACTTGGTTTCGGGTTGGGAGGTGTGTACTACTGTATCTCCCTTCATTTACGTCCCTGCGCAGAGATAATACAAAAATATTTACTTCTTTTAAAAATTAACAGAAAAAAAAAATTCATGTAGTGGATGCACGAGATTTTCGAAACACAGCTCTCGGGGTCTACTGATGAAATGATGTTCAAACAATTCTAATAAAATAAATGTCACGTGATAACCTGCTTTAAGTGTTTTCGAATTCACAGAACCCATTTTTAAGATTTTTTCCACAGGCACTTCTAGTCCAACAGAATCCCAAGAGGTCAACAAATAAATACAGACTTTGTAGCGGCCAATACATCGATTATAAGATTAGGTGAATAACCGAATTCATTTGTAAGGTCATTTTAGCTGCACAGCTCCTTCAAAAAATGTTCCATATGGGGATACAACTTGAAATACTGGAAATTGAATACGTGAGCATCAACAGTACAAAATACTGGACTTCTCGAGTCACTGAATTCATTTTCGGGATTACATCGGCTGTAAACCCTACACAGACCGCTCTACAGGAGGCTACAACTTGAAACACTAGAAATGTAATAAGAGGGCATCAATATCAACCTATGAGTTCAATGAGTTTATCGAGTTGCTGAGTTCAGTACTGGCATAATTTTAGCCGTAATCTCTCCACAAATACTCCACCGGGGATAAAAACCTCAAATGTTGAATACGTGGATTCAAATTGTAGCTCCCTCAGGAGACCGCTTGGTAAGAGTTCCAGCTGAAATTACCATACGAAAATTAACTCAGCGACTCACGAAACTTTATACTTGACATCACTGATACCCACTCATATTCTGGTACTATAATAAACGATGGGTAGAGTCGATGGCCGCCATTTTGGTTTTATTTACCTTTTGAGAGTATGTATCAGTATATTATTATATTTTGAACCATTCAACACAAGGTAACATTGTACACTGATAACTAATCGCATGAAATAAACAAAAATAAAAATGGCGGCCATTAATTCTACCCATCGTTTATTATAGTACCCTACTCATACAACTTCCAATCGTAATGCAAGTTGTATCCCTCAGTGGAACCTTCTGAGTAATAATTGAGACATGTCTAGTTATGGAAACGCGAGCTGACGGATAGTACAGGCGGCATATTCAAGTTCATTTACTGATTTCTGACGTAGGATCAACTTCATTTAACGAATTGAAAATCACCAAAAATCTCTTCACAAAACATATGAGCTACCTCAGTGTTATCACATGAGCGAATTTGGTCCTTTTCCTGTTCACTTCAATTTGTGGTCCCATTTAGGCCTTTTTGAGATTCTGATAATTTCGTGTCCTAGTTTGGTGTTTTCTGACATAGTTTCCAAAATCTTGGTCCTTCTTAGATCCTTCTCAAGTTCTCGATCAGCTTTTTCTCATGACCTCAGAAAGGAACTAGGCAACTCAAAGAACTCTATGATCGATGTATTAAAAACTACCCCGAGTTTTCGGTTAAGCTCCGTAGATTCTCCGGTCGTGAAGCACGGCCATTAAAAATCACTTATTTGATTAATATTGAGCAGGGATGGGCAAAATCCGGGAACCCCAAAATTTAAATCCAAAATCCAGAATCCTGGCAAACAAAGGATTTGAATTCAAAGTGTCAAATCGTTTTTAAAAGAATTTCGAATCCAAAATCCTAAATCCTCTCATTTTTCAGAAAAATTTGGATTTTAAATCCAAAATCTAATAATTCGAATTTTGACTTCTAAATTTCAGTAACTCTGCAGTAAGCACCCACGCAATCTTCAAACTACCACTGACTGAGGACGTTCGCATACAATTTCCGTGGTCTGTAAGCAGGGCTGCTTAGCTAAGCCCAAGCTTTTAACCGTTAGCTGATCGATTTTGGTTCAAAATTAGCTCGCCATTCGCTAGCTAATGAGACCACGTTAGCTTCTAACTAAGTTTTTAGCCCTTCCGATTGGCTAAGCAGTCCTGTCCATAGCTCAGCGCTAAAAAGCTAATTGGACGCAGTTAAGCAGAAACCGCCCAAGCGACATTTGTTGACAAAATGAGATATTAGTATCGTTGGAAAGAGCATAAAACGTATAACTTTTTAAAAGTGGGCCCTCGATACAAAAATCTGTATCCACGTTATTGAAAAAAGCTTATCAGTAAAACCTATATCCGTAAATCGGCATTATTGATGGGCTTTTAATGTTGCATTTTCTCAAGAAACAGCTTTTATCGCTTGGGCGGTTTTTGCTTAATAAGGTCCAATTGTAATCAGCGAAAGATAGAAATTTTTAGGAATTTGCGTTCAAAAAAAAAAAAAAAAAAAAAAAAAAAAAAAAAAAAAAAAAAAAAAAAAAAAAAAAAAAAAAAAAAAAAAAAAAAAAAAAAAAAAAAAAAAAAAAAAAAAAAAAAAAAAAAAAAAAAAAAAAAAAAAAAAAAAAAAAAAAAAAAAAAAAAGAGAAGGGGCCCCCCCTAGGGGTTCTAGTTTTAAATTTCGGGGGTTTTTCATATGGCCTTTTGCCTTTCCTAAAAATCCCCGGGGAAAAAACTCAAAGTTAGATGTTTCAATTTTTTACCTTTTCCTGGGGAAGACCCTTTAAAATTCCTTTTTTAAATTAAAGAAAAAAACCCCCGGAAACCCCAAAAATTTTTTTAAAAACGGGAATCCAAAATCATTTTGGTTCATTAAAGAAAGGGGAAAAATCCCATTTTTTTAAAATTTTATTTTAATATTTATTTATTTTAATTTTTAAACCCTCACCCCAATAAATTTACCCTGATCGAATTTCCCCAAAATTTTCCCAAAAAAAGGGGTTACAAATTTAATTTTACCTTACTTCAGGTTTCAATTCCCAATTTTTTAATGAAATTTTACCCCTCAAAGTAACCTTTGAGAAAATTTGCCCTTTTCCCCTTTAAAAAAAATTTGGACGGAAAAGTTAACCAAAACCAAGGGGCCCATTTTGATTTTGGGGATTTTCTTAAAAATTTTTAAACCCCAAAAACTTTTAAAAATTTGGGCCCCTCATTTTCCACTTTGGCCCTTTCTTTTTTAAACTTTTAAATTTTGGTTTATTTTGGGTTTTTTTGGTTTTCGAAAATTTTCGTTGGGGTTTTTGAAAAAGGTTTTTAAAATTTTTGGGGGTTTTTATTCCTTTTAAGGGCCAAATAGTTTTTCCTTCGAAAATAGAACGGGTTTTTTTCCCCTTTTAATTTACCCCAGATTAAATTTATTTTTTAAAAATAAAAAATTTTTGGGGTTTTTTGAACAGGGGGAAACCGGGGAAAAAATTTTTAAACAAAATTCCAAAATTTTTTGGGCAAAAAAGGATTTTTCCCGAAATTTTTTAAAAAGGTTTAAACCAAAATCAATTTTTTTAGAAAAATTTGATTTAAAACCCCCAAAAAAATTTTAATTTTATTTAACAAACTTTCATAGAACAATTTTAAAACCCTGGGATTCCAAAAAATTTTTTGGCCCTTTTTTTGGGCGTTTGAAAACCCAAAAACTTTAAAAGGGGAAAAAAACGTTTTTGGGGAAAAATTTTTCAAATTCGTTTTATCCGTTAGTTTTTAAATAATTTTTTTAAACTTAAATTTTGGGTAAAAATTCCTGAAAACCAACTAAAAAGGGTTTGGAATTTTAAACAAAAAAACCCTAACCATTTTTAATTATTTTTTGGAAAAATAAAATATTTTAAAAGGGTTAAACAAAAATTGTTTTAGTATAAAATTTTCAAAAAATTTTAAACCGAAAAATGCTTTAAAGGGGGCTTTAATTTCATTTTTCAAAAACATTTTTTGGGTTGGGCCCGGGGTTTTTGGAATTTAAAGAATCAGGGAAAAAAATAAATTCGTTCCTTTATTTTACAAAATTTTGAAAAAAACTTTTTTTTAGTTCCCAAATTTTCAAACAACAAAGGAAAAAATAAAATTTTTATGAAATTTAATTTTCAAATACTTTGTTAATTTTTTTAAATTTTGGGGGAAATTAAGGATTTTTAGGGTTTTTTTTCCCAGGACGGGAAAAACCCAAAATTTTGGTGGAAAAATTTTTTTTTTATTTTGAAACCCATAACCCTTACTTTTGTTAATAACTTTTGAAAATCCAAACCCTTTGAAAAAGGTTTAAAAACCCAAAGGGTTTTTGTTTAAAAACCCCCCAATTTAAATCCTAAAAATTTGGGGTTAAAGTTTTTCCAAAAGCCCAGAGAAACCTTAAAAATAACCTGTGAATTCCCCCCAAAATTTTTGGGGAATTTTCAAAATTTTAAGGGTTTTTTGAAAATGGATTTTTACAAAAAGTTTTCAAAAATTTTTGGGGAAAATTTTAAAGGTTTAAGTGGTTTAAAAAATACTTTAGGAAAACTAAAAATGAAATTAAAAAAATTTTTTTAAAATTTTTTAAAGGGGGGGATAAAAAACCCCAGGAAAATTTAAAGCATTATACGCCCTAGGGGTGGGACCAGAAAATTTTTGGGGGTTTTTAAAAATTAAGGAAATTTGAAAAAAGATCAAATTTAAAACAGTTTCTCCAACGACTTTTTTTGGAAAAACCCCGGTAAAAAAACCCCTTCAAAAAACCCAAAACTTAAAAGAAAAATTGTAAATAAATAAATTCAAACCAAAAATTTTGGGCAGACACATACGGGAAAATTGTGGGTTTCCAATTTTTAAAAAGGTGAAAAAACCTAAATTTGAAATGTTTAAATTTTACAGGTAAAATTTTTTAGAAAATTAACCTTTTTCATTTTTTGGGAATTTTTAAAATTTTTTAAAGGAGGAAAAGGGAAAAAATTTTGGGAAAATTTAAATTGAAAAAAAATTTGTTCCCCCTTTTGGAAATTTTTTTAAAATGCAAAAAATTTATTTTTCCCCTTTTTTGGAAATTTTTTTTATTCCTCCATTATGGTTTTTACAAATAAAAAAGTGAAAATAAAATTTAAAAGGTCAAAGAATTTTTTTTAGGTTTTTTAAAATTGCCCCTCGGGGGGGGTTCCCCAAAAAATTTTTAAAAAAAAAAAAAAAAGGGGAAAGGGGAAAATTTCGCCCGGGGAGGGGGTTTTAAAAACCCGGGCTTTAAACCCGGGTTTTTTCACATGGCCCAAAAAAAAATTTTTTTTTTATTTTTGGTTTTTCCGAAAAACCCCCCAAAAAAACCGAAAACAAAGCCATTCTAATTAAAAAAACCCGGGCCCCAGGGTTTTCCCAAAATGAATGGAAAGGGCAAAATTTAAATTTTTTCCCTTTCTTCGCCCTCCCCTTTTTTTATTTTTCCACCGGGTTTTTGGGGCCAAAAAACCCGGGGCCAGGAAAACTAAAGGTTATCCGGGCATGTCCCTGGATTAGAACGGAAAGGGGAGGGGGAAAGGGTCCAACAGCCAAAAATGTACAAGGCCACCTTTCCACGAGGTCGGGAGAATACAGGGAACCCCCTTTTCCAAAAAAGTAAATTTTATTATTAAGGGGGCGCCGAACGGGTAGCGTGAAAGGGGGTTTCCCATAGTTCTTGTTTATCCCCCAAGAAGCCTTTCCGCAATTAAGTCTTTTTAAAAAAAAAAAAAAAACCCCCCCAAAAACAATTTTTATCGGAAAAAGGGAAAACATCCTAACGAGGAAGTTTCCTACGGTTTTCCACGGGAACAGGAAAAAAGCTCTTTAAGAAAATTTGGGAGAAAGTTTACAATTTTTTAAAAAGGGGGGGACGAGGAAAACCCGGCGGGGAACTTCAATTTTCCCGGCGGCTAACGGGGAAAATATTTGTAAGGGTTTTTTTTGGCCGGGGAAAAATTTCCGCGGGGGTAAAATGGAAAAAGAAAAAGAAAAGGTGGAAAAAGTAAAAGAAATTTTTTTTTTAAAAAAGGAAAAGAAAAGTTTTTAGGGGGTTAAAGGTTTAATTTTTTTGGGGAAAAAAAACCCAATGGAAAGTAAAAAAAAAAGAAAATAAAAAAAAAGGGGACATAAAATTTTGAAGTGTGAAGAAAAAAATTTTTTTAAAAGGTTGAGGAGGGGGGGGTTTAAAAAAAAAACTAATAAAAAAATAGGAGGAAAAGAGGAGGAAAAAAAAAAGGAAAAAAAGAAAATAAAAAGGGTGTGGGGAGGGGTTTAAAAAGAAGGGGAGTTTGAGAAAAAAAAGGGAAGTAAAGGGAAAATTTTTTTTTTTTTTTTTTTAAAAATTTTTTGATTTTTGAAATAGAAGAAAAACCCAAGAGGAATTTTTGAAGGAAAAGAAAAAGAAAGAGGTTAAGGGAAGGAAGAATGATGGGGAAGAAAAATTTTGGTTTTTTTTTTTTTTTTTTTTTTTGGCTTTTATGGGTGAAGAAAATAAGAGGAAGGAGGATATTTTTAAAGGATAGGGGAGGTGTTGGGAAAGGTATTGAGGGGGGAGGGAGGGGGATAAAGGGGAAAGGAAGTAAGCAGAAAGGAAGGAAAAAATGGTGGGGTAGAAAAAAAGGATAGAAAATAAAAAAAAAAATTGAAAATTTTTAAAGTGAGGCGAGAAAAGGGGGTGAAGAGGGATAGATTGTAAAAATAAAGAAAAAGGGCGGGGGATAAAAAAGAAAAAAATTAAAAAAAAAAAAAAAAGGGTTTTTTGAAAGGTAAAAAAAAAGGGGGGGGGGGGGAGAGAGAGAGATTTTTTGAGCACATTTAAAAAAAAGTTGAAAAGGTGGGGAGGGAAAAAGGAGTAAAAGAAAAAGGGAAAAAATTTTAAAGAATTTTGATAGAGGGAAGAGGAAGGGGAGGGAAAGGTAAAATATTTTGGGGAAAAATTGGGGGAAAATAGAAAAGAAAAAAGGGGGGGAAAAAGGGGAGGGGGGAGATCGTACTCAAAAAATTTAGGTAGGGTGCTACTGAAATTTGGTTGTTTAAACAAAAAAAAAAAAATTCCCAATAGAATTATTTCTCCTACGAGCAAAGATGACTTGGGGCCCCCTTAAGGTTTATGGGAAAAGACTCGCATTTTTTGTAGCTTTTTTTTTTTTTCTTTTCCCAAAAAATTTGAAAGGGAAAAAAAAAAAAAAAAAAAAATTGTCGGAAAATATTTTATTTATGTTAGGGGGGTTTTTTTGAAACCCGGAAAGGTAGAAAAAAAAAAATTTTTTCAGGATGATCGTACGGTTCATAAACATACGCGAGACGGGGTTGAGTGGTTTTGGAAATTAACCTTTGTTTGGGCGGAATTTCTGAAAATTGGCAACCCCTCTCTTTAGCCCCTTTTTGGAAAACTCCCTCTTTTGTGTTTTTATTGTAAAAAATGATAATGTTTTTTTGTTAAGTCTTGAGAACCGTTTTGCACTTTCCCCCGCAGCCTAAATCGAAAAAAAAACCATTCGTGTGTGACCTTATCATTTAGTCAGTTAAAAAAAAACCATTTTCAAAAGTAAATACATTTTTGTTACAGCGTTATAGCTGCGAAGTACGAAGTACGCTTTGGTCTTTGTAACTTTGCACGTTGTTTAGGTTTCGTGGAAAACGCAAAATGACAATGGTATTTATCAGTTAAAAAAAACGTCTTAAAAAAAGCCGGGTTTTTCCCCTTTTAACTAAGCGGGGGCCGTTTTTATGATCTTTGATTTTTTTGTTTTTTTGTTAATAACAAATAACTTTTAAAATTTATCGGGAAAAAATGTATTAAAAAAAATTTTTTTTCCATAATTAGTAGGGAACGTTTTTTTTTTAGTTTTTCGTTTTCCAACTTTATTATTTGAAATAATATCTTATTTTCGCCTATCCTGGAAAGGGGTTTTCAAAATGATGGAAGAAAAAAAATTTAGGAAATGTAACCCAGAATAAATTGTCCCCATGAAGAGATTATGGAGGTTGTGGAGGGAGCATGGGGGGGGGGGGGGGGGGTTAGGTTTTTCGCCAAGTATAAAGTGTACGAAATAAAAATGCAAAAACCCTCAAAAATTGTTTAATGCGGTAAGTTGAGGTTTTTAAAGGAGTTTTGCCAAATTCAAAAATTTAATAGTTAAAAAAAAATTTCTACTATATAAGAGTGAAAAGTTTGTCGGGTTTTTGTTTGTTTGATGGGGTGGGATGACCTAAGGTGGGGGGTTGATTTTACATGTTTTTGTTGACTCGAAATAGGTTTTTTTAAAAAAAATGTGGCCCTTTTTTTGTTGTTTTAAATTTGACAAAATTTGGCGGGAGCTTGCTCCCAAGATGTTTCAAAAATTGGGATTCGTGTGTTCTGCCCTTGCCTAATACAAAAAGGTTTTTTTAGGAGGCGATTTAAAAAATTATAAAAATTTGTTTATGTTACGTCCTCAAATGGTTTGGGCCCACAGGGGCTAAAAAAGAAAGAATTCATTTTTGCGAGTGTAGCCGAGAGAGGGTCGAGATTTAAGAAATGTGCCCGGTGGGAAGAAGGAGGTACCCCCAAATTTGTTTTGAAAAAAACCCGTTTGGTTTGGAAACAGTATCGTTAAGATGGGTTGATGAGGTTACCTTGGGAAAATCTGTTGTGTGCATTGTGAGTGTGTGGAACGTGGGGAGTGATCGAGGAGACTTTCAGCGGTCGGGAGAAGAGGAAGGGGAGAAAGGTAGTCAATTATAGTTTTTTTTGAAATTCGAAATTTTTTAATGGGGAATTGCCTTTTATGTTATTCCTTAAAAAAATAAAAAAAAATCCCCCAAAAAAGAATACCCTTTCTCAAAATAAAGGGGCCTGTATAAATTTAAAAAAAATAAATTTTTTCCGTGAATTTTTTCCCCTTCAATTTGAAAAAGAATTTTGTCTACAAAGTTTTGAATTTGCCCATAGATTAAAAAATTCCCGATAGTTTCGATGTGTGTTCTCAAAAATTTTTTCCCCAAAAAAGCATGATTTAAGTATAAAAGGAAAAATTTGCAAAAAATGCAAAAAAATCAAAAAAAAAATTTTTTTTTGCCATTTTAAAAATTTTGTTTTACAATCAATAGTAAAAATGGCCCGGAAACAAGCGGCCTTGCAAAACAAAAACAGTAGACTAAACCCCCAATTAATCAGTTAATAAAAAGGTTTACAATGGGGAAGAGTTTATTTTAGCTTCAACGCTTTTGAAATAATCAAAAGATGTCAAAAATAAAGCTTAAAAAAATTGGAAAAACAAGGGGGGAATTTTGAAAAAATGGGTTAAAGGTGATAGGGAAAAAACGGGGGAGTAAAAATAAGGGGGAAGGGCTGAAAAATTAAATTTTGCGGAAACTTTTTTTCAATTTTTCCCCTGGCCCGGAACCCCCCTTTAAAGGTCTTGGCGGGGGGCCTTAAGGCCCCCTTCCCCTTTTTCCCAAAAAAACCGGCCCAGGTCAATGTAGAATTGTGTGGGTTCGCCCTGGCCCCGGATTCCCGGCCAGGCGCTAATGGCCAACCAGACCCCCTTCGGGCTTTAATTTCAAAAAAAAAAAAAAAACCCAAAAATAGGCAAAGCCCTCATACGAAAGCAAAATGCAGGATGCAATAAAAAAGAAAAAAAAAAATTTTTTAAAAAAACCAGGAAAAGGGGAATTAAAAATTGAAAGGGGAAAAATAAAAACAGAAAAAAAAATTTAAATTTTTGGGCAAACAATTTCTTTAAAAAGGGGAAAACAAAAAAAAAAAAAAGTGGGGGGGGAAAAATTATTGAGCGAAAAGGAATTTTACACAGGAAAAATAACAAAGAAACTGAAATTCAGAATCTGGGAGAGTTGTACCTCACCATCACTAATGCACGGGTGTCAAACATGGGCGGCAACGAAAGTCAGTGTGAAAAAAATTCGATCCACCCAAAGAGTAATGGAGAAAAGTATGTATCTCTGGGAACCAAAACGTGGGACAAAATCAAAAATACAGAAATCAGGGGAAAATTAGGACTAAGAAACATTGGATATGCGATCAAACAGTTAAAAGCAAAATATGCCGGACAGGTAATTAGGAAAGAGAATAGATGGGGGACGGAAAGTTTTAAATTGGATACCAAGGGAAGGGACGCGCAACAGGGGAAGGTCACAAACGCGATGGAGAGACGAGATAGTTCAGGAATGGGAATCAACTTGGGACAGAGAAGCAAGACAGAGAAAAAGATAGAAGGGGGGCTGTTTCTCATAAAGATTGTGACCCTGAACCGAAAAACTCACTAATAATTGAAGAGTCCAGGGAAGAAAGGGACTAACTGCATTTTTTTTAGTAATCAGTTGAGGTTGGTAATATGAAGTTCTTCAAGAGTATAGTTCGGTGAACTATTGTGGTTTAAACCTCACCTAGGTAGTGCTGCCATTGGTAAACGTTTTGTGTGTATTGTTATCAGTTTGGGGTGATCTATTCGCGAAAATTCACCCCAAAGCGATAAGAATACAATGAATATACTGACAGTGCTGCCAACACATGCAACTTAGGTTTAAGTCCCAATTAAACAAGATAGAAAGGGGGGCCTACTACAGCCAAAAACGCATTTGGAGTTATTGCAAGAGAAGAGCCATTTCTACCGATAAAATGGAAAAAGGGGGAAACAGGAGAAATTTGTTGTTAGCCCCTTTCTTCCCTGGACTCTTCAATTGATGACTCGAGCGAATGTTGATTTGTCAGCCACTTAGAAATAAGTTTAAGCATAAAGAAAGATTCACATTTTTCATTTTTTGCTACTTGTAATGATCCGTTTTCGAATGACATGGTGAATATGAAGAGCTACGATTACCGTCGTTCTCGAATTTATTTCTTCGCGGAAGAGACAGCTGTCTGATTCTTAACCTCAGAACGTCAAGGAACCAAATGAAGCAAAATCAGGCGGACAGTACAACGCTGCATCGTGAATTTGAAATCCGTATTTCTATAAAGGGAGTGATAGTGAGGTAGATGGATTGATACGATTTTAATTCCAATACAGGACTGACGTTAATCGAGAGCATCGTACAGATCTTGGCTCTCGACATGGTTTTTCCTGCCAAGCAAAAGAGAGCTGCTGCCTTTTATCCATCGGTCCGACCACCTACTTCCCACTTATTTACCCAACAATAAAATATTTGTTCTTCTATCCACTACTCAGTCTGTCTGAATTCTTTCTTTCTTTCTCTCATCCTCTTTCTGCTCACCAGTCTATTAATCAATCTATCTTCCAAGTTTCCCTATTTCCTTCACGGCTACGTTGACTTTCTGTCTCTTCGTCCAACTCCATGATTATGGGGCTGCAAATATAGCCTCGCAATTAATGATTTTTCAGGTAGACAACCAACCCAAAGGGTAAGGGCGGTCCACATTTTTATTCCTTCGATGTACAACGTGCTGTTTCCTAACATCACTCTCGAGATTTCCAGCGAGGCGATACAGATACGTGCCGCAAAAACTCGACTCGTGCGCGAGCACCCGCTACTGTATGTAGCCCGAAGCGACTATAACTGACTCGGCCTTCAGAATCTGGCATTCAAATTTCTACCCGAAATTAATGGGATCGGGTGATTTACGAGGAGGATCGCACAGTTTGGTGTACCAGGCTTTTTATCTGACTCGGCTATACGTGCGAGTAGAATGCGGCGCGAAAAATTTACTCGCGAAAATGGAAACGAATATACAGAGTGAAAGAGAAAAAAAAACAAAGAGAGAGAGAGTGAGAAGAGAGGACCTTGAGGGATGGACGCGCACTCGTTTTCTTTGCCGGCAGTTGACGGCTATTCCGAAAGCTCCCCCTCGGCCCGCAACCCCCAACTGTATTTACCACCAGAAAGTTGGTACGCTCGTTTTCGCCGTCTCGCTATCTATTCGGAGTTTACGTTCGGATAAACGAGCCACAAAAGTTAATTGTATGCGGGTTTTTTTACTGCCCTGGCCGCATCAGTTGTCTCTGGTCCGCCGTTAAGTTTTATATTTTGGCACTCCACGGGCGCTCGGTGTTTGCGTGGATTAAAGTAGTCAAATGTGACCAGGCTTAGACGCTAACTTCATAACCTACACTAGACTGACAGTTTGCAGTTATACAATTCCCCGGATTTGAAAAGAAATCCAAACATTTTCCAATTTTCCGATTTTAGTTTTCTTCCTGCTGAGGTAATGCTAGAAAGGGTGAATTCCAGGGCTCGGTTTGAGAGCAAAATTAGAAAAGAAGGCCTTAGGGAAAGGCAAGTTGAGCGGGGCGAACCGAGCTTTTTCTGACGGATTTCTCCTCAATGCGATTCAGGCCGTAGAATACTGTCTTTAGTCTTTACCCAGCGGCAGATTCAAAAGGTTTGAGAAGCCATTGGGGCCATGTTCCTTCCCTTCTACTAGAAGTCGACACAGTATCGTTATTTTGTACTAGATGAAGAGCTGGCAGTATTATTCGTTTTCCCCCTTCTTCGTGCCCTCTCGGCCTGGAATCACATTGTGAGGCCGGTTCCCTACATCAATACGTTGCACCTATAATTTCATGCAGGGTTCCCTTGTCGTCTCAAGTCCTATGGTATACTTTTCTTCGATTTCAAATTGTCTTCAAACTCACTGTATGGCCACGGACGGATTGACACGTAAGCATGGGAAGCATTTATTTAGGCCGCGGAGAAGAGAAGGGCGCCATCAAGGTTAGAAAATTTTTTTTTAACACAAATGCTGCAGGGCGGTATAGTGCTTCGCATTATCGTGAGGGCCCAATTTTGATCGTGCTTCCTATGCCAGAAAGGGTTAATCCACCCCTGTGCATGGCACAGGGAAGGAAGTTCAAGTTTTCATAGATTCATACACCATTTGGCGTTGACTTCTTGTCGATGGGTATGAAGATGACGCTGAATTTTAAAAGTAAAAATTATCACCGTTTTTCATTGTGAAGGTAAGATTCTGAGCTCCTGCATTCTAAACCCGATTGAATATTTGAACCGAATTACTCGGTCTTACCCCTATTTTGACATCAAGATTTACCACGTCCAGTCGGTCCTGTCTCCTCTCAAAAGTGGAATCTCAATTTCGGAGACTGAAATCAGGGACGGATCAAAAATGTATCGCAATATTCTAAATCAACGACATAAGAACCCTCGATTTCGATTACTTCGCGATTTTTGAAGTCACGTCAATCTCGAAAATTTGAAGGATATAATTTTCATTCTAGGGCCTAAATCGAGGCCGGAACAAACATAATCCGATATGGACGCTGTTCAACAAGAGGGAACCAACTAACATTTTTTTGTAAACAAAATGAGTTATTACTATCGTTGGAAAGAGCGTAAGACGTAGAATTTTTCAAAATTGGGCCCCCAATTCAAAAATGTGTACTCACGTTGAAAAAAGCTTATCAGTAAACGCAATGTCATACAGTTTCTATATGGCTCATGAACTTCGAATCACGTGTTTTCAAAAAGCGGATTTTGCTAGTTGGTTCCCATTTGTTAAACAGCGTCCATATGATGTTCGCATTCGACGAAGCAAAAAACAACTTCGATAATTTCTCTGATATTTTTTCATTAGAAAGTTCTAAGCAGACTCGAACCCCTAGTCGAGGGAACGCGGATTTTTCGAACCTCCAAGAAACACGATTTTACTATTTTCGAGATTCTGTTTGAGTCTCTTCTCAAATGCTTTAATCAACAGCAATGCCATTAAGTTTGTGGAGGTGAAAGAGTAAAATAAGCCCAGTAGGATACCAGCCATATACAGTAATTAATTTTTTTTTCAACGTTAACGCCTATATAACGGCTATTTATAATTTAGTCAGGACAATCATTGGAAGGCTCCTAATGGGTCGGACTCAAAACCTACGAGTACATTCAAAGTTAAATTCGGCACCCCGAAAATCTTTAAATTGAATACCATCCCAATATAACGCCTATTAGCCAGGATCCCCTCTTCTCCCAATAAAGAGCTCAAAAGACTACCACATCAAATTTCGCCTGAATCACCAAATTATTTTTTAGAACCAACCCTTTAAGGTCACTGACCTACACAGATGAGTCAATCTATATGATAAACTAATACAAACAACAGTTGCTCGTATTGTTTACAAAACGTCTCCAGCAAAAATGATGAATTGTTAGTTCTGTATACTTGTGTAAGATTTTTTCCCCAATACGAAGAAACAGCATAAATCAGAACAGATGAACGTTAATTCTTCATCACATAGAATGCTCACTTGAATAATTTTAGACATCATAGCAGTACAGCGGCGTACACAGAAATTTTTTGGTGGGGGGGGGGGGGTTTGAAACCTAAAAGCAAATGTGAGTAAGGTTCGTAACACAGTCCATTTTTCTTAATAATGCTTTTCTTCGTTGTTGTTTTTTTTTTTTTTTTAAATAAGTCAATACAATTGGAAGTCAATTACAGTGTGCAAGTCATTTTATTTTACGATCTTTCTGTCGTTAGCATTTTTCAGACAGTTGGGGGCGGTAAACATCCAACCACCCCTCTGCGTACGCCCCTGTTGCATAGTAGTTTCACAAGTCGTGTTGCCGAGTACTGAAATCAAAAAACTTATACGACTCATCAAGATGTCTACCAAACACAGATTTTCCAAAAATATAACCTTTGTATCACTCCCGTGTATCTTTTGTATGACCTTTTTCGGACCACTTTCACGCCTGAAAAAATTTCCACAATAACAAAATTTCAAAAACATGCTAACCGCAAACCGAAACTTAATAATTATATAATAAGGAATGAATTGAGGAGCACATTTCCAAAACGGCTTAAGTCAATTTAGGGCAAAAATGAGATAAACACGCTATCTGGTGGAGAAATACGTGACGCTTCACCTCGGAGCACAAAGTGTCAGAATAACCTTTAGAGGAAGTGTCGGAAGCCAAAAAAGGGAAAATATCCAAAATGCATTAAGTCCACAGATGCTGAAGTTGGTGGCGTCATATCCTGTTATTAGCGTATAGCTGGTACGAAACTTCGACCTGCTTATATTCCTGTATATGTTTGAGTATGCAACAAGGGTGTCATCTGCGTCGGAACTATTGTAGGTAACACAGGAAACATTTATTTGCTTCTGCTGTAAAATCGCTTTTTCGGACTTGAGCCGTTTTGGAAAAACGCTCCTCAATTATTGCAAAGCACGAGGCAAGGAACACAAATTTTCAGTTAAATTTCAATCGGGCACTATTCTGATAAGAAATATTGCGATTGTTCAGGAGGAATTAGCAAATTTGAAAGTAATTAGAGGTAGTTGTATGACTTGTACGATTTGTATGACCGCTACCTCACTCAACCGTAGGACTTTTGTACGACTTGTATGATACACAGACAGCCTGCTAGTGTAGTTTCGTAAATTGTTCATTTTTCTTCTTTGAATTTTGACCTTGTTCTCATTTAAACGAAATCCTGGCATCATCAGACAATGCAACCAATTTTTATAACCTTTCCGCTACCCCCCCCCCCCCTCCCAAGGTAGAAAAAAAATCATTCGGTATTATACAATTTTAGGTACTATACCGCGGTTCATTTACTGTCAGTGAAAAGAAATTATATTTCTGGTCAAGGCAACCCTCTATATCGGATCCACACATAGAAAATTGTTTGCAATGAACAAACTGAGTCTAGTGTAACCCGTGCCACAAGCAGATTAAACTTCCTATGGGGTTCTAATCCCTCACTTTCTTGGTTCTGATGTTCGGAAGGTAAAGTCAACCTACCCCCTCAGCATAGAAAGTCGCTGTTCCCTCACGATGTATTTCTGTTCATAAGCAATATTTTCGCGTAACATGGCTAATTCAGTATACCTTCTTATTACAGGGATTTTAAAAGTAAGTAATTTCAATATTCGACTGTACAGATGTGGCATCCGAAAGAGGACCATTGTCTAGTGATGTCGATCATTACATCTTTCTGATGATCGATCACAAACTACAATGTCAAGTACCCAGAGGCATACAGCAGACAGATATTTATTTCCATCACAAAAATGTGAGTTTTTCTTATGAGAGTCAAAGTAACCACAGAAAATACCTAAAAACATTCTCTATTAGGTCCCTTTCTAAGTCAACTTCAAAAAAAAAAACCGCATTCATTTCTGTGTTCAGAGAAGTCGTTAATAGAAAGGAACTTATACTCATCTACCAATGGTCTCTTTTCTTATTCTTCATGATCGATCAATCGATCGTGTCATAATGATATGATCGATCATAATGATCGCCCTGAGCTCGATGATCGAAAAAGATCGAGTCTTATCGAGATGATCGTGGTCGATCATTTTTGATCGAGTAAACGATCGACATCACTACCATTGTCATCAATTCATTTTTCTATAATTTGGAAATCGAGGGGGCGTGTTCATTTTCACTCAATTTCCTGTGATGACGTCACTAGTGATTGCTTTCAACAACCCTCGCAACCGACCAGCTCAAAAAGTACAAATTGCTCATTCATACCCCCACTGGTAGAGCGTATAGCGATGCACGCATACTAAAGTGGCTCCTTGGACACGTGCACCCCTAGCCCCGGAAGCTACCCTTTCGAGTATCGCATCAGTGACCAGAGGCTCATCCGTACCCAGTAGTACCTAGTAGTACGTTTTACTTCGATTCCTGCTTAAATGATGTACATTATAGGGTGGGCTACAGGACTACAGAGAGTATTTACAGACTACAGGCGGGGGAACACTTGAAAATCCACCTTTTCTCATTAAAAAAAAAAAGGTTCAAAATTCTAGTTGGAATAATTCCATTCCTGAACCCTCATAGTGAAGAAATTTTGTCAAAGTCAAATACCTTGCAATGTTGTGTAATATTACATCACAAGGCGTATTCGCATTGTCATAAGTTGAAGTTGTGATGTTTGTATCTTTGTACATAGTGATGTCAGATCTCATATGAAACGTAGAACAGCAACAGGAGGGGAGAGAAGAGGTTTGATGGTTAAATTATAGTAATTCACATTGTTGGAAACTGAAAACGGTAACATGGTAGCTAGCACGACCAATTTTTGAAACAGTCGAATTCATGATCCAGAAAGAAACTATTCTGTTTTTTCTTTTTAAGAGCTAAGATAGGGACAGCCGAATCATTTCTCCTGGGGTGATTCATGATCCGTAATTCGAACACGCTTTCTTCCACCGTTATTCGTAATGCGAATTTGCAATTTGCCCAACCCTGCCGATGCACCAACAACCTGATAATTGGGTTCGACTAGGTCGGGGGGGGGGCTACATGATAAAGAGAATATGGTTGCGGTATTAGCGGACAATGCGAAAATCGTTACATTAGGTTAAGAACACCAAGTTACATATTTTTCCTTCCTTCTCAGTGTGGGTTTGAGGCTATTTTGGGGGCGCCGAGAATACCCACAACCGAGTCCCAGTATTACAGATGACCTGCACAGTGGGCGGTAGGGCTGAGGAACGAGTACAGGAGGGTGTTCTTTTCGCACAGTAGCTGACTCGTACTCACACGTCAGCAACTCGAATGGCGCACAGACACACGCATACACACAGTGGCTTTGCGGGTGAGTGTGACGACGATACTTAACGCGTTATTACGTCAATCGTGCAAAACGAATTAAACGTCATCCCGATGGGTACACGTTTACGTTCGTACACAATTCCCAAACATCGGGCTGCGGAACACCGAACGCCCCCCGACCAGGTACACACCTTCGAGAGGGTGCGAAAAAGAATATACACGCAGATACCGAGGGTGGAAAGAAGAGAGAAAAAAAAAACGCCGCACAGCATCATCATCCGTTCTCCGAAACAAAACCGATAAACCGGGGACGCTCCACGCACGCCAATCAATAACGCAAATAAAATGTTATATTTGTCTTTTAAAATTAACATTTATGACATCGCTCTTAATCCTTTATAGACTCTTCGCTTTTCTCGTTCGACGGTCTTCTCTCTTTCTCGCTCTTTCGGCCAAGCACGCACACACACCGCTTTCATCTCAATAAAACGGCAGGCACTCGAAGAACCCCCGCCCGCAGCCGCTTGCCATCAAACTTTCGCTTTTCTTCGAAACGTGAAAACGTATAATACTTACGATATATTCTAAATACTTTTTTTAAAAGCCCGAGCCGCAAAAGAAGCGACGCCGAGGTACCTATATTATAAACGCGATTTGGGAAATTCGAACGAATTTTCCGTTTTACAGCCTTCGAAAGACAGTACCAAGAGAGACAGGGGGGGGGGGGGAAATCGACGCACTATGCCGCCTCCCTCGGCGCATTCAGCGAATTACAAAAATTTCGGGGAGAACAAGGCAATCCGGTCGCGCCAAATCCAACTCGTGAGCCCATTAGCGTTTAATGGAACGCGAAACGCTTACAGGTACCCGAATTTACAGCTGCCGCTCACTTCTACAGTCTCCACCAAGTATATGGGGTGTTTTACGAACTGGTCCCCCCACTTTTTTTTTAATCGTCAAGACGGATCTTCACGGGACTAAAATGGATCTTCGAGTAACACTCATACGCGTCGCTCGTTGGGGGGGAGGGGTTACACATTATCAAAATTACCTCCTCCCCCCTTCCAATATAAAGACCAATAATTATATTTTTATACTACTTGATCAGAAAGGCAATGTTTACGTTGGTGTTTTACGGACGACAAGAAGCGCCTATCATTCATGCATCGAGTGCTAACAAAACTTGCACGTAAAGTAAACGTCCCTCGATGTAAAGCATTTTTACATGAAAAAATTGCTGGCCAGTAATTTTGTATCGAGGAATCGAACCCGGGTCCATTGAAACATTTGACTGAAATGCAGCGATCGTCTCTAACCACTAAGCCAATGAGCGAATTACAAAATAGCGACTTAAGAACGTATTTGAATATTCACGACGTAGTACAGCTGTTACCGTTCGTTGCTAACCGTCGTTACATTTCTGCTGGCCACTACCTGTGTATGCTGTTTGTGCAGGTGAACAAACTGAAGACAAGACTGTGATACTGTACTTTGTAGTAATTAACTGAGCGAATTAAATTTTTGAATTAATTATGCACACAAAAATCACCTGTCTACAATTTAAATAAATGAATAGATTTAAAAAAAAAAAGAGAAAAATACAGACCATGTCAGCAAAAAACATTGCCACTTCTGATCAAAGTAGTATAAAAAATATCTTCCACAACAAGAGCCAAAAGTGAGTTTACACGATTCGGGAAATGCTCACTCGCTATGCTCGTTCGCAAACTTTCCCTCGCCATGTAAACACTCACTTTTGACTCTTGGTGTGTAATATACTATTTCACTTGTAGTTATAAAAAATTTGTAAACGAATTAGTGCCATGTGATACCGCAATTAGTAGTACCGTACCATACACTTAACTCGCAATACACATACACAGGGTGTCTAACAAAATCGAGAAAATTAAAGTCTCCCCCCCCCCTTTGCTATGAATGCGCTAAAATAATAAACTAAAGCTAAATATACTTCTTCGTCTATAATACTATATTTTCATGGGGAAAAAACTAATTTTACTGCATAAGGTAGATGAGCCCAATAAGGCCTGGATCCCCAATATAAGGCCCAATATACCGATCTGGAGTGCTATGCATTAAAACGTACAGCAAAGTTCTTCCTTCATGATATGGCAACACTGTCTACTTGTTTTTATCAAGATGTTAGTCCACTGGTGCGAGATATGACGGTTGATGATGGTTTTCCAAAAATGTAAAAAGTGCTCCGATATGTTTTTTGTGTAACTTGGAAGATTTACGAGTATTATGTTAGTCAAATGGAACTTATCCAGAAATCAAACATTGGATAGTTGTTGTAGTGGTAGTCGGTTAACGATCGACGCCAGAAAAGTGAAATTTGAGCAATTTGGAACCGAGGTATGCGATACTCACGAAAAATTGAGTTATGTAACCTAATAAGGCCCCAACCTGATAAGACCAATTGATTATCATTTCAGTTATAACTTACTCATAAATTTCTATTTAAATCAGGCTTAACTTTGTATTTACCGAATTTTAGGTCAGCCTTATTAGGTATTAGGCTCGGCCATCATGAAGAAGAAGATGCAGAAGGAATGGTCGAGACAGAGGGCCGGTGATTCACTAAGCTCGGCCCACACCATCGAACAGGAGGAGAACTCTGTACCATCCTAGAGAAGAGCTGCTGCAGGTGCACTGCGGACCCACCGGCAGGGCTCACTCGTCGTCACCACCTGCCTGCGTCGACATACGGACCGAGACGAGGAGGTGAGGGGTGAGTGAAGAGAGGCAGCGCGTCCGGCCGTGAAGGACCTAAAATTTCCAGGCAAGCGCTCAGGGAGTGCGGACCTCGGTCAGTAGGGAACCCCATGGTGGCCCTGGTAGAACGCGCGCACCGTTCCGGCACGTAGAAATGGGGGCTCGGGCCCGGCCCCAAGGCGTCCCTCCGGTCACTGACGCGATGCTCGAAAGGGTAGTTCCGGTGGCCGGGGGTGCGGTGTCACAGGGGCCACTTTGGCATGCGTGCATCGCCATACGTCTCACCACACACCATTAGGTATTAGGCTGGGTTTTATCAGGTTATAGGCCCAGCATTCTTTGGTGCGCTGGCCTTATCAAGTTTTGAAAACGGGGTAATTTTATTAGAAGATCTGAGGAGCGTGGAGCAGTATAGAAAAATTTCAAGCTAGCCAATTTTTAAATACTTCAGTCGACGACTATAACATGAAAAAGGAATTCTGGAGAGCCAAGACCTTAAATTAGGGCCTTATGGAGCTCACCTACCTCAATACGCGCATGGTGATCACGTCTCACATGACTCATATGAGCATGTCATACATGCGAAGACTCTTGTAAGCTGATATTTCGATTTATCATCATTATCAGGGCTGCAATTTTTATGCACAAAAAATAGCGAAATATGTGTATATGTATTTTATGCACTGAGCGCCAAAATTTTCATTAAGTTTGAAAACGTGTAATTAAACCAACCGAGTGCGTAAGTTTGCCAAGTTCGTATAGTGTCTTTGTCAAAAGGCGTGTACTGATGTCGAAAGCTACCTTTTATCTCATTTTGATAAAGGTAAGTCTTTTCAATATCATCTTTTAAACATCGTATTGCTCTACAAAACGTTCAGTTTCAGCCAGAAATTGAACAAAAACAATAAGGTGTTAACATAATTTTAAACCGGAGGAGGGGAAATAAAAAAAGAAAAAGAAATGAGTAGCTCATAAAACCAGTCAAATCCCTAGCCAACTGAGGGGAATACACCATTTCAGAGAAGGCAAATTGGAACACTGGAAGAGGAGGGGTAATAAATAATTTTCTATTCTGCAAGGTAGTAGTGTTTCTTGCCCCTGATGCCATGGGCCAAAAACTGGGAAAAACTGCAAACGAATTGACCAAAAAAACAAAGAATACACCCAGGGCCGGATTTACGAATAGGCAAAGTAGGCAATTGCCTACGACGAAAGCTCATGAGTGCGTTTCATTGGCGCTATTCGAATTCTCACGAAATTTTGAAATTGATTTTTAAAAATACATACGAATGGATATTCCCACTCTAGTTTCGGTTTTAGAAGAGATTAAGAACGATGAGAGAGCCAGGATAAGGAGACCCAATTTCAAAATAATAATATTCTAAAGAAGCTCCTTTCTCCAACAACTCACCTTATGATTATTTTGTGGACAAAAATACTGAAAAGACTGAATGAGACGAATATAACTTTACAAAAAGTCAAAATATCTCTGAATGAAATTATATTTTCAAGACTTGAGAGGACGATACAATGAGTAAATTTCAGAGATGAACACAACATTTCACACTTCTCTAGATACGACTGTGCCGGATGAAGGTGATTCTCATCAGGGATGGAACTAGGGTGCCTAGAATTCGAAGGACTAAAAGATTTCATGATGAAACTCAGACTCCTGAGGTCATACTGACCGGGGTCAAAAAAACGGAAGTGGAAGGTTTCAACGTGATTATTGATAATTTGGTCAACGAGATGGAGCGGAGGAAGACAGCTTACAATGATATAAATGATAACTTTGAATTTCTTTTTCGGAAAAAGTGATGAACATAACGAGGAATTAAGGAAAAATGCGAAACAATTTTTAGAATTTTATGATGCCGATGTATCCAATGACATAATTGAGGAAGCAATTCAATTCAAGTATTTTTTGCAGAGTCAAAATCTCAAAAGTCCTCTTAAATCGGATCCCTTGGAAAATTTCCAGTGTATCACAAAAAATAATTTGATGTCCACCTTTCCAATCATATTTATTGCTTATCAAATCTTCTTAACATTACCGGCCAGCAATTATTCTGGGGAAAGGAGTTTTTCAGTTTTGAGACGTATCAAAAATTACCTAAGGAATACGCTGAGTGATTAAAACTTCATATCTCTCGTGTTGCACGCTGAGTCTAAATTGACCAAAGAATATGATTTTAATCAGATTATTGATGCATTTGCGGCCAAAAAAAAAGCCAGAAATAAATCTTTTTAGAGTGTTTTGCAAATATTTAAGTAATAATACGGTTGGCCGTCTATCACAATTGATTGGGACTCTTTTCATTATTTGTTTTTGTTTATTATACATCTCTATCATTTACTCGTGAAATTATTGTTGAATTTTCATTTTCATTTGTTAAATTTTATTATCATAAGTTTAATCTTTGGTCTCGCTATCTAGTTTTTGGTTCATCATATCAACACTATTTTTTTGTAGTTTTTTATTTTTCCCCAATTTCTAATACAGTTCTATTTCTTTTTCATGTTTAAAAGGAGAGGGGGGGGGGAGGGGGGAGAGACAGAGAGAGAGAGAGGGAGGGGAGAGAGAGGGAAAAAGAGAGAGGGGGAGAGGGGGGAGAGAGAGGAGGAGCGAAAAAAAGAGGAAAATTTTCCCCGAAAAATTTTAAAGGGGGGGGGGGGGGGTTTGGGTGAAATTATAGGGGTTGTTTTGCTCGAGCCCCCAGAGGAAATCGGTCCGAATAATAAAGAAGTATGAAAAATTCCCTGGAGGGAAAAAGTAGAAAATTTTGTTTTTTTCGTATGATTTTTTGATTATGTGGGATAAAAAAAAAAAATAAAAAGGGGGGGAATTGGGCTTCCCCCTCTTGGGGGCTCAATAAAGGGCTGAATTCCTAATAGATATCCTCAATATTTTTTTTCTTTAAAAGAAAAAACCCCTTTTTTTTTTTTTTAAAAGGAAATATTGTGAATATGCAATGAAAAATGTGAAATGCACAGTATCTAGTGCCAAAACAAATTTTTTAAAGAGGGAAAAACAAGTTCGAAAGGGGCAATTCAAAAATTGCTAAGTCGTGTAGTTCAGGAAATTGGATAGCATTTGCAGGGGTTTCCCCAAAAATAAGGTTTGGAATTACAGATAGCGGAATTTCGGGGGGAAATATAAATTTTTGGAGTGTTCGAATTTGAAATTTTATGCTTGGGATGTGATTAGGTATTTTGCACCAAAAATTGATTTCAAAAAAATAAAGACACTTTGCTTTCCGGCACAAATATAGATTTTTAAGTTTCGTTAAAATTACGATTTTGGGCCAAAAAAACCGTTTTTTGGAAAATGACATTTTTACGACTGGATAAATGCCGAAACCGATATTTTCCTGGTGTTCGAACATAACCCTATGTGTACAGTGTCCACCAAACCCTAGAACATCCTGAAAAAAGGTCTTTTTACGGACTGGCCTCGAACCCCAAAAAGGCCCTTCCCCATTGGACTCGCTGAAAGTCGCGGCTAGGGTGTTCCATAATTCGATTCGGCGAACCTTCCGTTCGCCAAAAACAAAAAATAAAGGAGTGAAGGGGAGAAAAAAAAAAAAACGAGGCTGTCCTTTCCCGAAATTGGAAAAAAAAGAAGGAAGAGGAAAAGGGGGGGGGCAAAACCCCACTAAACCAATTTTTGCCTGTTAGAGGCATTGCCTCGGTACAAATACGTTATAAAAAAACCCCCCAAAGTTTTATCAAAACGAGGTGCCCCCTTTTCTTTGTTTTTTAAATCCCTAAAACCCCCCCTCCCCCCCCCCCCGGCTATAAAAAATGTAAGAAAACCCCTTGCAAAAAAAACCGGAGATGTCTCGGGGGTTTAAAACGACCGTGGGGAAAACCCCTCGATTTTCGGTGTAGTTAATTTTTTTTTTTTTTTTCCCCTATTTCCCCAAACCCCCCGACGATTATTTTCCCACGAACCCCGGGGCATCGGAAAAATTTAAAAAAAAAACCCGCACGGCGAACGTCCCCCGCAGTGGAAAAAAAATACGAAAAAATAAAATGAAAAGAAGAAAAAAAAAAAAAAAAACCACGAAAAAACCCCTCGCAACCCGAAACGGGGATTTTTTTAACCCAAAAATATAACAAAATGGGAAAACCCCTCCCCGACAATTCACGTGGCGCGGAACCCCGAAAGGTCTCTCTTCTTTTGTGTACTTTCAAAAAGGGCGGTATAGATTTAAATTGGGGAGCAAAATTTAACTTTGACGCGGGGGGGCCCGGAAAACCCCAAAAAAGAAAAATTTTCCCCCCAAAACGTATACATAACCCGATTTACAATCAGTCACCCGGTCCCATATAAAAATAAAAACCCTTTATTGTCCCCTTAAAAAAAACGGTCAAAATTTCCCCCCCAAACCGAGACAACCCCACCTGGCGGTGGAATCCCCCGGGGGTTTTTCCCCAGTCCCCCCCTTTTTTAAACGCGTATTTTTATAAAAATGCGCCAAAAAAGGACAATTTTTCGTTTTTTCCCCAAAACGTGTATACAGCAATTTTTTTTTCCCCCCCGTTGTCCTCGTTTTTCCCCATTTTTTTATTCGCTCTTTAAACCCCAAAAACAGTAAACGTAATTTTTTAAAGGTGATCTTTTTTTTTTTTTATTTTTGCTATATTTTAATAAAGCGTTTAACGTTTAAAAAATGCGAAGCCCGACGTTTCGACCTGTAATAAACTAGTTTGAGTATATCATTAGTAAATTTGTTATAGGGGGTTTTTTTTCAGTATTCACTTGGGAAAAGTCTGAATGGGAAAAAGTTCGAAAGGGGTTTTGATAACGGAAAATCGAAGGGATTTCGTTGTAACGTGGGAAAGGCGTCGGGAAAAGGCGAGAAAAAAAAAGCGCAGAGAAGGGGGGGCCCCTGTTAACGGCGTCGAAATACGCGTTTTTCGACGACCCCGATTGTACGCGATATTTAATTACATCCTTTTTGGGGGATACCTTTGGGGGTGAAAAGGTTTAAACGTAAAAAAATTTAAAAAATACTCTTATGAGGTTATATATCGTTAAACGCGCCCCCAAACACCCGGAGAAGGGAAAAACCCGACGAAAAACCCCGTTTAAGCAAAGAAAAAATCAACAGTTTTTTTAGAAATGTAGTTTCCAAAAAAAACGAGTCGGGAGTTTAAAAAGGCCCTTTATGCAAAAAAGCATTTTGAGAAAAATGTAAAATTTCAAAAGTGATTCCAAAAAAATCTACGCAACGTCCCAAAACAAAAGTTGTGGGTAATTTAGGTTCGGGGGTGGGAACGGTTTCTTTTCATCTTGGGTCCCAAAATATTTTCGCATATTGAATAAGTTTAGGGACAGAAAAGTTTTTGAAAAACATCGTAAAAGAAACTTTAAAATTTTGAAATTTAAAATAATCATTTCTAAACAAAATTTTGTTTTATTTAGTCTAGTAAAAAGGAACAAATTTTTGTAAATGAAATAAAGAGGGGAAGTAAAACCTGACATGCCCTGACTAGAGGAATGCGAAAAAGAAAGTTTTTAAAAAATAATGGAAAAATTTTTAAAAAATCAACATGTTAAAAATAAGATTAAATTTTGAACCAAAAAAAACACAAAAGTTATTCATCTCAAAAAAAAGCACCGAATTAAAGGGGTCTAAGTCGAAAAAAAATAGGGTGGAAAAAAATGCAATTTTAAAACCCAAAAAAAATCGAGGAATAATAGTAGCCAAAACTTAACCTTAACAAACATGTAGATAAAATAGCAAGTAAAAAGCCTTTCAATGGACACGATTGAAACCCCCTGGGAATGATACTGCAAAAAAGTGAAAACTTTATAACGCTTTATTCCGTTCAATAAAAGAAAAGGATCCTAACTAAAACAAAACCAGGAAATCGACTTTAAAAAAAAAATCAGTACAAAAAAAATTTTTTAGGAGTATGGGGCTACCAACCCAACACCTCAAAACCCATGTTTAAAACAGGGCAACCACCCAATTAAAAATTCGAGAAAAATTAAAAAAAAAAAAAAATCAAAAAAGGGAAAAAATTTAAAAAAAAAAAGTAAAAAAACATAAAAATGAAAAAGGAAAAAAAAACGAAAAAGTAGGGCCCGGAAACATGTACGAAGAAAAACCCTGGAAGAAGAACATTTTTTTAATAAGAATTTCAAAAAATAAAAAATAAAAATTTAAAAAACTAAAATTTTATCTAAAATACTCAATGTCATGGAAAATTTGCAAAATATTAAAAAGATTCAAAAACATGAAACCAGATTTTGCAGAGAGTGATGGAAACAGAAGATACACCCGATCCATTTAGGGACTGTAAATTTTTGGCGAAATCGGAAAAAAAAAAAAAAAAAAAAAAAACAAACAATAAGAATGGTTTTAAAGGGGAAAAAAAATCTTAAAAAAAATTAAAAAGAAATTTTAAAAAGAAATATGAAGAAAAAGGAAATAAGTTAAATTTACTTGTCAATTTTTCCCTAGAGCAAATACATTGTAACAAGGGAAGTTTTAATTAAATGCAAAATTTAATTACTTAAAAAAATTAAAAAAACCACCCACTCCCGGGTAAACTTTGTCCCTGGGAAGGGGTCGTAAGTTTAAATTTGGAAAAAAGAATAAAAAAAAAAAATAAAAAAATTTGGAAAAGGAAAATATTTTTTCCAGCGGTTGGTTCAGGAGGGGGGTATGCAAAAAGGCTTTTTTTAAACCCGTACGTTCACGGTTATTTGGGATCCTTTTGAAAAATTTTGATTTTTTGATTTTGAAATAATTTTTAGGTGAGAAAATTTGATTAAAATTTAATTAATTTTATAAAAAAGGAGTGGGTAAAAAGAAGGGGGGTTTTTTGCAAAAAAGCTTTTGAAAAAGCGGGGCAAGGATTTCAAAAAGTGGTTTACGAAAGTTTGTGGGCAAATTGACGAACAAATGTTTGGTGTGTTAGTTAGAAAACTCAAAGGATTGAAAAGCGAGTTTTGCAAAATTTTTAAATTTAAAAATGAACAAACAGGAACGCCAATCCCAAAGAAAGGGGTTGAGGCCGAAAACCTTCTTTGTACCACCGACTCGTTACGTAAATGGCGCAAAAGGGGAAAAATTGACTTTCTATTTTTTAAAAATTTTCCCCTTTTCTCCGGCAATTTTTGATTGGGGCTACGAATAAAAAATAATGCCCACCAAACTTTTTTCGGGAATTTGTAGGTTTTTTGTTCCAAATAAACAACGGGAAAAAATGAGGGTTTGGAAAGGGACTTTTTGGGAAAAATGGAAAAATTAACAACCTTTTTTAACGGGGCCCCAATGGGGAAATCCGTTTGCCCCACGAGGCTTTTTGGAAAGGAATTTTTGTTTCTGGTGGTAAAAGGGCATGATTTTTTAGTGTCAAAAACCAGAAGAAAACAAAGAATTCCCATTTTTTTTACTCTTTCATAATTCCTTTCCTTTCCCTCTTCTCTTTGGGGGAAATTTTGTCTCCGTTATTGGAGTTTTTTAAGAAATCAACCAAAAAAAATTGATTTTTTCCCAAAAAAATTTTGTTTTTCCTTTTCCCCGTTTTTGGGTTTGTGAAAAATTAACCCCTTTTTTTGAAATCCCTAAATTTTTAAGAAAAGTTCCCCCGGAAATTTTGGAAGGGGGGTATGGGGGTATCTCACAAAATTTTAAAAGAAAACGATTAAAAATAGGAACTGGGTGTGGTTTTGAGTTTTAAGATTAGGAAATCTTTTTAAAAAAAAAAAATGATACTTAAAAGGAAATTGGGGTAAATGAAAAGGTGGAAAGGGAAATAAATTTTTTTAAATTTAAATAATAAAAAAAGGGAATAAAGGAAAAGGGGCCAAAATGAATTAAAAATGGTAAAAGTTTTTGTTTAAAAACGAGGGAGGATTTTTTAAAAAAAAAACAATAAATTTTTTTCAAAATAAACAATGTAATTCTTCTCAAAAGGGAAAAAATAAAGGTTACGAAAATAGAGAAGGTTTAGAAGTTTAACAAAAGAGAAATTTTTTTATGGGGGGATTGGGTTCCCCCATGGGAAAAAAAGAAGGGATTTAGTCTTTTTTAGGAAAGGAAATAAAAGGAGAGGGTTTTTAGGGGTTTTGCAAGTATACTCAATTTTAAAAAATATTTCACTTTAAAAAATTTTATAGAAGAAGATTACGGAAAGTCCATTTTAACGAATAAAAAAGGGTTATCTTCAAAAAATTTATTACAAAAACGTTTCAAAATATTAATTGATAGGGGTTTTTTTTTTTTGTTTTTTTTTTTTAAATGGGGAATTTTGACAAGGTTTAAAAAAAGAATTTTTAAAATTGGATTTTAAAAAATGAGAAATTTCCTCGGAGGTTCTTTAATTTTTTTTAAATTTTTAAATTAAATTTTAAACAAATTTGAAAAATAGGGGAAGAAAAAATAAAAAGAAAAGAAAAATGGTTGGAAAAAACTGGGAAATTGCGATCAAGTGGTGCAATGTTCAACCGAAAAATTGGGTTGAGCCGGAGGTTTTTCAACAACACAAAAAAAGGATTTAAAATTTTTTGGGGAAAATGGAAATTTTGTAAATTTGATAGAAAATACGGCGTATAAATGGTTCGGAGAAAAAGGAAATAGTTTTAAAATTTTTGAGTTTAAAAAAAAAAGTTTTCCCGGTGGTATTTTTTGAAGATTCGTTTATTATTAAAATAATTACAAAGAAAGTTTAGTACATCAATTATAAATTTTTTGTTTTGGATTACAAACAAATGGCAGAAAACGTTTTATTTTTTTTGGATAGTATTATAATTTTTTGATGAAAAATACAGGGGAATTTAGGACTTTTAAAAAAAGAGTCTTAACACCCCAAAAAAAAGTTAAATTCCCTTTTTTTTCCCTCCATAAAAATACCAAATAAAAGTTTTTGAAAAAAGAAGTATCAAAATTTTTTTTTCAAAAAAGTTTGGAACAAATTTAGGCTTAAAATTATTGGGGGGCCCGTATTGAAGGATATATCGGTTTTGAAATGTAAGGGTAAATGGAAGAAAAGGGGAGAAAAAAATAAAAAAGGGGAAAAATTTAAAATTGGAAAAGATTTAAAATTGGAGAAAATACAAGGGTATCGTTTAAATTAAGAATGAAAAGAATAGGAAAACAGAGTGTGGTGGAATTGGGATAACAAAAGGAAGGGGAATATTAAAAGGAGAAGAAATAAGTAAAATTAAAAGGAAAAAAAAAAGGATAAAAAAAATTTAAAAAAAAAACAAAAAATAAAAAGCAAAAAAGGAAAAAGATTTTCTTTTCAAAGTTTTAAAATAAACAAGGGAAGAATTTAAAAAGGAAAGATTGGAAAAAAAAAATGTGAAAACTATAAATAAATTTTGAATAAAAAAAATAACGGGGGAAAAATAAAAATGAGTTGGAGAAAGGAAGGAAAAACAAAAGAAACAAAAAGAGGGGAGGGCCCATTTACAAAGCGAAAAAAAAGTAAAAGGTGGGGAAATTTTGGAATATCGGAAGAATTAATGGGGTGAAGGAGAAAAAATTTGGAGAGGAGGGAAGAAGTGGGAATGGAGGGGGGATCAATTTTTATAAGGTGAATTTGTAAAATTAAAAATTTAAAAAAGGGAAATTAAGGGAGGTCATTAAATTATTCAGAAAATTAAAATTTTTATTCATAAAATTCAAATTTTTAATTTTCTTTTTTAAAGGGGTGAATTTAAAAAAAGGGGCATTAAAAACCCAAAAAAAGCGGGCAGATAAAGGGAAAATTTCCAATAAGCTTCTTTTTTTCAAAGGCCGTCAAAAAATATTTAAAAGATATTTTATAAAGGGGAAATTGAAATAAGGACGAAGTAGGAGAGACAAATTTTTGGGTTTTTAAAAAAGTAAGGACAACAGTGTTAGCTTTTGGATTTTTGTAATGGGAGATAAAAAGAGGAAGTAAATTTGGTTTTTGAACTGAAAAGATTTTAAATGTTATGGATAAAAAAGGTTTGATATTCTAAAAAGGTATGAATAAAATTAAAAAACGAAAGATTTTAAAAAATTATAAGGAGTTACCACTTGGATTGGAGAAAAATGGAAAACAGGGGGTTTTTCTCCGTTTTTTTTTAACTTAATAGAATTGGGCATAAGAAAAAAAGAAAAATTTAAAAAGGGGGTTTAAATACGTTAGAACAAGTAAAACCGGTTGTAACTTTTTTTTTTTTTGCAAAAAGAAGAAGAACATTTAAGGGTGGGTTCTAAAAAGAATTCACAAAAAAAAAAAAAAATAAAAAAATTAAAATAAATTTGAGCGGAAAAAAAGAGGAAATGCAAAAAATTTTTCATCAGGGATAATAAACAAAGAGGAAAAAAATGGATCTAATGGGTTTTAAAATGCACAAGCCCTTTAGCATTTTTCAAAAATAAAAATTTTTAATTAAAAAACTTAATTAAAAATTTTCCCGAAAACTTATTTAAAAATTCCCTTTGAGAATGTTGAAAAATTGGGAAAGGAAAACCACCGAAGTTTTTGAATGTGGGGCTTAGGGGATATTGCTACAGGAGGATAGATCAAAGAGGAATTTCTTAAAGGAGGGAAATAAAATGGATTGGAAATGTTGAAAAAACAGATTCTAATGGGCTAAATTTGAGGGGACCCAAGTAAAATTACGCGCAGAAAAAGAGTGGGGAGGGGAATTGGGGAAACGGCAAAAAACCAGAGTTAACAAAAATCAAGGGTCAAGTTTTTTTAAAAGAAAAAATGGGCAAAGTAAGGGGAAAGGAGGGGGCTCAAAAGGCATCAATGTTAAAAACCAAAAAATTTTTAAACCATAAAATTTAAATAAATAAAACGGGGGGCCCCCGGGGGGGGGGGGAGAAAAATTTTTTTTAAACGGGGTTTTTTCTTCCAAAGGTTTTTTTTTACAGGATTTTTAAAAAAAATTGGGCGGGGGGGGGGGGGGGGGGGGGGGGGGGGGGGGGGGGGGGGGGGGGGGGGGGGGGGGGGGGGGGGGGGGGGGGGGGGGGGGGGGGGGGGGGGGGGGGGGGGGGGGGGGGGGGGGGGGGGGGGGGGGGGGGGGGGAAACCCCCATAAAAAAACCGGCAACACCCTTTTTTTAAGGGGGGGGTTTTAACAAATTTTTTTTTGGCCCGGGGTTTTTGGGTTTTTTTGAAACGGGGGAAAAAAAAACCAAGGCCCCAAACCCCCCAAAATTGGGTTAAAGGTCCCTTTTTTTAAAAAAAAAAAAAAAAAGGAAAAAAAAAAATTAAAAAAAAAAATTTTTTTTTTAAATAGTGTTCGCAAAGATTCAGTATGTCAACAGATACAGGATTAAATGGTTATTACAAAATGAAAGAACTGGGCAAAAGATAAGGAGAAATGGAGGGCTGCATCAAACCGGTCATCAGACTGATAATCTTATCATCATCACTATTCTCAATACCATACACGTAACAGGGCTGAAACTGAATGGGTGCCGAGGTTGCGACCAATTGGGGGCGACATCAGAGAAGGAGTAAAAAAATTTCAGTACAAGCGGGGGCCGTTCATTTTCGTCACAACACCACCCCAGCTACGTAGAAAGATATTTGAGAACTGAACTATTCCAAGAAAGTGGCAAAAGTCAGAACAAAGAAGAGGACCAGAAAAATGACAAGAAACAAGGAACCAGCTATATCTGGCAACACTGCACTCGGAAGATGTATCAAGAGAATGTAAGGAAACAAACAGTTTGTTATCGGCTTTCGTGAATTATTCATTAAAATTGGCAACGAGGATTAAAAAAATGAAAAAACGGAAATTTAAATGGTCTTTAGAAGCTGAATTATACTTTTAATTGTTATGAAGGTTAGTAATAATCAATCGAAAAGTTCGGGTACTGTAAGTATGTGAATTATGTCTAATGTTAATGAGTCAACTAACATTACGTGCAACAAGATCCGAAACTCAAGGGAATTTCAACCCAAAAACGATACCTCGACGTATGGCTGGAATTATTCGAACTGTATTGTGAAGTAAATGACGTGCAGAAGCAACAGAAACGAGCTACTTTTCTTACGTTGATCTGATAGCTCCAATTATGCTACATTGAGGGCGAGGGTATCACCCAGGAAACCAAAAGAAGTGGAATTAGAAACCTTCAAACTATCGTTTCTTCATTCTTCAGGACGGCATCAGAAGACCAAGTATACTCGAACTTTGTATCTTGCACCACCAAAACCAACATAACGCATCAGACAACAGATTTCTCAGCTGACTTAGAGGCTGGCTTTGAAATTCTAGCACCAGAATTCTCAACCCTCAAACAGGCTCTTGAAAGTGAAGAAAATATTATTTACCGAGTTTGTATAGCTCGCTCCTCCAGAAGCCGGAAAAACCAGAAGTCTTCCACATTTGACTACAGATATTTGCGACCATCCACCGCCGATTCACGATCCCAAGTTCGAAAGAGAAAAATTAAAATTTTCGGATTTTCTTATTCCCATGGTACTTTACAGATCCGCGGGAACAAGTGCGCCACTCTGTAAGGATTCCATGAATTTTAAAAATTTTGAAAAAGCGATCGCTCAACACTTATTCGTGATCAGTAGTTTCGTCAGTTTTTCGAATAATTCATGTGGATTCTCATAAATTCCTTCTCCGGACGGAATCTGTTTTGAAACCTGTGGGGAAGGAATTTATTTTATCTACCCTTTTCGATAGCTTTCCCCGTTTGAATGCGTGCGGTCATCATCACTGGTACGTATACCTCTGCGCATCTACTCCAAGGAAAGAATAGATTTCCATGAGTCGATTCTCCTTCAAATGCACGAAACTACTTATTTGTGTATGTAGGTACGTGCAGTGTCGAACAAATTATCTATCCGATTCGCCGTAAATCTGGCCGGTATGTTCGACATTATGCCTACACGAATCGCCGTAAATGTGACCGCCGACACAGCACAAAGAAGGTGCAGCGGAGGCGCCGGACTACGCACGCGAGCGAAGGCGAGAGGGTTATGCAAATAATCCGAAAGCTCTAGACCGCCCTCGTTTCCATTATCCAGCAGGTAATGGCCGACCCAGTGAATTGGAGAATACGAGTCAATGATGCTCAACGACGACATTTAATGGAGTTGAAAGAAACGAAAAGAAAAGGAAGAAATAAGAAACAATTTCACGTTAAACAATAAATAATTACGGTAATAACAAGCGACAGGGGAGGGGAGAAAAATTAACTCGACCGTAAAATATTTTCGTTACAGCTGTTGTGGATTACCACGAGAAGGTTCATTATTTTGCGGACCATAAAACGGCAACAATAAGCTCGTCACCATTTTGCGGTGTTTTGAAACAACACAGCACAAAATTTGTTCAGTTATAAAAAAATGGAAGTTGTTTTTTTTTTTATTCTCTTCTTCACAACAGACTCACAGTCATTAAAAGTCTTCAGCTGGTCAACATATCACGGCGAAACGATGAAGTGCTCAGCGTTATGCTTTAGGATTAATAACTACGAGTATCAAGAGACAGCTGGTAAGTTATCGTAAGTTACCGACGTCCTATCATTACAGTTATGGTAAATCGCTATAATTTATGCGCAGTAATTAATCGCACGGCCCGCAGTTCAGAGTAACTTAAGGCAATCAACCGCGTAATGTACGGAAACTTACCACAAATTACAGAATAGGTTTGAGGAGCTCGTCGAGCAGGCAAGACCTTAATGTAAAAAACGTGACCTTTTCTGCACGTTTTTCGATGACAACCGGGAAACGTAGATATTCTAGAATTTCACTTAGCTAAACCATAAATTACTTCCGATTTGTGAAAGACTACTCAAGTCAAATTTTAATCCACAATTACTCAAAATTATGGCACGTTATCGTATCATACCGGTAACTCACCAATAAACTCATATTACGTGGTTTATGTAACACTTTTGACAACGCATAATCTTCTTTCTTGGAACCGACAAAAAAAGTCCAGGGGGCGGAGGCATGAAACCATCTTACAAAAATTTAACAGCAGAGCGAGGACATTTTTTTGGAAAATTTTAGTATTTAGTAAGTTGTTTGAACACCAGCGGTAGATCCAAAAAGCGGAGAGGGGTTGGAGAATCTGAGTTCGAATCCGACCCCCTCTCTTTCTTACTCTCTCACTCTCACACACACACACACACACACACACATACACACACGCACACGCGTTTTCAAAATGTACATATTTATCTAACGTTAAAAATTACATTTCTTCCTCACGTTTTTTTTTCTACTTTCAACACGAAAATGTTTAGAATCCATTGTTCACCGAAGTGTTACTGCATTTAACAATCCACCTGTTTAAAAAAAAAAAAAAAAAAACCCACAAATTTACGAGTCCTGGAGCCTGGGTGCCTGGAAAACAAATGGTAAATTCATTCTGCAATGAAACCATCGTGAACCTAGGGTACTCCTCTTTGGGGCACCACCAAGAAATCAAATCGGCACGTTATTCAGAGAAGACAAAATAAACTACTTCGCGGCACTGCCAAGATTTTATAGAATACTACCAATGCAACACTACATTATGACCTTCAAATGAAAAATTTAACTAAGACATCGAGGAACATGCCGAGAAATACAAAGACTCCATGATATTTTAACGTGAAGGCCCTCTCGGACATCTCCCGGCTAGCACACGGCTCAACCGAGCATAGCCTGTAGACCTCCTGTCTTGGTTCCCATAGCACGTAACATATTAAGTATTCATATGTAACATTGTAATTTACAGACTCAGCTCTCTGGGGCGAAACCTCCTTACTAGGAGCAGCTCACTTGAAGGGCAGTTCTTGTTATATTACAAAAATAAATTTAAAAAAAAATTATAAACAGGCAAAATCAGTTTTAAACCAATTCGAATTAAGAATCATGAATACATGCAATGTTAGTCCATAAATCGATTCGAATCACCGATCATGATTCCAAAAAACGATACGGCGGATCAAATTTAACAACGAATTTTTACCAGCATTCCCTGAAACTATCTTCATATTGATACGAATTACAGATCAGAAAAAATTTTCATGATTCAAATCGTGCCTGTTCCTGCTAGAAAGTAATTTACTTGCCAGAGCTTTTTCAAATGTTATCCCATCATCAGCATCTCACTTACATTGTTATGAAATGGTGGCATGTTAGGTTCTGCGTTTTTATTGGTTGTTGGATGTGATTAATGAGTCGATAATTGAAGACCGACTTCCAAAACGCGCTTAGTCCAAAAAACGAAACGTTGGAAAATCGAAAAAAAAAACAACAACATTCAAACTCGCGAACGATAAGTGGTATCACTGATTCAATTGCGTGGATGAGAAGAGGAGGGGTCAATGCTAATACAACCCAAATATGAAGGTTGGCGTGCGAACAATCTCCGAGCCACGGGAATGCAGAGTGGGAGGAAGTCGTGAACTTAGCTGGTTTTGGCAGACCATGTCATACTTGTGAAAGGACAAAATTCGTAAGATCTAGAAACTGTCGGAAATCGAAAGATAAGCTTAGAGACGACCATTCCGGTGAACGAGGCACACGTGAACAATGTCCTCTCCTCTCTCCACCCTTCAAACATCTTTGTACTCCTCCCCCCAACAGGAAAAAGCAAGTATAACTTACAGTCGTAAGAGTCTTATATTCATAAAATTTGGAAAAACCAAGTAAGTTAATATTACAAAAAAGAACGAAAGAAAGGTTTAGCTGGCTCTGAGTCGTGACAAAATCGTGAAACCAACAATGAAAGTTGCTTTTTGACTTCCTCCACCAGATTACGCTAAAAACCGATTTTCGATTTTTTGGACAAGCGCGTTTTGTAAGTCAGGTCCTCAATTGTTAAGTTCCTGGTATTAGTGTAAGAAGTAATTCAGTGTCAAAGTTCGTAGTGGCGTTGATGAAAATACTGTTTTGTTCCAGTTTTTATTACTTCCAATACTGTTTGAGAGTTTATTCTGCGATGTATTTTCGTGTTTGTTAGTCAGGTTGTTGTCAATTATAGGTCACTGGAGTATTTCCCAAAGAGTGACTTGACATTTTTGAGTCTCAGTGATCTTTCACGTTCTTTCGTTCTCACGGAGAACTTCTTGCCTGTTTCTCCACTACATGGTATCTCACAGTGTCCACTGCCTATCTTCTATAAGGGAGACTCGGACAAGTGGAACCACTGGGCAATAGAAACCAATGCATTTTCCTCATTCCCAAACAATCAGGACATTTAATAACAATGTAATCGTGACCACCAGTAATAGACTTAAGATGTATTTTCACACCGAAAACCAACCTAAGTCAAAATTTATTCTCGTAATTGAATGTTTTGTGATGTGATGGTTCATCTTATAAAATTCTTACGAATTAGAATACCGAATAATTTGGCCGCATTTGAAGTTAGAAGACCACTCTGGATATTAAATGAAATGTAAACTGCTCTACTATTACGTGTAATAATTAATTTTCTTTCAACTTGTGACTGATATTCTCTTTGGGTACGAATATCGAGAATGATTCGGGCAAGTGCAAGCAAACAAAACGAAACATTCAATGAAGAAGTTTTGCTTTCTAGATCATTTTCCGATACAATAGAAAAACAAATGGAGCCGAGGCTCCTATCTCAGAAGAGATTTTGAATGAGTCCAAATTGCAGAAATTGGGGACGAGGCACTTCCTGAAAGCCCGCCTGCTCACGAATTACCATCCCAAAATTCATCGGAAGAAGGAAATTAGCTTCCAAAAATTGTCATTCTGACATAAATTAGACCAATGCCACAGATTGTTACAATTTCAGTAGAAAAGCGACGTGCTTTCTCGCAAAAATCAGAAATTGTAATAACCTCGCCATTTCAAAAACAAACAGAACAGAAAGAAAAAACTTAGTAAAGGAAAAAAGGACAACAGTTTTCTCAGAGAGAGGGAAGATGAGAATATACTTACATCAGATAACACTAAACGAGAAGAACTTGACGAGAATGGGCGTCTATCTCTCAGACATTGAAAAAAAAAATTAACCTTGACAAAATAAGAAGCCAGTTCAACGATGTATCTAACTTGATGGGTATGAACCAAAACTGAAATTTTCGCGAAGGCTGATCAAACCAAAAAGGAAGGAAGAAGATCCAGAACCCTGTCTAGTTTGTGACTCGTATATACTGGAATCGAGAGAGGTCTGGTTGAAGTGTAATATGTGCTCAAAGTGGGCTCATGTAGCCTGCAACTCTTATTCAGATACTGAATTTTACGTTTTCGAGATTTTTATATCACTCCCTTCAAGAAAATCAAATTCATAATTATACAACTTTATATGAATTATGAACTTTCAGGTACTTCAAAACTCTAATTAGTACATCATGGCTCCTTTTGCTTGATCATGAAGGTTCCTTTTGCCCGGGATTTTTGAGAGAGACCAAAAACAGAAACTAAAATTTGAAAAAAAAAACTCAAATTTGAAGCGATAACAAACCAAAATTAAATAACAGCCAACATTAATTGAAACTTAGATGTATGCTCGACTCAGAAATGTATTCTGTCAAGTTTCCAACCATCGATAAGATTTTTACAGTCGCCTATATTTGAGTGGTTCCACTTACCCGAGTCTCCCCTACCGCATGATTTTATAATTACTTATTCGTTATATCACTGACTGGTAGTGTAGTGCATCTCGTTGTTGTTCAGTGGTATTGCTGATTCAAAGTAGTTGACTTTTGTTATCTTCTTCTAATATGACTTTTACGCTACAATTGGTCGAGTTAGCTTTCAGTCCCAATTCATACGTTATCCACGTATAATCATCTTTGAAGACACAGTAGTTCAGACCAGCATGATGGAATAACCTGAACACGTTTTATCAAATGATTTACGTTCCAGTAAAGAGCAACATTTTTTCGAAAATTATACCAAAGATCTCTTTTTCTAATTTGCTCTCAACCCGAGTCCTGGAATCAGCCCTTTCGAACATTACTTCGGAGACGTTGAGGAGGCTGTTAGGGTTGTCTTAGCCCTCCTCCCTTCTGACCGAAAACCCGGCCTAGGTCGAAATCTGGCGAGTTACTACGTGGGCTCGAACCCGGGACCTCCGGATTCCGAGACCAACGCGCTACCCACTCGGCCAACCAGACCCCAATACCAAAAACCTGTTTAAAAGACTAAAATCTACTCGTGATTTTTCTTTACTTGTATGGAGAATTTTTGTTTCGACCCTCTCTATCATACTGAAATCATGTATTCGTAGCAGCAGGACACGCATATAAACAATTGTGGTCCAATTCTTGCACGTAATCAAAACACTTTTTAGCTTTTCGTACTTGCTACAGGACTTCTTTCAAGGCTATCGATTACATTGCGGAAATAGAAAGCTCTCAAAATAACCCCGCTTTTTTCGGGAATAAGCTTACCAATGTCTGCGAACATACAACTCTCCCACAAATCAGTTCTGAAGTTAACAATCAATCCAAAAACATTAAAAAAGGAAAATGGCGCTTTCTCTTCCCACATCTAAGAGGTCCAACTCGACACAAAACACGCAAACGTGTGTTTTTTCTCTCTTTCCTTCCCTTTTCTGCCACAAAATACTGTGGAAAATTACATTTGACGATGCACACTCCGAATCAAATTATTAAAACGTACACGATACTAGGAAAATTTAATTAAGCGTAGCCGAGGAGGCTCTGGGTCATTCAATATTTTACGCGGTATTAATAAAAACTTCTCCATTAACTTAGTCTTCGTGTTTTCATTTTTTCCCCCTCTCGTGTACCCTGTATTGTTTTTCCTATTTTCTTCTGTTGTAACAGGCGTGTTTCATTAAGTAACTACATTTTTAGAGGCTTAAAAAATGATTTATAAATTAATACAAAATGCAGAAGGGATAAATTAATTTAGGGCAAACACGTAACGTAGTTCGGCGCGGCGAGGAAGTGTAACACTCCGTCAAACTACTATATTGAGCTTAAAAAAATATATATAAAAAAAAACAGGAAAAACACAGCTTTATGGAAATTAATTAAATTATCTTCGCGATGAAAAATACGATAATCAAATCCGTTAAACTCCAAATGAGAGTTCATAAACAATAATTTACGAGCACTGGTGAAAACTCATCGAGTTTGCCATTAATTTTAGTGGCGGCATAATTCGGCTTTCCTCGATGAAGGATCATCTCGCCATTTTTCCGCTCGAAAAACCCGCCATTTTAGAGAGTACTTGTAAAATGTTGAATTACTTTCGAGTGCGCCGTTCTTTTCAGACTTATCTAAAATTAAGTTCCCCACGTTTAGGTTCCCGAACAGGGAAATATCAATATTCCATAGGGAACTAGGGAAATTAACCTGTTACCTGTCTCGCGACATAATTTTTTCGCTGATTTCGGCGAAGCTAGTGTTGGCCTTTGCTCGGTACTGCGCACCCTCTCTTTTATCTCTACCTTTCTGGCACCTCGCTAAGAGGCTGTCTGTCTGTCTCACTGGTTAACTGGTTGCCTCTCAGTTTATTCTGTCTCACTCCCCAGTTTCTACTTGATGTAAAAGAGGGAGGGGGTACGTGCCTAACACAAAGACAAGCTATACGAACAGCTGAAATGATCTTGGTTTCCAGATCCCGAGTTTTCGCTCTCAGCTCTGTTTTTCTCTCACGGGAGCAGGGTTGTCAGCCGGTCTACGTGTCCGAGCGTTTCTGAATCCATCTCTCCATCGGTTGGTCGGTATGGCTATTTCTGCAAATCTACCTACTCGGCTAGTCAACCCCCCCCCCCCCGATAACCCTTCTTGCTGACTGTATTTCTGTTAGATGGGTTTTAAGTATAACAGATCTTCTCCCACAATCTATCGGATTGCAAAATCGAGGGGCTACTTGCACTTCAAATTTACTCTCGTGTTTCTGCATCTTTTTCAAGACCACATTTACTATCGGAAAGGACTCAGCCAGGTGATTAGCGCTTGATATGACCATCAGAAGTCGGAAAGATTACGAGGCTTCAGATCTACGATCGTGATACGTAGATCACACATAAATTTGCAAACGAGCACGGCGTTCGGTAAAAACGAAAAAAATCGTACATCACGACCAGACAAGTAGGTTGTGTTTACGAATTTCGTCAATCATGAACTTCTTGATTTCTAAATCTAACGATCACACCCATTCATGGAGTAAATCAAGATTTGTAACGATAATACGCCGTCCAACACGAACCCCTAAAGGGGTAAATGTTCACATCCTTTTCGAATAGGGTAAAACATATAACACGTTTCGAACATCTCACAGATTTAATAATTTCATATGCACTGAAGAAGGTATACCGAGATGAAATATTTTTCGAAAATTCAGTTGGCATCGAGATTCGAGATAGAAAATTGGAACAAACTCCGTTCAATAGCTCTTACTTAAAACACAGCAGTTGGTCAGGTACATTTTTTTTTTGGGGGGGGGGGAGGTAGAAGGAGAATAGTGTGGTTTTAAAAATCAATCAAATTGTAGCAGTTTTTGTAAGTTCCGAGACCCTAACATTACAGCCTCATACACCTGGGTGGAAGAAAAGATATTTTTTATTTTACTTTTTCGTTCATTCGTCGTACACACATTAGCCCCCCGAGTGTGGGGGGGGGGGTTTGTAGTGATGTCGAATGCACCAATTTCCGGGCACTGGCATCCATCGCTTTTTTCCACCGTAACCTGTCCCTTCCCAATAGTATCCCAAATTCCTTCGTAGTCTCGTCCCTCCACCTTGTAGGAGGTTTACTCGTTTTTTTCCATTCTCTAGGTGACCATTCTTCTGTCACCCCCCCCCCCTCTCCATACGGCCTACGAATCCTAATTTTGCCTTTTTTATTCTCTCTCCAAAATCTTTCGAGCCCGTCCTTTCAAGTATTTCTTCCAGACTTATTCTATCTTTGATGCGTATTCCCATAGTACTACAGAGCATCCTACATAAAGTTTGTTACCTTCATGCTCTCGTATTGTGCCTTAGTCAAAGACTAGGTTTGTGCTCCGTAGGTGAGGGTGGGTATCACACATTGGTCCAGTATTTCTATTTTTCCCTTAGAGGTAAGTTACCCTCTTTTCCAAGCTTTCGCGGTTCGTGCGCCTCTATTTTCAAAAGCTACCATTTGCCCTAAATAATTACATTCCTCCATTTTTCGATTTCTAAGTCCCACTTTTAATTTTCCCTTCTGAGTATTTGACATCAGCTTTGTTTTTGTCAAGTTCATAGACAGTCCCACCCTTCTACTTTCGGTATTGAGTTCGTCTGCCATCTCTTGTAACTCCACTATTTCATTACTTGGCAACACAATATCATCTGCGCATCGCAGGTTATTCAGCCATCGACCATTAATCCTTATCCCTTTTTTCTCCCAGTTTAATCTCCAAAATATTCCCTCCAGTACAGCAATGAATAGGTTGGGAGACAGAGGCCCCCTGCTTCACTCCTTTCTGTATTTCAAATTCTCCTCCCACTCAGCCCAACCTTACGTATATGCTGGTGTTTTTCCATACATTTCCCTCATTACTCTCACTTCATCTCTTACCACCCTTTATTTTTCTATAGCATCCCATACTGCCCAGTGTTCCATCAAGTCGAATGCTTTATTGAAATCAATAAAGAGATATAGTGGCATATGATACTCCCTTGTTTTTTCCAAAACTTGACTGAGCGTAAGGATATGGTCAACGGTTGAGTAACCCGAAGGAGCTACATAGAGATAAGAATGTTTTCGAAAATTCAGTTGGCATCGAGATAGAAAATTGCAACAAACTCCGTTCGATAGTTCTTCCTCAAAATACAGCAGTTGGTCAGGTAGATTATTGTTTTTTGGGGGAGGGGGAAATGGAATGAGAGTAGCGTGATTCTTAAAATCATTTTTTGGCATTTTTATAAGTTCCTAGAGCCTAACATTACAGCCTCATACAACTGGGTGAAAGAAAAGGTAAGTTCACTTTCTACGATAGCACCCAGTAAGAAAAACTTTTTGGAATTTCGTTGCGAGAGCTTGAAATTTGATACAGAATTTCCCATATGAGCCACTCGCAATTTTGGTTTTATAATTCCTAAAAACAATATCTGGGCAGAAAATGTAACTCTAGTAGAGAAAATTGGTCCGCATTAGCTTACTAGGTCAGCAGCTACGCAAAATTCCATTGAAAAACTAATAAAAGTTAGCAGTCACTGAACATTATTATCTTAACAAGGCGCACTAATTTTTTCTTTTCATTTTTAATTAACGTCAGCGAAGGTATTCAACTGGCAAGCAAATGGAAACCAATTTCCCCATTTGAAACAATTATTCCGGCCTACTCTATTTTTTGGAATTTTAAAAGTAAGTTTAGAATCGCTCTCATTGAAGCTGCTTGGGCAAAATCTAAAAATACCAATACTCATCTATGAAATGTTACCCACGTTTTTATACCAAAATGCACACCACCTTCCTGCCTCACCACATATGTCAAGACGAGGAGGTGAGGGCTGAAAGAAGGAAGCGCGTTTGGCTGTGGTGCACCCGAATTCCAGGTTATTGCTGGGGGACCGTTGCCTCGGTCAACAGGGTATCCCATAGTGGCCCTGGCGGGATAACGCGAATCCGAAGCGGGAGGACCTAGGCTAGCCTCAAGACGTCCCTCTGGTCACTGATGCACTCAAAAGGGCAGTTTCCCGGGATAGGGGTGCGATGTCTGGAGAGCCAATTCGGCACGCGTGCATCGCCATACGCCCCACCAATGGATTCCAAAATGCAATTTTCTAACGGGTAGTATCATGGAAACAGCAAGATACGAGTACTTCGACACCGAATTCTATGTATTCATTGAGGCATCTTTTTGCGAAGTCTTTCATAATCACGTTGAATGACGAGCATTGAGAGATCAGTGGCGTACCCAGACTTGGTATGAGGGAGGGGGGGGGGGGTGTCAGTTCAAACAAAAAAATTATTCACTAATAACATGATATCGAGGGGGTACGAAGTACGATTCTGGACAATGTCGCAGTGTTGCACGTTCATCAAAAAACCAAATGGTCCACTTTTACAACATTACAGGTGTAATACTTACTGTTACCTGAATAAATAATAATTTTTTTACATTTCTGCTGATGCCCCCCCCCCTGGCTACGCCACTAAGAGAAACTCATCATCATGAAGAAATAGATAAAGGTAAAGACCAAGAAACACTGACAGATAAGACTATAAGCTATAACAGGGTTGCCACTTTTTTTCAGGATTGGTTTTCCCTGACTTTTCCCGGTTTTCCAGGCCAACTTTTCCAATTTTCCCTGACTTTTTTACAGGATTCCGAGAAAGCCCAGAGGGAGGAGAGTCACAGAAATTTTTTACAATACAGATTTTAAAAAAATCGCTATCGAGAAGAAGAAGGTACAGATGTAATTTATGTAATATTTTTCAATATTATAGACTATTTCATTTGCGAATAGATTATCATTATTCTTATGTTATGATAAAAAAAGTTTACTCTGATAAAATACGAACTCGTTTGTTATTTTCAGAAAATTTCCCTGACTTAAATGAAAATTCCCTGACTTTTCCCTGACTGACCAAATTCCCTGACTTTTCCCGGTTTTCCAGAAAGTGGCAACCCTGTATAAAGGGTTAGAGCACGAGCAGACAGAGTGGACACAATGATACAAGACAAACTCCAAGACCATAATAAAACAGCTTTAGAGCCAGACAGATCTTGCCTCCAGGATCCTGAATCTCGGGTTTCGGCTCTCTAAGAGTAGAGGGGACAATCAACCCACCTATTAGAATAGCAGGATTAGTGTTGGTCCCCACATCCGGCTGACTACCTTGCCGCCTGACGATTACGATAACAATTCTGTTAGAGCAATTCCTCGAAGTTCCGATTTTACGTAGGTAATCCGCAAAGTGTTCTCTTTCGGCAGAAGAAGAGACAGGTTTCGAATAAATTAAAAACAAATACTGTCGTTTCTCTCCAAGGAAGGGGTTTGCAAGGACCTTGAAAATATGTCCACTTAAAAAACAGAGGGGCCTATAAAATTCATACGTCCTTATAATTATTAAAAAAACTAAGTGAGTACGGACGCCCATCTTCCTTTCGATGTGCGGGGAGAGGGGGAGAAGCTAAGATTCCAGAAAAATATTCAACCAGTAGAAGGAAAATATCCAGTCACCGCTGCCGTTCTATCGCTCACCCTTCCTTTTCGAGTGGGTGCTTAAAGCTGTCGTTTTTTGGCAATTTCCTTACGAATTATTCAGAACAACTCCCTCGGAGACAGGTGGCTCGATCCGAAAAGTGCTTTAAAAGCTCCGCTTCACCTACTACACGTACGAAACCGAACTCATAGGTTTCAAAATGGTTTTTCGGTCGCGAAACGTCGATACACAGCGACGAACTTCCGTTCACAAGGTCGATTTTAATAGCGGGGTTTCGACCAACCACGCTGAGAAGTCCATCAAGGGTAACTTAGTGCCATACTGTCCGGTCGTTAGGTCTGGAAGTCGTTAATAGGTTACCAAGACGAGCACGCTATCGTATTGGAGAACACGGAAACACCTTCGAGACGAAACTTCCAAAACAGTACAGATACCTACAACAATAAAAGTTTGCGGACAGATTGCATGTAAGTTCTGTGAGTTAGCGGATCACGTTCGAGAAATACGGCAGCCGCGTGCTAAAAGTTTTGGCTACATAAAACGGCTATCGACGTATCGACTATAAATAACAGGATACAGGAAAACGCAGTAATAGTTCTCTTCAGCGTAGGTGAAACCTTGTCAGCGGATTGTGCAATCGAGGGGACTACCAACCAACTGGCGAACTCGCCGATGAACTTGATTAACTTCGAGAATTATTCATTATCGGCTTCGTAATACCACCACCTGGTTGATATTCAATTCATACCCTCGCCGATTGACCCCCGCCCCTCTCCTCCGAAATTCCGCGAAAAACCAATCAACAGACCGTCGTTCGCCAAAAAGGGTCGCCTTTTCAATCACAAGAGAAAGGAACGGCAGGTGGAAGAAAAGAAATTATAATTTGCTTTTAAATAAGAAGGCCATTAATGCTCGCGTGATTCATCGTCCCGTGCTGTTTACTCTTTCCGAAATCGAAAAATAAGCGCACATCGGTGAATAATTGATATCTACGAATTCTTTTTACTCGCCGCAATACCGCCGTGCGTCGAAACCGTACACGATTTCATCATTTTCAAGGTCGCGCCGCACTTAATCCAATTTGGCGTCGTTAAAAATTCATCACAACCGAATCCCAGACAACACCAATCGACTACGGGCAGACCTCAGCGTATGCGAGTACCCACACCCGGTGTATTTGAAAATTGAAACGTAACGTGGTCGACGTCCGCAGAACGTAGAGCCGTAGAAGGCCGCAAAGGGCTGTAACCAGCACCCCAAAACACGTTTGGAAATGTTATTTAGAAATTGTACATGGCTGGGAGAATGCAATGCTTCGAGGTAACAAATGAAAATTTTCGCAATTTTCAGTAGAATTCCTGCCGGGGGAGGGGGCTGTCATTCCGATTGATGGAAGCAGGGTCTGCTCATTAATCGTGACTACGTAATCAGCATCAAGAATCGAACTCAATGGTCTAGGTTTGAGCCAGAATTACACCAGAGCTATAAAATTAGTTGAAAACTGATATTTTACCGTTACCGCGCGCTTAAAATGTATCTGCAAAGACACCATCCAAGTCCGAGGAATTATTGAACACTTACCTAAAACACAAGAAACAAAACAATTTACATTAGTATCGGCTGAATCATTTCTATACACTACAACTTAGGTACGATAGAACACATTGCACTTGCACATGCTTTCAGTATTCACCCAATTATAGATGAACAATCGATGGCCAAAGAGTTCTGCACCGCAAACATACACTCGTGTGAAATATTTCTATCCACAAGGCTCAGGTTCATTTACGATACCAAATCTGATTTTCTTGCCAGCAGAAAGTATTGTTACTGTACGTGAAGAACTCCAGTCAATACTTGAACTAACATAGAAGACTTCGAACACAAAAAGACATACCATATCCAAGTTTAAGAATACCTGTACTGAACGGCAACACGATCCTTATCACCAAATCGAGCGCTTTCACCTCTACTCAAGTTTTCTCTCTATATATTAAAAACCAAAACTCCTCCCCTACCCCCCTCCAGAAAAAAAAACTCCTAGTCTGATATCTAAGTCCCGGCTTTCGTCTCTACCATCTCCGGCTACTTTCAAGGACATAAGTTTCAAGACATAACAGATATAATAAGACATAAGAAGACATATAATGACATCTCTCTATATTAAAAACCAAAACTCCCTCCCCCCTCCTGAAAAAAACTTCATGGAGCCTGATATCTAAATTCCGGCCTTCGTCCCTACCACCACAGGTTACTTTCAAAGGCATAAGTTTTAAGACATAACAGACATAATAATAAAAAGACATATAATGATATAATTACTCATACGGCGGTTGCCTACCTAAAAGTCAGAAAAATTGCAGGGGCAGATCAGCTCCTTTCAAGGACATAATCTGTTTTAACATGAAAGACCTCCAAGTCTTAAGAACCCTGATATCTAAATCCCGGCCTTCGTCCCTACCACCTCCGGCTACTTTCACATAATAATAAAAAGACATATAATGACATAATTACCCTACTGCGGTTGCCTACCTAAAATTCAGAAAAAATGCAGGGGCAGATCAGATACTTCCAAGGACATAATCTGTTTCAACATAAAAGATCTCCAAGTTTTAAGGACCCTGATATCTAAATCCCGGCTTTTTTTAAAAGACAAAACAGAACATAATAAGACATATAATGACATAATTACCCATACTGCGGGTTGCCTACCTAAGAATCGGAAAAAATGCAGGGGCCAGATCAGCTACTTTAAGGACGTAATCTGTTTTAACATAAAAGATCTCCAAGTTTTAAGACATAACCGACATAATAAGACCTAAAAAGACATATAATGACATAATTACCCATAATCTCCAAAATCTCAAATCACTACGGGTTTCCTACCCTGCCCCTTAATAGCTCAATTTTGCAGGGGTAGCCTTTGGTTGTAGAGGAAGCTCCTGAAGGGGGAGGAGGGCCCCTGTGGGGAGCGTGGGCTGTGGACGGAGATGGAGGCCCTGGGTGGGACAGGGGGTTAAGATGAAAAAAGGACCTGATGGAGGAGAAAGTCCTTGGTAAGAGAGGGGGCCAGGGAGAGACATGGCCGTGGTGTGGGAGGGGCTGGTGACGGGGTGGGGTCTTGAGGGGGAGGGATGGTCATGGTTGTGAGAGCTCCTAGGTGGATGGCCAGGGATCATAGTGAGGACAGGGGCTGTGAAGGGAGAATAAAGCCCAGCGGTAGTGGTGGGTGAGGGGTCCTCATGGTGGAGGGAATGGTTGGTAGGAGAGGGTGGCCATTGACAAAGGAGGAGGTAGTGGTGGGTGAGGGTCCTGCCGGGGCAGTTAAACTTCAAAGGATAAGGGCCCGGGGTTATAAGGGGTACTCATGGTGGAGGAGGGAGCTCCTGAAGGGGAGGAAAACCACAGCAGTGGCGGGGACTGTAGAGGGAGCTAAAGGCCCCGGGTGGGGGGTAATGGTGAGTAAGAGGTCCTGGTGGAGGAGAAAGTCCTGGCTGGAAGAGGGACTGGGGAGGGAAATGAAAGCCATGGTGCGAGAGGGGGTGGTGGTGAGGGTCTGAATAAAATTTCACTGAGCAAAATGTATTTTGTGGGTTTGGTTCAATCCGGCGCGGATGATTCGGCGCGACCGATCCAGCGCGACAAATTCGGCGCATAGAGTAACTTGGCGCAAAATAAGTTGAAGATAGACGTGCAATTGGAGGATTTGAAGAACCACTTCGAGGATACGTACATTGGGCGACCTCTCAGGACAGGAAGAAAAAACCCACGATTTCGTATTCGGCGGTGGAATGTTTACCAAAGAACTCTTTATAACGATCCCCATACCAATAACTGTGCCGAAGCATGACATCGGCGTTTGCAGGTCGAATTTGGTTTCTCGCACCCTACCCGGGCACAGAAGGTGTGGGATGTACACTATACACACCTGGAGAGTTCCACGGCGCAACCCCTACTGAAAAAGGAGAAGCACGTCGACCGCGAGGAACGAATAAAATAAATTGTTGTAGACTACGATAGCAGAGGGACCATCGAATACCTGTGAGCGATAGCGCATAATTTGTACGAAGGTATTCTCGAAAATAAGGGGGGGGGGCATGATTTTAACATATTAGTTTAGTTTATAACAAATCCTTCTTTTGAATGTTATCTTTTAGAGAAATTTTTTCGCGCTGAATTAAATGTGCGCCCAATTTTCCTGCGCCATATCGTCCGCGCCCATTAAACGGCAGCCATATTTTGTACATTTCTCAAAGTTGACTATAAATAATACTTTGAAAATCGAACAAAAACTATCATTGCCTATTTTCAGGTTTGAAGGGGCTATGAATGTGTAGAATCATGTCTCGAATTTTGTGACCCGGATTTCCAAAATCGTTCAGCCCGTCTGATATTGAAGATAGATAATAATTACTTTGCGAGTTTTTATTTGAAGATAGGCCATGACTAGTTAATGACTTTTTGTTGCATTTTCTTTGTACTATACGTTGCTGCCATCGAAAAATTTTCTTAATGAAAATCTGCGATCAAATTCTTACCGAAAACTCGCTATTTTTCCCATTTTAGAGCCCTGCAGCCGTTTGAATTCTGAGAGTGTACTGTATATTTACATGACGGTTTTTTTAGGGGCGGCTACTCAAGCCTATTGCAATCACTATTTTTCTTCTCTTCTCCTCAATTCAGAGTCATAGTTCAGTTCAGTAGCGCGTCATTTCAGATGTGTGGTTTTTGGCAGTATTCATTGATCGGAGTTGCAGTTCAGTTCAGTGGCGCCTTATTTTCGGGAAAACAATTAGTCGACAATAATTAATTATAAGCAAAAGTTTTGATTTTATTCGGTCGACCAAGAGCTTCCTGCAGTCACTTTTTTTCGTCAGTAGTGCTCATTAATCTTGATCTTCATTACTGTGCGAGCGTCATTTTCAATGAGCCAACCAAACCAAGCAAATGAAATTTTTAAAAAAAAATGCGATTATTTACGTTTTATTATTATTTTGGATTTTACTCTACAGAAGCAAGATTATTAATTTATTATCTATTTTCTCAAGGAACGTGAAGAACGTAACTGGATTTAGAAGAGGTAAGTGTGTTGTTCGTTAATGTGTGAAATGGGTTGATGGGTTCTCAGTCCAATTAGTGTAGAATTCCTTTGAATCAAACCAAGTGCAACGTGCTGTGGTACTCTTATCAGTAAGTTTTCTGAGGAATAATATGCGATGTGAATATTATAAAAGCATTAATGGTGATTTTGGTATTCTATTTCAGGTTTCAAACAGTGATGCTTCCGCTTACGTATACTTGATTCTGGATTCCTGCTACGCAAAGACTGATATGCTGAAACTGCGTAAAATTTGTATAATTGGATTTAGAAGAGGTAAGTGTGTTTGATGGGTTCTCAGTTCAATTAATGTAGAAATTTTTCGAATCCAACCTAGTACAACTATCTGTGGGTATCTTATCAGTAAATTTTCCTAGGAATAATACGATGTGAATTATAAAAGTACTAATGGTAATTTTGATATTCTGTTTCAGGTTTCCAGCAGTGAAGCTTCTGCTAGGCTAATATAATAGCGTAAAATCTGTAATTTGTTGCCAGTGATTACGAATCGGCTGATAATTGATTATTGACAACAATTCTGTTTCTCGATACTCAATAGTATTTTCTACTTCTAGTCAATTGCGTGTTCATGAGGGACCTAATTAAGTTGTACTGAGTATAATGGACGGATTGTATGCGTAAGTTGCGAAGATTATCATAAGTTACAAAGTTATGACGAACAGATGTACTTTGGGTGTTCTCAAAACCGCATGCTCGTTAACAAGTTTTGATAGTTGATCATTCTGGTTGTGCTTGTTCGAATTGTAAGCTTTATGTGAATCGAAATAAACTTCCTTCTGCGTATCGATATACAATTTCTGTTGTCTGTAGCGTATGAAGAGTTACGATTTCTTAATCCTAAGATTCCACCTGAATTGGTTGAATTAGGCAATATAAAAAAACGTTTTCTAAATTCACGAATTCATTTCATTCAGATTCGAAAGTCATTTGTAGATACTTCTTTCAGAGAAAGTGTTTGCTGCGCAATTGCAGTCTGTACTCTGCAGCTTCGCAGTTTGAAGCCTTGAACTCACAGTGTGTCATGTGCTGTGTTGTCAGGTCTGCCTGTAGTGTCATTCTAATAATTGAGTAACCTAGAATCAGAACTCACTTTCGCCATTTCACTTCCAGGGCGCAATTCGGCAAAATACTGTACACGGGTGCAGGAATATCTTTGCTGGGCCTGTGAACGTAGAGTGTGTATAACATACTCCACGTTCACAGGCACAGCAAAGATATTCCTCCACCCGTGTACAGTATTTTGCCGATTTGCGCCCTCGAAGTGAATGGGAAGTATTAAATAGCACGAAATAAAAAGTGTGATTGAACGAAATGTGAAGCCACGAAAAAAAAAGTTTAAATTACGAGTTTTAAAATCGATATCACGAAATGACTTGCATACGGTATATTATGTTGTTTAAACACAAAAATTATACGTCATCGCGGATAACGTACATACTCGTGGAGATAGGAGATCCATGAGTTTAAGAGGGATCCAATTTTCTATAAAAACGATCATTAAGAATTTTTTCTCAAGTACTCTAGAAACGCCATTGAGGGGAGCTCTGAGGTAATGCTCGAAAGGGCGGATTTCAGGGCTTTGGTTGAGAGAACAAAAAAGAGTGGGCGTGTAAAAATTACCCTTTATTACAGTACATTAGGAATTTTTAGACCTATTATTTATGCGAATGACCCCATCGAGATCATCGAGGGGTTTCGAACTCAACAAATTCGTTTTTGATATCGGTTTGACTCTTAATCTAAATTTGTGGCTCCTGAGGAGGGGGAGAATCGATTCATAGATTTTTATTGCTCCAAAATTTGATTTTGACATTAATTTGTGCGCAATTGTAAATTTGTGGCAAGTATGATGAAGGCCGAGAATTTGAACTTTTTATTTCGGGCGCATTAATATCGTGTCTCTTTTTTTCATTGTGTGTAGAAGGTATTAAAATTCCGGGCGTATTTTATTTTATTGTGTAAGTGAATTATACTGCGTTCTGAAGTTTAATTTTTTCTTCAAACTCTTTCTTTTTCGGTTTCGTACTTGTTACTGCGCTTGCCATTTATATATTTCGTGCAAACAGCATATTTCTTTCGTGAATTCAACATTACCATTGTGGGCCGATAAATGGGTCCCGAAGTGAAATGGCAAAAGTGAGTTTTGATTCTAGGCTACTCAATTACGTCTCATCTTTCAGCTCTGATATCATTTCTAAAAGCTATAAACTCGAAAGTGACGAACTTGAACGCACGGCCATATAAAGAGACCTTGAACATGACTACTGATAGGTCCTTTTTCCTGAAGAGATAAACTAGTCTCTAATTTTCTAGTCTAGAGCCGACCCTCTTCCAGCAACTAGCTACGTGTTGTTTTCCTCAAGGAGTACTAAAACGTTCTCTCAAGTTGCCTAACTAACGCGGCACCATCCAGTATACAGACATCCACTGCAAGGTGTCTCTCGAGTTGCGCGTTATTTTTCCGATTTTTGTCTTCCGTAGAGTCGACCATATCTGATGGTGTAATCACATCCGGACAAGTGTTGATACTTCAGGTGAGGGAATACGGAGAGCGACCGCCTCTTCCAGAGAGATACACTTAAATTGAAAATTCGTCTGGAGTAGTCGACTCGTGGGAAATCATTTAGAAGAATTCAGTAACAGTTTAGTAAGTTTCTCTTATGTCCCAAAATTACATGTCTTCTTTCCCCTCTCGCATAATAGAAAAAGACGTCGGGTTGGTTGATTAACATAGCCAGGATTTATTATTCCAGGATCCAGTCAGATACCGTAGTCAGTATTCTTACGAATTCGTGAAATTGGCCTCAACAGGGAAAAGTTAGAGGAATCAGGAATGCGCTGGATAAGATAATTCAAAAAAAAAACTGGCTTTTGAGTACTGGTATCAAACATTTTCATGAATTGGTTAAATCCTATGTCTGCAAATATGAACGGGTAAATCATCAATATTCTATAAATAGCGAAGTTTGGAATTCGAGATTTCCATCTCACCCTCCCCAGTACACAGCAAATCGCTTCGATACTCCCCCGTTGACTTCGATCAGTTTTTATGAAAAATACGTCTTAATGTGCCTGCATCAGTGTTACCAAGTCGTGACTCTCACGCGCGATGGATTCATGATGAAGGGGAGACGAGAAAGCCGGTCTCGTGCGAATAGAACCACCTCGACTGCATTTTGCTCTTCTCGTGTTGCGCTTTCATCTCCGTTGAGAAGATAATATTTCTTGGCCCAAACGTGAAGCAAGGTAAAGTGATTCAGATACAAAAACTGTCTCAGGTTTTAGTCTTGCGGCGACCTTTTCCTCTCGAATTTGTGTAAATCATCCTGCCTGGCTACTTTCTGCAAAGCACCATGCGAGCGTCCAACAAACGTCTTTTGTCTCCTGCATTCCTGTACTTCCACTACGTGATCCTTTCAAAACCACGTTCTTTTTCTTATTCTCATGACTCATTCTCCTATTTCTGCCTCGATCGGACAGGTAGGACATTCGTTTAATTTAGTTACAGTTTATGGTGTTTCAGCACTTAGGGTCACATCTGTTTTTACTATCAATCAATACACGCGTTCCTTCTATGTACAAACTCTTGTTTCTGTGATTTCAAATGTCCTCGCTGTGATCCGGACTAAATACTTTCGCACGATTTCTGAAAAACTTGCAGTCTTATGCCGGCTGGTAGGTGCCCTCACTATCTCCACGTCATCACAAGCAAATATGTTTATTTCACAATTTAATGTCAATAGACATTCTGAAAAAGAGTCGCTTGGTTGCTCTACTACCTTCAACCCGACTCCTGATGAGGAGGAAGAGGGCAGAGAAATGTTTGAGAGTTAAGTAAAACTGAGAGGATCAACCGACCACTGATTTTTGACCTGACCAGGAACTTTCCGTTTGTACGTCGGGAAAAATACCAGGAAATTTGACAAGGTGCATCTGTTTCTTCTGTGGCATGTGGGCTCCAAATGCTAAGAGAAACTCATTGGTCAGGGGTGGACGGAATCAGTTCAGCGACCTTCAAACCCTGAAAATCGATATCCGTCCCGTGATTTTGACAATTTTGATCTAGTGTCTCTGGTCAGTGTCCATTGACGTTTCCGGACTTCGCTGTGGTACCAGGCATTGCGTATTTCGAAAGGTTTCGGGATGACCGAAACTCTCCCATTGTAGTTTCTTTCACGTAAGCCGACAAAGGGTAGTGACCTCAGTGTCATTCTCTGCGGTGGCTCAATCCTGGATACAATGAAATGAGAAATGTGGACTATTGTTGAAGGTTGGTTCAGACGTCCTGGTTACGTGGGAGTCTGCGAGAACGAGAATCGGCGGTAATAATTGGAAGGTTGATTGAGAGATCGTGGTCGTGATGGTGACAAAGCGTATCAACGGCGAACTGCTGACTTTCGGACGGATGCATGTATTTGGAAGTCCTGGTATGGTCTGCTTTTTCTTTTTTCCTTGCTCCCTTTCATTTCTCGTCCGTGAGATTGTCTCTAGCTTGGGGAAAGACATCGGAAATGAAAATGCGAGAAGACAGGAGAAAAAGAAGAGATTCGAAGCTCGACGTACCGAAATGACAACCGCCGTCGTATTGCGTCACTTTATTTAACAGCTAAACGTTTTCAATTTACTGTGCAACCTTCCGGAGTGTACAAATTGCAGATACTCGGAACGACGAGACCATTTCGAGAGTGAGGTCTTTCTCTCACTTATTCGCGTTTCTCATTGCTTTCGTCTCGACTCGGCGGTGGAAATTGTTCTGCCAGGCAGACTCAATGTGTATTGGTGTACTCGGTGTGCGTTAATCTTACGATGTCGCTGGCGTTAATTAATTACCTTCTACTCGCGCCGTCTGTACGCACTCCGTGTGTATATATCCACACCGTAAGCTCGGGATCATTTATAAATTTGGACTACTGCGTCATTACGTGCACTATCAGCACTTCACGAACAAATCGTTCTCATCTTGGCTTAGTTCGCGGCAGGAGAAACCGGGGAGGAACTCTTCGCTTCGTAGGCGTCGTCGCCGTGTGTGTTTGCTCACGAGTGGAAGAAAAAAAGAGGATGTAAAAATGCTGCTGCTAGTAAAAGTCATAGACGATCGACTTTTTTTCTTTTTTTTTTTTTGACCCTCCTAACTCTAAACGCGGAAAGGAAAACTTGGATAGTTTCTGTATTACGAGTACGTGCACGTATATATAAAAGTTTACCCGTCTCGCATGTCGTCTCCACTTAGCCGGGGTATTTTGTTTTTCGTTTTTGATCACCTTTTAAGTTCCGGTTCAACTTCTGGAGCACGATTCAATTTGCAGCGTTGAATGACAGCGTCATTAAGCGACCGATGTATGTGTTTGTATGTGTGTGCCCCCTCCTGTTTTACGTCTTCATTATCGTTTACCGCGCTCGTATACGCGCATGATGAATTAATGCAGTTTGCTGGGTGGGTTGTCAGTGTCGTTCGGCGACTAGGCCGAAATTGTGTTAGTTTGTGGAAGAGCAGTTCCGAGAACTTGGTTCACACTAATCCACGCTAACAGGGATTTTGAAAAAATATGGTGACTGCACTTTGGAGTTCTGTTCGCTAATGAGAGGGTACTGCTGGGTGGTAATATGCGAGGGAACTTACAAACTAAGTTAAATTTTGTGATTGCACTGGACATCCTAATAGATTTGAACTCAGCACAAGGAGATACACAGATTAGACTGGATGGGTTGGGGACGACTTTCCTAAGTGATCCATAACTGGTACTCATGTTCGACTGCAATTTTCTTTACAACCCAGCCAATTAGCGCAATTCTGAGCCCAGATTTGGATCCACGATCAGAAGGCACACCGAGTGGACTAGTCGAATAAATAGTCACAGGTGGGATCGAAATGATTTTTCTGAGTGGTTCATTACCGGTACTCGATTTTGAAAGTGCAATTTTGAACTCAGATTTAAATTCAGAGTCAGAAGGCCTACCAGGTGGATCAGTCAAATAGTCACCAGTATCGGAATGATTTTGCTTAGGGCTTCAGGATGGTACTCGAATTTGATTGTGAATTCCTGAACTACCCCGCACCTTAATGCAATTTTGTGGCCATATATGGTCTCAAAGTATAGAAAGAGACCTATCGAGTAGATGGTTTATAGTTAGGATTCCTCAGTTGGAACTTATACTTGAAAGCGATTCTCTGAGGAATCGTGCATTAAATTGACATTCTGATTCCAAATTTGGATTCAGGGTAAGGAGACATGCCCACCCTTGCTCAGGAGAACCGTATCAGCATACTATGGACACCGGGACACTACGGCATAAAAGGGAACATGATCGCTGACAAGCTAGCGAAGGAGGGCATAAAATAGGAACTGGCAACACTGAGGCCGTGTCTTCCTGTAGCATAAGTAAACACTTGGATAAGTAAGCAGACGGAAATGCACTGACGGTTGGCCAGTGGTATAAAGTCAGCAAAACACTGATTGGGGACGCCCCCAGCAAGTATGCCAAGTTCCTATTAGGGCTTGACAGGAAACATGTAAGGCTCATTGGTCGGACCAGTAACTGGTCATGGGGCGACAAAACACATGCGGTATAAAATAGGAATGGTGAAAAACGGCTCCTGTAGGTACTGTAAAGAAGAGGAAGAAACCTGCCAAGCAATAGTTGGGACAAGATGCGAAACACTGGAACTAGAGTATCCAGCACCCAGTGAAGTCAAACGGATAGAGCTCAGTAAAATTCTCACTTTGGCCATAAAAGTGAGGCTGCTGAGCTGATCCTTCACAGCAACTTGAGGAATATTGTAATAGATTGCAAAGTCTGAGCACTCGGCGCATACAGCGCCACCTCACACACAAATGATGAATGAAGAAGACATGCGGAATAGACTGTACACGTGATCGCAGGATTGATGAGAATTATTTTTCATAGTACTTAGTCTGAGATTGGAACTTGCTGGACACGTAGTCGCAGGGATGATGTGAATTATTTTACATAGTAGTTTACGATTGGTATACTCGCATCCTTAACGGTTCACCAGATTGGATACAGCACGCAGCGGAGTATACCGAATTAGAACTGCCTGTGAGCCTCAACTCTGAGGAGGTATCCCACACGATCGTCGGCTCGAGTTCATACAGCCTCACCGTGGTCGCTTTCACCAGTCGTAATGTATTCTGGAGGGTGTAAAACACAACCCCCCGCGTGACTAGTTGCCAGCGATCCGGGTTTCTCTCCGAAATTAGGGGTTTGCAAGCTACATGTGCGTAACACGGAATCTAGTTATGTATTCTGTTGCACAACTTTAAGCAACTTTCAGTACCTTCCTTGAGGTAGTTGATATGGATGTGTGAGATTTGTTGCAAAACAAGCAAAAGCTTCGGTTTTCGCTTCAAGCTTGATTATAAGGTTTGTATGGAGTCGGACTTGAAAATCGCATCGTTATAAAAGCAGCACACTGTTATAAGCGACATCGTTACAATCGGTTTCTACTGTAATTATTTTATACAATTATCTTTCAACAATACTTTTTCATCCTCTCATCACGCCTCTCCCTTCTTAGTCATGGAGTCACTCTATGACACACCTGCAGAGATAGGCAGACTTCTCTCTTTTCTAAAGGACTGTAATTTAAGATCACAGCTGTAACTCCTTTCGTCGATACTCGTCACGTGAGACTATACACGTTAAAAGCAACGTAAAATATAAAATATTGATTGATTGAATCCTTTAGGAAATGGAAATCCTATTATTTTCGAACACTCTTTTGATTTTCTGGTCAACGGGCAGTACTTCGAAAAAACCTACGCTATTGGTTGCCTATCTTCAGTCTTGAAGGGGCTATCAAAATCTAAACATGCGGTTGAAATTTTTGCCCACATCTGTGACATTCCATATGAAAAGGATCAACTTTGTCGGTCAAGTCGATCTTGAGTTCAGTCTATTTTCTAATATTACAGAAAGTTTTCTTTAAAATAAGACGTATCGACGCTTTTTATCTTCTGAATAGAAGGGGGGTTACGACCATTTCAAGTTGGATGTTTAATAAACATACTTTTGAGAAAAATACTTTTTAGAATCCGTACATGCAAAAACAGGTCAAGTCACATTTTTGAAATTTTACAGGAGAGTAAAAAACCGTTTTACGGCAAAGTGGTAACACTGACACTCGGTATCTGAAAGTTATCTATTTTCATTTGAGTAACGTTTTCGCTTGCAGGGGGGCTAAATATTTGTACGAAGTCCTAAAAATTTACTAGTGCCAAGAATAATTATTCGCGGAGGGGGGGAGGGGGTTGAGAACAGCGCCGCTTGATGTTGTACTGTGTTTGACAAAGATTGATATCATTTTTAGGGGCTTCAAACATTCTTACGCGAAAGCAGAACAAAAATGTTGAAAAGCGAAAATCGATATTTTTGACCTACAATTACATTTTCGCATTTTTCTCAAAATCGACTTGACCGACAAAGTTAACCCTTTTTATAAAGACCGCCACATTTAATGACTCAATTTTTCAAACTCGTGTGGCACTTTCAATACTGAGGATAGTTATAGTTTTCGATGCGATTTCGCTGCAGAATTTGATAGCTGGATAATTTGTGAGAATGCAGGGAATAAGGTTCCACTTTGTCAATATAGAATTCTGAGATACAATTTCTGACAAAATGAGAACTTGCAGAGCTCTCCAGCTCCAAAATTCGCCGACATATGGCTGTTTAAAGTTGACATTTCGAAAAACTTAATTCTCAGAAAAACGCAATTCAAAAAAAAAAAATTCACAAGAACAAAAAATTACAAATTCAAAGTGGCATACCTTTGAGACGAATGAAGCTACATAGCTCTACGAGGTCTTATTTTTACAGAAATTGTCTGAAAAATTAGGATCTTTTTAGAAAACTAATAAGAAAAGAAAGGGATTCATTTCCAGAACAAAACCCGAGTTTAATGGGGGCAAAACAGCGAGATGTGTTCACGTTTTCATCAGTAAAGGACGAACGAAAGCAGACAGAGAAAAACGGGTACCGCCATCGACAGAGGAGGGTTTACTTCACCAAAATCGTTACGAATCCAAATTTCGACTATTCTGACCTTGAATCACAGAAATCGCCGTATCTCGATAACTAAAGGACCTCATTTCCTGCACCGCCATATTTTCTGAATGAAAATTTGCGAGCAATTCGCTAATGTTCCAACTTCAAAACCTTGCAGCCCTTCCTATTCTGAGAATATGACACACACTACAAACCTGGAATTTTTTATTTCTCTTAACGAATACTACAATATGTAATCCAGCTGGCCCATCGAAATGTGGACACCCTACAGAAGCACCCTCTTCTTATCAACAATTACCGCAAAATGGGACACGCCAATAGCGATGGAACTAACTCGCTCTCTGCCATCGCACCGCCAACGTTGGCTCGGCAGACTATCCAACAGAGAGCAGCACCGAGCGGTCAATCGAGTAAACACCAAACCTGAGACGCGATACAATTTTCGCAGTCGTCTGCTGGCGCAAATCCCGCGAAAACCTTGTAAATTTGTATGCACCCCTTCGTCGTCCTCTTTTCGACCGCGAACACCTCCCCCTCATAACTTGTGCATTTCATATGTCCCAGACGTTACGACGACGACAATTCCATTTACGCGCATTAGTTCAGACGCGGTAATTTCTTTTCACGACGTTTTCTCCGACTCGCCGTCAACTCAAGTCACTTTCGTCTCACCTACCACCGCCCTTCTCGCTCTTTCTCGTTTTAATATTCCACGGACGAGATTAATACAAACTCGAACTCCAAGCCAACTCGTAAAACGTTCAACTTTTTCGAACGTGTTCCACGTAATGCCTCCTAAATCACTCCAGATCTTCTAAAGCGAGCGTTTCGAGAAATAAAAAATAAAATAAAAGAGAAAAACCGCAAAACGAAAATAAATATAATTACACTCTGTCGAAAGTTCGAATCGACTCGCCTCACCTCGTAACTCCATCATACATATTATGTGGTCAATACCTGGACACGTGAATAACGGTCGGGAAAAGGGAGGCGGGAGAGCGCCAAAGCAAGCAGACTTGCCGACGGCACTCTTCTCCCTGCAAAAGAAAAATAATTTCTCAGCGGATCCATACTCAGCAGCGAGATGGTATCTCGTAGATGCACATGAATGGCTCAGAAGTGGCTTCTCAGAAGACAGAAACCGTCTTTTCTCTGGGCAGAAAGGAGGCAGGCTACAGCCAATACTGGGCGAGTCGGTACTCCTAAAGTCCTGGATGGTGTACCTGGGGATGACAGTGAACAACAAGCTGTGTTGGAAACCGCATCTCCAGACAACGGCGACGAGAGCAGAGCGGATGCTGAAGGCGTTGCGTCAACTAATGTCGAACCTCCGGGGGCCCAGTGAGAGCCAAAAAAAGCTGTGTTCGACAGTAATCCATTCAGTTTTTCTACATGGCACTCCGCAAGAATAGAGAAGACACAGGAAGAGTCCAGCGGGCTACGACGCTACGCATAATTTACGCGAATAGAACCGTATCATAAAAGACGGCTCTCATAGAGCTCGAGTGCATCCTACTGATCAGCTGGCCAGGAAGAGCGCTACGCTATATCAGTACTTTGAAAAGCTCCCTCCAGCTGATAGAAAAAATAAATGAGCAAAGGAGCAGATCAAGAGGGAAGTACAGCGGCAAACTGTTCAAGAGTGGGTGGCTCGCCTCCAAAGCTTGCTCACGGCCACTGGACCTCGAGGCTAGTACACGACGTCGATGCATGACTTTCACAGCGGCACGGTGAGCTGACGTACCATCTTACGCAAATGCTCATTGGGCACGGGTGTTTTCACGGTCATCTTCACCGTTGGAAAAAAGGACCCAGTTAGTGCTCGCATTGTCCAGCAGAGGTCCATGGCGCGCAGGTGGAACGATGCACGAACAGCGCACGAGGCGTTTGCAGGCAGCCGCATTACTCCCAAGACAATGATTAGAGTGATGCTGGCTAGTCCGGAGACCTGATCAGCGATTATCGAATTCACCATCGCAGTAATGGGGGCCCAGGAAGACGTCGAGGGCGAGAGGGCGCGAATAGTATCCACGCAGTAGGTCGTGGGCGACGACTCCCCACAAGTCGGAAAGGCTTTGCAGCTGAAGCTCGTCATCGTGCCCGAGGAGAATACCGAAAAATGACACCAGGATACAGGAGGGTACGACAGCACTAAGGGTGAAGAGAACGGAGACGACGACGGCGACAACACGCATGGACTGGCTGTTGTGTAAAAAGAAAAAAAGAGCGACAGTGAAAAGGACAACCGAGGGAAGGGAAAACGAAATTATAAACGAGCAACCCGGGCACGATGGTTGATTTTTGTTATGGCATCGAGGTTGTCCCTGTTACCAGGTCTACAGCGAATGACTTTCAAAAGCCTGTTTACACATTACGGACGCGGTAACGGCAACGCCGACGATTAATTTTGCGAGAATTGACGAATACGCTTCGCCCTCCACAGTTTACTTTCGCGTCTCTATCGACATGCATACAGCGATGGGCCACACTAATTGAGCCATTTGTTAGCAAGTCATTTTCTAATGCCCCGTCCTCGCAGATTAACGAATATATTTATACGACTGGTTTCATTCGCTGGTACACACGAACCGCAGACAAACAGGGGGAGGCAGAATCATCCGACACTTTCAGCCAGCGAGCCACTAAACATTCCAGTACGTTTGGTCCTCCCGACCGGATGAACAACTCGTCCGTAGTCTCAATGATGGCAGCCTACAAGACGGATTTTCAACGAGACGTCGCTCCGTGGCCCGCTGGAATCAATAATGCATTCTACGGCGCCCCAGAATGCGACGGCTTTTCGAGGCTGGTCCTCTGGCCCAGATGACACGACTCGACAATACCGTTACAGACAGCTGAAAATCGTTGCACAAAACGGGAAGTAAAACGGATTCTTTCCTGGAGTCTGAATATGGATGAGAAGATTTTGTGCTTTAATAACGAGCAAAATTCCAGATTCGTTCCTCCAACCGGAAAACGCTTTCCTGGATACTCACACTGATAGCCGCCAATCGGTACAGAAGATTTTAAAACAGACATGGCTACAAAAATCGTTGATGTCTGTTTGTTTGTTTTTTTCTGCAAGTTCAGTCCATCAAACCGAATGTTAGAATCATTGAGATCCTTTTCACCCCTGCTAATCGTTAAGTTATATTCAGTACAGAGGCGAACAAATTCATACCGAGTATCTATCAAACTGGAAAATGAACTTCAGGACTCTTGGGAGACTTGTTTCCAATTTCCCTGTAGATCATTTTCAATACACTGAACTATTATTTTTTAGAAGGGGGAGGGGTTCTGTGGCAGAGCTTAACTAAATTCTAATTTTCCAATCGGGCTGTATAATTGGAAAAATCGACTTTTCTTTTCGAAAGGACTAACTTCTTGAAATTCTTTTTAAAGAAGATACACCCATTTATGAGGTGCATCAGGGTGCTCCTCATTTTGCAAAGGTATTTGAACGAATTTCGTTATTCCTTAAATTTTTTTTCTATTTGGACGCTGTTAAACAAAAACGGCCCAACCGACATTTGTTAACAAAATGAGTTATTAGTATCGTTCGAAAGAGCGTAAAAAGTAAAAGTTTTTAAAATCGGGCCCCCGAAACAAAAATGTGTATCCACATAGAAAAAGGCTTATCAGTGAACACTATGATCGTAAACCGGCATTATTCATTGGCTTTGAACGTTAAGTTTTCTAAAAAACGATTTTGTCGCTAGGGCGTTTTTTGCTAAACAGCGTCCACTTGTAGCTGACTATCCAGAATTTCAGTCCTCCAACCTATGACTTGCCTCCAAAAGTTATAATTTTGTGAACAAGTTGGCACGGAGTTCATGTGGACCCGGAGAGCTAAAATTTTGGGAAGAATCCGAAGTCACAAAAAAAAATTAATAATAATAACAAGCAGCTAGCTGCTGGAAAAGGGTCGGCTCTCGACTCGAAAATAGAAACTAGCTTATCTCTTATTAGTAAGGCAAGGATTTTTATGTAAATGCTTATTTCTTCTCGTAATACCTACTAGATAGCGCATATCCACATTATCTTTGCAAATCATGAAATTCTGAATCCGTACGTAAAAGTTTATAGCGCATATTTTTGCAGATTAAGGTCATAAATGCATAAAAATGCATATTTTCGCTGAAAAATAGCCGAATACCGCATATTTAAGGTTGTTAGCGCATATTTTCCCAAAAACTGGACAAAAATCACTTCTGTTGACAAAATGTTCACGATTTTCTAAAAAAAAAAAACAAAAAAAAAACAAGTAACAGGATGTTTGCTCTTTGCTGTAAGCTGCTGGAAGAAGGTCGGCTGAAGACTAGAAAATTAGAGACAAGAAGAAAAAACCTATCGGTAATCACGTTTAAGGTCTTTTTTTCTTACATTAAAGGTTATTCAAGGCTTCAAACTGCGAAGCTGCAAACTGCAATTGCGATTATTTGGAAATGAAAAAAATCGTTGTGTTCTTGATAATTTAATGAAATAAACGTTAAAACGAATGGTTCTTATTGTAGTGCTTCAAAAACCCTACATTTCGATACCCATGAGGGTGAGGTTTTATAGCGCATATCTTTGCATATTCTGACATTTTTTAGCGCATATTTATTACGCATAATTTCGATTTTTTAGCACATAAAAATCCTAGCCCTACTTATTAGCAATCGACCTTGAATAATAAAGCTAAGGGATAAAGCTAACAGCTGAAACCAATGAAAGGCTAGCAAACGACTAACGCTTAAGGGCTAAAAGTCAAAAAGCAAATGGCTAATTCCTTTTACCGAGGACAGGCAATCAGCCACCAACCACGAAATGTGATAATTGAGACGTGTCACAAGAAAAGGGCCTGAGTGGTAACTGGACATTGAGGCAATTTTCTTGTGACAAATCACAATTCAAGAACGAAAAGGGCCAACTGCGAAAGAGCCGGATTAGCTTGTCATTAGCCATTCAGTAAAAGCTAACAGATTGGCTAATATTTACATCCTTCTTTAATAGCTAAGCTAACAGTCAGCTAATCTTGACCCAAATTGCTTGGCTAATGGCTTAACTAGCTAATCCTGATTAAAACTGCTCAGCTAATAGCTTAAAGCTAAGACTAATGGCTAAGCTTATCACCTCCGGATACCGGAGCTAGGTTTCATCTTATTCGCGGTCATTGGATTGGAAATGATATCAGGAAAAAAGACCTTCACAAACACAATGTTCACTTTAACTGATAACACTTTTTCCTGAAGCTAGAAAACGTTCTCCTATATTCTTTAAATCAACCAATTCAGGTGGCATCTCTCTTAATTCGCTCGACAATATTCACGCCTTAAGATTCTCTGTTTGCTTGATAATAGTTACTCATATATATATGGATTAGCAAACATAATCCACTTCTTAATTTAACCGAATGAAAACAACGTAGACAAAAATTCCAGAAACTATATCGCAAAATACTTAACGAGATCGCAAACTTATTAAAAGCTTTCACAGAAAATAAACAATAGTCAGATTCATCAACTCTATCAGGAGCGACGCTCGCTCTGGTGTATGACGGGCCTAATGAAGAACAAAATCAATGAGCTCGGAAATAAAACGCTAAAATGAACTGAACTGTGACTCACGTAAGATCGGCCCAGGTCAACACATCCAGAATGACGCACCACTGAAGGGAACTGAACTGGAAGTCTTTCATTTCAGTGACGTCATGAGCATACTGGATAAGAAAACAAGCTACCTCGCAGATAGCGAGATAGTAAGAGGGTGTTTGCCATGTTCTAGGTTGAAGATTGTTATCTGCTTATTTATGGCTTATGGGAGTTTTACTGCATTTACTGACTACAGCTAATAAGTTAAAGTCAATAAAATAAGCTTTTCGCTAGCTTCATTTTTAATTTTAACTTCCTAAACTGATACTGATAAAACGAAACCAAATCTGAAATGTTGAGGCTTTGAAGCTAATATTCAGACACAGTACCAAAATATACGCCGGAATGAGAATACTAGGGCTGTCAAAAATACACCTAAAACAGGTGAAATATGCGCATATTTTATGATTTTTTTGTCGCTAAATATGCCGAAAATATCGTATTTCCCGTTTACAGCGATGTTATTTCTGGCTGCAATAACTAAATAACTCAACCTTTCATTAGGAAATGCACATTAGCGCTCCTAACGGAGAACGAAACTGAACTAAAACTAAGCTATGAGCTGTAAACAATTCAGTCGTATTTAAAGAAACATGAGGATGAAAATTCGATTGCAATAGGGTGCTTGCAGCGCTGCGTGCGGGCAAACACCCTAAAAAGTGATTACAATAGGCATGGCTACTAGTAGCCGACCCTAATAATTTAGAGGTGTTACAGACCAAGTCTAAAGAACTTAGTAAATTATGGGATTGGTACTCTACGAGGTATTTGCTAAACAAGAAAAACTTTAGTTATTCATTTTTAGTCAATTTCAATTATTTACTGTAGCGATTCGGAGCTTCAAGCCTGTCTGGCACATCAGAGACAATCAAGTACAGGGTACGGGATAGAGAGACAGATACAGAGGTCTCGGCTCTCAGCTCGACTTCTTCCTGGTGAAAAAGAAATTGTTTACTCATCTGTCTGCTTGATTTCTACCGACAAGCCGACCGACAACGACACAGACCAAGAAACATTCAGACAGCTAACTAGTCAGCCAACCCAAGATGGAATAAAAATTTTCTAGTCTATCTTGGAAGCGGCTGACTAGTTACAGCTGTCGGAATGTTTCTCGATCTGTTTCATTGTCTGTCGGCTTGCCGGGCTGAACCCGAAGGCAACAACAGATTGGAACGCAGGGATTTATAGGTTTCACGTTTTTGGTAGGCAACTTACACGACGTTTTCCCAGTCAGAAAAATGGAAAGGGGCAGGCGTTTAGAATACAGAAAAAAGTATTGCACGGAACAATTTCGAAGGAGGAGAGCGAGAGATACTTCACGCAGAAAATATTACTCGTGGGGTGTTATTAGGCTACAGGGCTCAAATTTTCGGGGTAGAGTAAATACACCAGAAACTGATTTTCGAGACGCGGGTGATCAGTACGTCCACATCCACACCAACATGAACACATCCTACTTTTCCGGACAGACACGGACTATCTAGAAACAGCATGCTCAGGAGGGCATTGGCTATTAAAATGACCGGGAGATTTCTTGATGAATCGCTTCAATGCGGCAGATTTGGACCGGCATATTATAGTTCATTTCAGGTTAGTGTAGTGGGTGAACGGAAGAGAGGAGAAAAGGGGTACACGGCGGAGGAGTGATAAAAACGAGTAAAGGGCCGGTGCAATGGGGTTTTTCCGGGAATTTCTAAGTTCCAATCTGCCCCGCTTGCTCGCTAAACGAAACCGTGTTAAATGAATGTAAGAACATTGGTCGAGTTTCAACGAAAGAAATGACAGCTCTGCCAAGTATACCACCGCACGATGACCCGAGATTAGTTCCTTACACAATTTTCTCCAAAAACGGAAGCAAATTCGTGTTATTTCATTCGCGAATCAATTCGCCATCGCGAACGCACAAAAGCATTGTACGTTTTCGCTGAAACGTGAGCTCCATGATAAAAACTCCCATCGCCAAACGTCGTTGCCGCACGAATCGGTATACATAAGGGGGAGAGGGGGAGGAGGAGGAGGAGGAGGCATCGACGAAAAAGTACAACTCTCTTCTATATATGTTCACAACAAATAAAAACCGCACAATAGAAAGTAATCTGTATCGAGTAACGGGCAGAGCTTTCTATCATCGAACGCTCGAAGTAAAAGCGAACAACGATTTCGCGGAGCAGGCTTCGCTAACCCCCGCGGGGCCCTGCAATTCCATCAACCGGGCATTTCCATTTTTCGCCCTTTTCATTATTACACGATAAAAAATTGCCGCAATTTCGACGACGTAATAAAGATGATAAAATTAATAAAAACCGCGTAGACGCGGCTACCGTGCGGCTGGCACAATCGATACCGGGCAACTTTATTATACGAACTCCGATCCGCAATTTATTTCCACCAAAAACTTCGGCGGCGAACACGATGCACGCGATCTCGGCCAATTTTCTCGCTACACCCGCGCGCGCGTTTGGAGAACACGAATCGCGCGTATCGTTGCTCCCCCCCCCCCCAGCAACAAAAACGGAAGCGCTCGCTCGCTCGGGTGAAGAGTTAATGACGAGTGAAATCCGCGCTCGTCGGACGCAGAAGCCACGACCGACGTCCGATCTGGCTCGGCGGGTCTGGCGTTAATTTCGAAAGTAATTAACAAATCGTTAGCCGCAGCTTCGAATAATGCAGTCGGCGGACACGGCGGGCACTTTCAGCGGCAGCACGTCCATGGGCACCGACGTCAGCGCGATCCGGCCGCACGAGCGAGGAATCCCTGTCAAGTGAGTGGAAAACGCACTCGGCGATTTAGCATCCACCCTGATGACCGTTCAACCCTGCAAGAGGGTAACAAGCGAAACGCGGCACCGGAGCGAATGGGGTTAAATGTTTCTCGACGCGTATTATAGAAGAGAATCTGAGCCAGCGATACGCGATTCGCAATTTCAAAGGCTTCGTCCTTATCACGTTTCCTCGAACGTATACACATAATTAGGTCCGCGTCTCACGGTTTGATTGTCCCGATTTCCCGCTGCTTTCCACACGGTGTGAGCTTCTTCTTTTCCCTTCGCACCCGGATGGCGAGCAAATGCGAATCGAATTACACCGATGTGTGGCTGGGAGCTGCGGGTCGGTCGTGGAATGTGGTTGCATGGCGGACGCGAGGCGATCAGACGAAACAGTACGTTCGCTAATTAGGTGTGTTCGTGCACCGGAGTGATGAAGAGGCAATGCGGAAACCGCATGCTGTATCGAGTGCAATGCGAAAAATAGCCCGCCGAGCCAGCTGTCCGCCCAACTGGCCTCGTCATGGACATTGCCGAACCTCACAAAGGCGATAGCCCGGCAGGATAGGTGAATCAGCTGAAGTAGATTTTTGGCAAATTTTTCTTCAGTCCTCTAATTGCAATGGTAAATGAAAATTTCCGAGCTCATCGTCACAATCCTACCCCCTCTAGAGAGATATGACCTCGAAATATATGATTTTCACTCTTTCAGTTCAATCTTGGGCATTTTTTTTCGGTCGGATGGCATAAAATCTGGCATGTAAGTAAAGGCTTCCAGTATCAAAAATCAAATCAAAATGACCTCTACTGATTTCTACTTAACCTACAGAATAAGTTCAGTTGCCCTCTGCTGGGCGAAGGCCTCTCTTAGCCGCTCCCATTGGGATTTAAACTTGCACTAGAGTGGACCTCAAAATCACCAGTGCAAGTGAAAATGAATGTGTGACCATGTGTACTTTCAAGAACTGCTATCTTCAGGAGGGTAAAAAAACGATTAAAAATTATTCTACCTGTAGAATTGATTATAATTCAATTTTTTGACGATGATGCAGTTAAATCTAGGACAAATTTTCTTTGAAAGTGAATTTCGAATCGACTTAATGATAGTTGAAGTTTGCTACAGGCATACGATAAATCATAAATGATCACTCCAGAGGCGAAACTATTGGGGGTGTGGGGGTTGGAACATCCCCAATAATTTGTCAGTCGGCAAATTTAGAAACTGTTCAATTGAATTTTTCAGTTTTTATAAATGTCTGTTTGTTTGTTTGTTTATTTTGTTTTTTTTTTCAATTAAAAAATATTTCGATTAAAAAATCGGCAAATTTATAACTTTTCAAAAATTTTATCAGCAAATTTTTAGTTAAAAAAAAATATTCGTCGGCAAATTTTTATTCTCCACCTCCCCAAACTGAAAGTTAAATTTCGTTTCTGAAAATAGAGTACCCTAGACTCCTGTCAGAGACCAGTCAGTCAAAAGCCGAAGGTTTCAAGCTGGGTATCGAACGTTATCTGAAAGGTTGAAACAAAGCTAAAATATGAAAGACATTTCGAAAATCTAAAAGTCGGTAGCAAACGTTGAATTTCGATGGCCTATCTGTTTTTACTGGATTCTCTGTTTCACTTAAGAGACTAAAATCTGAGAAAGTTGAACATTTTATTAAATTCTAAAAGTTGAAAGCAAAATACGTATTTTCCAGTGTCACAAGTTGAATCTGATAGCAAATTTCTATTGTTCAATTTATGGGCTTTGGTCCTGGTGAATATAGGAGGGAAATTTAGTCTGAAACCCAAGTCAAAACTCCATGTGTTTTTCCCAGAAGAACGAAAGGGAGTTTGCGGCACGGATTCCTCTAATCCAATTAACCTAAACTTTGTGTGTGTTTTTTTTTTTTTTTTTTTTTCCCCTATTGGAACCCCGCTCAGGAGACGAATCAGAGGCGATTCAGAAAAAAAATATCACCGAGAGTAAACAACGACTATATTAATGTGTAAAGGAAGTGGTGTGTTCCTCTCAAGTATTTCTAACATCCTTCCAGCTTACCCTCCCAGATTTGGGTATGCTCATATGCGCAAATGTAAGTGCTTGAGGGATGAAAGATTGAAAACGAATAAAGTAGGATTTATTTTACGTATATTTTTGGGGGCGGTAAAAAAAATTAGCACATAGCGACCAGTCAGGTAAATCAGGCCGTATCAGTGAATAAAAACACTGGCCGTTCATTTTTGTACAGATTGTAAACACCCAAGTCCGACTACCGTGGGACAAACTGGGGTCTTCAAAAGGCAAGTAGAAATGCTGAATTGAGGAATGCATTCACTCTCATTTTCCTCTTTTTATTTTTCTTCTTTCTTTTTCGCAAAGAATGAAGATGAGCCCATTCTGAAAGGGTAAAGAATGAAAGTTTTTTCCCTAATTCGGCATCTCTGACAGCAAGGTCTCGTTTCTTTTTCGGTAAAAAAATAAACCTCCCATTAAGCAAGACTAGAAGTAAACTTGAAATTTTTTATGGAAAAATTACTAAAATAGGAGTTTTTAGGACGTTTATTTCGAAAATTTCACCAGAAGATTCTTCTTTAAATCCTGAATTGACTTTCAAAGTCCTCTATTCCTGGACAATTGAGTAACGAATCAAAATACAAGCACAGTTTTTCGTATCGCTGAATTCGAAAGGTTCTATGAGCTTTCTTATTAAACTGCAATTTGGGGCCCCAAATTCAAAATTGATTTTTAGGAAATCCAATAAAGTATTAGATTTTCTGGGTTGCTGAATTCGAAAATTTCTTCAGATTCCTCTTAGATTCCCGATTTCGGCTTCAAAAGCCAAAACTGGTCTCCAGAAGTAATTAAAATTGACTTCCCAGTAACCGAATCAAATATCGAAATGATGAAGCGGAGAGGGTGGTCGCCTAATTTGGAAATTCCATCAACGAGATAAATTTTCGATATTGACTCTCGGGTAGGCCCCAAACACCAGAATGAGAATCGAAATTGAACGAACTTGATTTAATCTTTCAACATTTTTATAACCATCAAATTACCAAAATTCAAATTGGAGGGAAAATTTCAAAATTATCCAAGTATGAGTTATTATAAGGGGAACATTCAAGTCTTTAAAAATCAAAAACTATGAAATTGAACCAAAATTAGGAATTAAAAAATAGTCGATGTTTCAATAGATTACTTGGGTTTTCAATGTCAATTAATTTTTGTCAGTCTTCGGAATTCAAATGTTGGCTCGTAAAGCTTTAATGAGTTTTTTCTTCAACATTACACGCAAAAATTGCCATTTAACCTAGAATGATGAAGTCCAATCAAAGGTCCAAGGGTTATTACTAAATTTGTAACAGCCTCCCTCCCCCCACCTCAAACAAGAAAATGGAAATAAAACAACTTTCACTTCGATAGTTCAATTATTTTTTTATAAAATCATATGCTACTTTTGAAAATTCGACATTTGACGACTAAACCCTTTCTCAAAAGATTGGGATGTTTGTAATGATGAAAATGAATCCGCCATCTTCAGCATTTTAAAAAACAGTCTGTTAATTTGAATTTAAGATCGTAAGAACTCTCCACTTTAATAATCTACTCGATTTGTAAAAACTAATTAGTGCTTGTCCATTTCGATTCATGGGGTCATTTCAGCTTGAATCAGATTCAGATTTTAGAGCATGTTCGAATTCAACCCTTAAGGTCAGTAATTAATATTGATAGTTTATCCACTTTGGGATCTCATTCTGAGTTCTGGTGTTCAGGGACGTACCAAAGAGTTTTTCCGGGGGGAGGAGGGATGGTAAAAATTGTGAAAGTCCCAACTGACTCAACTCAAACAAACTTCTTTAACTGGTTTTTCAGCTTCATGATCGAAAATCAATGTGGGGGGGGGGGGGGTAATGAAAAATAGTTTTCAAGCGTTTAGGCAGGTATATGCCACCACTCTAAAAGTGCTGGAAATTCACAGGACGGTAGAGATAATCAAGGAATATTTTCAATTTAACTTTTTTTTTCTTTTTGCCAACTCAAAAATGGGGGAGTGGGCACCGTTTTCAAAATTTCAAAATCGATTCTAGAGGGCAAAAAAGGATACCTGGCTATAGCCTTACAACCGAACTCTACAATATCAATTGATAGTTGGGTCAAATGCGCACAGTGTATGGCATGTCCAGATAGGCCCAGTACCAGAACTCTGTTACGATGATTTCACAGTGTTGACCCTTAAAAATGATAAGAAAACCGTTCATTTGCGAGCTATCTAGTATCTACCCAATACTAAGCGGTGGATCCAAAGGGTGCCATGGGGTGCACGCCCCCCCCCTCGGTTGAATATTTTAAACGCAATAATAGGGAAAAGGAATAAAAATGATGAATTGTACGCTCATTACACGCCACAAAGGTGGTCACGACCGCTACTGTACCCCCCCCCCCCACCAATTTTCTTTTTCTAAATTCGCGCCTGCCAATACTCTATAAAACCGTACATGCGTCCAGACCGCAACGTATGCATAATATCGCAAGAACAACAGTTTGCTGATCTTATTACGTTCACAAATCGCAGTTCAGAATTCAGGCGCTCTCGAGGCAACGTTGCGTACACGAATATAGCAGCGGTGTGAACCGATGCCAGTCAGATTACTTCTCGCTTATGAAGTTCGTCGGTCACTGCTATATCACCTCGAGAAGATCACATGGGGGTACATAAACTGGACGGTGCTCTCGGGGGACTCGTGATCAAGAAGGCGAGTACCCAGAAACGGCTCGAAGACCGCATATGCGGTTCGAGATGTAACTCACCGATAAATAATTTTTTGGCAGGGATTGCGCTTGGGCAATCCCATAATCATTGAAACACATACCATTGGACGCCCGACGAGGTGACATCAATACGAAGCGTCCTAGTTAGAAACTTCTTCGCTGTTCACAGTTGGAGCCAGGCTAACAAATATTCTGCTCAAAACAATACACTAAACGAATTCTACATCGGGCTAAAACGCTACCAAAAGAAGGCCTGTTGAAACATGCATGGACTAGGTAAGGAAGGTATTGTCCATAAACGAGAGAAAGATGATAACCGCACCCTGAAGACCGCGAACGAGACGATAATGGACCAATTAATGGAAGCTTTTGAAAGATACTACTCGGACAATGAGGGTATGGAGTCGGATGGAACTTCGGAACATGCGTCGGCAGACAGCAACGGACCGGATAACGGATCTGCCAACAGATCCACACCTGCAAAGAAGCGGTTAGTCGACGGATGTAGCTCGCTCAGCTGCAGCCCCAACACATCGAAAAGCAGTGAGAAAATCAGAAAAGCCAACAATCAGAGACCAGCAAACACCTTCGCTAAGCCACCATTTAGAAGATAATCTACAATCTACTCTGGAAAACTTCAAGGTCAACGCAAAACTAAACCTACTTAACAGACATGCGTGCACCGGGAACTGAAGGTACGCACGGCCCACAGACTCCACACCCGCGGTAAGTGTGGTCGACTAGGGATTTATGACCAATCTACCTCACCCACTCCCACTCCCTAGATTACACCCATATTAAAGGACATCAACAAAACAAAACCAATATGTTTTAAAGACATAAACCAGGGGAAAATAATTCAAAAAACCAATTTCTAGATCTGAAAATAGGCACGCTGAATGTTAGGACATTAAAAGGTTCCGAAAACCTAAGAAATTTAGGAGTTATGATTGAAGCTAAACTGGATGAACAAAGCTCCAAGGAGTTTTCCATTTAACAAAATCCTGGCATTAGGTGACACTCCCATAACCTGGAATCTCTCAGACATCATCTTCCTCTTCAAAAAGGGGAACAGACACCATATTGGAAATTACAGACCTATCAGCCTCTCTCACACAATTTAAAAATTATTTTCTCAATAGATAGAAACGAGATTGAATTTGGTCCGGAAATGACCTTCCTTATGTCCGAACTATTATCAGTAAACTGATGACGGGTATCCACGCCGTATCCAGATACATTGGCACACGGATATTGTCATATGGTCAGTGTTCATCTGTTGATCACAATGCTAAATTATTGTAGTAACAAATGCTGCCACTAAATGCTGAGTGTAAAAGCGCTCAATGTATTGTAAATGGGAATTTCCAGTACTAGCAGTCCAGTCTATTTAGTGTCAGCCATTTATTGTCGGTGTTGGTTGGTCGAAACGTGAGAAACAACAATTTTGGCTGACGGCCAACGATTGTTAACGGTTTTGAAACGACGTACAAACTCGTAGATGAACTGCTGAGCAGATTAGTTATATTCTAGCAAGAATTATCGATAAAGTAGCCTTCAGTTTCCGTTACCTACTTGTTTGTGTATTACGGCTAAAGGTTCACGTTAGATTACAGCGTCGTTACTGCGATTAAAAAAAAGTAATAGTCCTCGAACATCTCAGGACTCTTGGAACTTTTGCTCGTTTGGAGAGTGGAGGGCGAGCTAACCAGCTATAATAGCTCTCCGTGCAACGTGCAAGTAGGGGCACAAGTTTCGCCAAAGTCCGCTTGCTTTTTTTTCGAACTCTAATTTTGGAAAAGTACACAAATCAAAAAAAAGTACGAGTATGTACGTCCTGGACTAGAAGAAATACGGTAGGTACTTCAAACTTCAATGCTGATTTGCGACGAATAGTTAAAACGAGTTCGCTCAATTTTCACATTTGCGTTGTTCGGAGTACCGTCCACTACTCGCAGATAAAGTGTGTTACAGCTTTAATATAACTGTGGCAATTTCTTTTTGAACAGCCGTGCTGATTTGTTCCCGGGTAGGGCACGAATCCACTAAAATTTGTTGAATTCGAATCCGCACACCACTTTTTTTTTTTTTAATTCGAATATCATTCGAATAACCATCTGTATTTTATGGATACGAATATGATTCACAATTTTTATTTTGTTAAAAAAAACTCTATATTGAAGCGACTTACGGAATACATCACCCAACGACATCTTATACCAATACTTTGATAATTGTATTCATACTTCCACCTAAAAACTCGCTACTTATTTAAATATACCAACATATGAAATCTATACAATGTAGTAATCCTTACTTAGTATTAATCAACCTTAATAAGTATTAAGTAGTATTAACCTGGTATAGCCTACATGGCATTAAGTCCTGTATTTAAAAAAATTTTTGAATAGGTCAATACGATTGCATTTCGAAATTGGCGCTTGATCTGCTTGCATATTATTTTAAGCTTTTTACATTACATTTCTCATTTCATCTACCGCTTCAAACTGAAGGGTATTTTTAAAAAACGACCATGGTCAAGGCTTCAAGGCAAGGAGTAACATGAGGCGACTTAAAATGCCTGTTCGTTGAAATGTGATCGGTGTAAAGTCTCAAGATTTGTTGTCACTATGATCGGTTCTTAAAAATTCATTTTTTTTTTTTTTTTGTTATATATAATGCAATTTAGGGAAAAGCTAAGATTGGTTTAATTTGGAAGAGCGTATTTTTTTACAAGAATCACCAAAAAAGTAAAAAATGAATTCTGATACGAAAGGCACATTTTATGATTCCAGGTCACATAAATAGTTTTGTCTGACATAATGAAAATCCCAAAAGAAAAAATAAAACGATTTGGCCGAATCCACCGAGGTAATCCGAATAGAATCCATGAATCCGTCGCTTTTGTCTTATTCGAATCTTCAATATAAATCCATTTTTTGCCAAAACGGATTCGAATGCGTTCGCCGAGTAAAAAAAAAAAAGATTCGAATCCAGTCCAACCCTGATTTGTTCTTCCAAGACAAGAAAACTGCATCATCGCGGTTCAGAATACGAACTGTTGCCAATAGGTTTTTCAAAAACGAATTCAGCGGCCCAAAAAACCTCATTTTCGACATACTTCACAGAAAAACTCGTAATTGCCAGATTCTCCCTTCAGTAGTGTTTTCAGAATGAGGATTTGAACCAAAAAAAATGTTGAAAGATTTACCGTTTCTGAAATTCGAGTAGACAGTCGATTTCACGCATTTGTACGACTTTTATGGTTTGTGATGTTTGAGGGTCAAGAAAATTATATCTTTTTCTTAAGTTAACAGAGGCCACTAATCATAGAATACACGTTTTCTCAAAATTCTCACTAATGAGAGTGATTTTATATGGTCAAACTGATTTTTTAAAATCAAACTCCGGGAGCTTCAAATCCAAACTGCAGATTTTCTTACACGGGGCGGGGGATATCAGATATGACTACCGACGGGTCCCCTCAAGCCCAACCTGCAGATTTTCTTGCGCGGATGTTAAACGTAATCTCCCCTCCCACCGGCGGAACCCCTCAAAATAGTGTCGACTTCGGAAATGTTTTGGCAGCTGAGCTTGTAGACTGAAAAGAACAAGTATATTCACTGGGAGTAAAACATTCCAAAAGTTGCCAAATTCTGGTTCACTCTAGTTCAGAGCAGGGCGGCACTTATTTTGGTTTTCTCCCCCCCCCCTGATTTTCGATCCAAGGAAAAATACCCGACAGCCAAAATCAATCTGAAATAGAAAGTGTAAAGACAGTTTTTTTTCTGTATTAAGTTTTTTGATATCCCAAAATACAAAATCCACTAAAAATTTAATTTGGAACGTAGAAACGGTTTTATTTTCAGTACATCTTTAGAATTTTGAGTTATTTTCAGGACGCGTTCATTGCATTCGTCTTATTTTCCTCTCTAAAGTTGTCCTTTGTTCATGAAATGTTTCCTGGAAAATCATTGCGTAAATTACATGATGAACTGCAAGTCCCATAGGCGGGGTGACCGTGACCACTTGAAATTTCAGAAGAAAATGGAAGAATGACCTTATTAAATATGAAAAACGGACCAAAAATGACTAGAATTGAAGGGTCGGTTCCAAATTGCCCTTAGTCCGAAATCGTAATTATTGGGAAATAAATAAATAAAATAAAAATAAAAACAAACAAACAAACAAACAATCTTTATATGTCGGATTGTACAGTTGGTAAACCTAAAGTGATGCTTAAGATGGAGAATTGAGTGAATTCTAGACATTTTGTCAAAATTTCAAGTCACATCGACTGTTAGTCTTCGAACTACAGGGCTCCAAAGGAGACAATGGCGTGGACTAAGGGCAGTTTGGAAAAGACAGAGTAGGACCTGCTCACAAATAAAATGTTTTTGTGTAAAGAAATAGGTGGCTGGTGACCATCCATCCTAATCACTGTTATTATGCCTCCCCCTCACTCTGAATGTGTCACGTTTCTCTTAGGCCGTAAATAAGCTTAAAAATAGCAGGATTACATCGTGGGTTGTAAGAATATATTCGTCATAATGTACACATAATCAACTCAGAGCAGACGAAAATGAAGTGAAGTCAGCAGGACTACTCGCAGGCCCGTCTTCGCATTGGAGGGTGTCCTTGAGCCGCTGCAGGAGTGACTCCTTGACTAAAAATCGCTCTAATCGCGCAAAAAAATCGATCTCGACGCCAAAAGGTAAAGTTTGACGTTCTCCATCAGACTGCGCTAAAATCTCAATTTTCGTCATTTTGCACTAAGGGCAGTTTGGAATCCAACCCTTCAATTGGAAACTATTCGCAAATTTTTTCTTTCTTTGTTGTGCTTCTCTTCGCACACTACTCATCACACATTTTCAAACCCCAACGGACTAGTTTGAGTTGCATCGGAAGATTTGGCTGCAATCGGCCGGAAAATTGAATTTCAGTTTTATTTACACTGCACGGGGGAACTGGTGTGGTGGGACGTATGACGATGCACGCATGCCAAAGTGGCCCCTATGACACCGCGACCCCGACCACGGGAACTACCCTTTCGAGTATCGCGTCAGTGACCGGAGGGAGGTACGGGGAAGTGCAAAATAAAGTAAAAAAATAATTTCCCACATAATCAGCAAAATATCTAGAATTTGGAGGAGAAACTTTCCCAAATATGGCCTAAATGACCATTTTAGGGGGAAAATGACCAAAAATGATCTTAGATGACTTGAAATAGAAACACTGACCGTACTCGCCCTGCATGAGGCACGGGTTAATATTACTCAAAGAAACTAAAAAATGAGTAACGCTACTTTCATATGATGAGAAAGAACTTGAGGAAGCGTCCCCTCCAAAATTCGAATATTTACGAAATAAGAGACACCCTAGTTGTCAATCATGATATCAAGCAAATGGCTTCTTGAGTCGCTGAGTTCATTTTTGTGATTTTTTCCAGCTGTACCCTCTATTCAGAAGCCCGACAGGGAGCTGAGACTTGAGCACATGTATTCAACGTAAATCCTCGTATTTCAGATTTTAGCCCTCAGGGCTCAGCAATTTTTAAAAGAAAGTTAAATCTACGCCATCAACGTATCCCTGGCTGACCGAACGAGCCGATAAAGCCTGAACCATACTAAGATTGTGAAAGTTCATCAGAATTTCAGCTGACTAGGTCAATCACAGACGGCTAGTGTCGGACAACGCCACTTCCCCTGGAACATACATTTTGGTCCGCTCTAATGAGCCATTAGGCACATTTACAAATTCGACTCTCATTTCATTTTCGGTGAACACCATACCTAAATTTCAGTTATCTAACTCAATTATAAAAATAAGTAACTGAACAACTGTCATAGCCTCTACCTTTTCGTAAGGTTACACTTCATCTAAAAAATGAAACAAAATGTGGGCGTTATTACTCGATACAGTAGTTGTCTTCCAACATCCCCTCCCCTGCGCGTTAAATTCGAACTTCAGATTTTAGAAAGATACGATCTTTATGGAAAAACTGAAGTTTAATACCGAGTACAGGACTAATAAAATATACTTGTTACTTAATACAACACCCGTACGTTTCGTACATTCCCTGTTTTCAGATACAAATTTTTCAAAAACTGCGTCCCTGCTCCTTTGCTCCCGATTTCTGCGCTGTTGAAGCGGTATGTCACGATGAATACGAGTATTTTGAAACGGGTAACATACATAGCGTTGTGAAATTTCGAAGACGATAACCAGACAGTACGCATATTCTGAATTGGCAAAGTTACTGAAAAGAGCCTTAGCGAAATCCTCCCTTTCCATTTGCTGATCGTCAAATAATCTTGGAAATGGCGGCTCGACTGAGCACCATGGCGGTAACAAAGAACAGAAAGAAAGAAAGATTCGCGACGTTGATGTACAAAAATTTACGAGAGCGATCCCCGGCAGGATAAAAACTGAATGGTGGGGGGGGGGGTGTCAAACGAACTGCATCGCATAACTGCATCGCGATCTTATCCGTTTCCCGTTCGAATGTGCGCCCTCTAGGGGGTACTAACGAACGCCGACACAATGGCGATCACGATATATACACGAGTCAAGTTCCAATTCCGTAAAAGCGACGTCCGCGTACGTCTCTCCGGCCGAATGCAATTTACAAAGCACTCGAGCAGTACCCAAGTATGGGGGAGGGGAGGAGGAAACGAACACCACTACAGGAGGAAGAAGGCGGAAGAGCAGAAGAAATCGACAATGAGATATACGAAATAAAAAAGCGTCATAATTGCATGATCGCCGACGAAAAAGAACCTCGAATGAAAAAAACGATGGAAAACGGTTTTTTGGAGCGAGGGGGAGAGTTAATACTTGTAAACCTTTGATCTATACTCTCTACTGCGCGACATTTTGTGTTCTCGTATCGCACAAATGACATTAGTCGGGGCTGTACGTACATTTGCATAATATGTGCGTACGCAAGAGCGATTCCCCGAAGGTCTTGAAATGGCGGTTTTAGCACACGTGAAACACTTATTACATCATCCGGAAATACGACGCAGACCTCGACGATTATGACGCTTCGCGATTCCGCTGCGTACGTACCAATTTATGTTCGCGGCTTGATTTGCCGCGACACCTCTCGCAGGTACGCCTGCCCTTGTTCGCACCCCGGGTGAACATTAAGCGTGCAAGTTGAACGGCGCGATCGATAGCCAAAGCATGCATGTAAAAACGCATTTTCCAAACTTCAATTATTTGTTTTCTTCAACCCCCACCCTTTCTCAATACAAGGCCCGATGCCGCCACACATGTCGATGAAGCCTTCAATGTTCTTCGAATCAATGCGTCCGTTTCCTTGACCGAATAGTATTCGACGTCAGGTGACAGATACACACGTCACAGATGACAGAGTCATGTAGCTCGAAGTATGTGGAGAATGTGGTAACAATCGGACCGAGTCAGTCAAGTTGCTTCAATTTCAGTTCTCGGGGCACAGTGGTTCCTCAGAAAATCTAGCTGGCTAAAAGTCGAAAAATGAACTACGATAAATTGATAAACAAATAGGCAGGAATTGTTCTACAACCCTCAAAGCACTCGCTTTCATCTATACCAGCTGCTTTGGCTTCAGTCTTCTAGGTACCAAACGTCATCAAGTGGGCGGAGTTAACCATGAGCCGATTCTGCAGTTTCACGACATATTTTAACCCGTGCCTTACTGTTGTGATATTCTGTGGTTTAATATGATGAATGTGTTTTTCTAATGTACTTTCCATGGTGAATCAGAATTTAGTTTTGTTGTTTGGTTAAAATGCGTTATAACGTGAGAATTTCACGTTTGACAGTAAATTTATGTTGTCTAATGTTCACAACTTTTAGCTCCACAAGGATTTGTGGGCATTTCTGAGAAAAATGGTTTGCGGACGACAAGAAGCGCCTATCATTCATGCATTGAGTGCTAACGAAACCTGCATGTAAAGTAAACGTCCCTCAATGTAAAGCGTTTTTACATGAAAAAATTGCTGGCCAGTAATTTTGTACCGGGGAACCGAACCCGCGTCCATTGAAACATTTGACTGCAATGCAGCGATCGTCTCTAACCACTCGGCCACGGAGCGAATTACAAAATAGCGACTTAAGAACGCATTTAAATATTCACGACATAGTACAACTGTTACCGTTTGTTGTTAACCATCGTTACGCTTTTGCTGGCCACTACCTGTGTATGCTGTTTGTGCACCTGAACAAACTGAAGACAAGACTGTGATACTGTACTTTGTAGTAATTAACTGACCAAATTAAATTTTTGAATTAATTACGCACACAAAAATCACCTGTCTATAATTTAAATAAATAAATAGATAAAAAAACAATACACACCAGTCAGCAAAAAACATTGCCGCTTCTGATCAAGTAGTATAAAAAATATCTTCCACAACTAGAGCTAAAGTGTGTTTACATAACTCGGGAATTGCTCACCTGCTACGCTCGTTCGCAAACTATCTCTCGCCATGTAAACACTCATTTTTGACTTTTGGTATACACGTAATATACTATTACTCCCAGTTATTCTTTAGGATGTGTGCTTTTAGGAACTTTTCATACTTTTTGAAATTTTTAGCAGCTTTGTGAGAAAACACTACAAAAGTGTTACTGTTTTATACGTTGAATTTTCCAAAATTTCAGTTTTGCCTCTCCACCCTTGAACCCGGTTCGGGTTCATGACCGAAATAATGTCAAAAACGTATTCAGGAGATTCGAAAACATATATCTTGACAAGTTACACGGCAGTTTTCCGAATTTTCACTTTTTCCCTCCCTCTCCCCCTGAACCCCATCTAGGGTTTCGATTGAAAAGTTCATGAAAAATGCATTCGACGCTTTCGAAAAACCCCGAATGCCGAATTTCAGATTTTTGGCCAGTTAGTTTTTTCGGAGGAACCACTGTGCAGGGCTTACTAGCTACACATCTGGGGGTCCAACACGAGATCTAATGACGAGTCAGAGAATACACCATCGTAAATACTATATCGATATGGTCTCATGGGCACTTGTGCTAACTAACAAAAATGAAATTTTTCAGGAGAGCGTTTTGAAAATTTCGTCGACTTATAACTTATCAGTGAGCTCAACTGGAAAGCGCTCTCTAACGGTTCAAATAATAAGTTATCAGCTGTTTTGTGCATACCACCGGATAACATACACCTTCAGTTACAGATCTACATACTTAACTCAATTTTGACAAAAATGTTAGTTATTACAAGTGTCCATGAGACTATCGGTATACAAAGATGTGTTCACAGGTTGTACGAGGATTTCCGAGAAACCTAACGGTATGCTCCGTGTAGACTCTCAAGAAATCTCTGTTTCTACTAGATCCTTAGGAGTCACTAGACTCTGGAGGGGGGGGGGGGACAAGAATCATCCAGGAGGGTAAGATCCTTTTCTAGAAGAAAAAATACAACTTTTAGGGTGAAATATTTCATCTTTCTCATCATGGGAATGGAGGGGGCAATCCCCAATCTGCTCCTCTCGCCATACTCGTGCACTGATGCAGTTAGCAGATCTTATACAACTAGCAAACTAGAGTAAATGAATATTGGTACCCACTACCCAGCACTGAATTCACGTACAGTGAAAAGAAGTTATAGCGCCAAGACACACGGCTGAGCATCTGAAGAAATTAAGAAAATTAAGATCAAACGCAGGGAGAATGCAGGAAAAAAAGGAAGAAGGAGGAAAAGAGGAAAAGAAAGGAGAATGGTTCTTACGGAAAAATCAGACGAAAACATTTTGAAAGGAAGGGGGAGACGCTTCTTCATGATGGGCCCTAATCCACCTCTGTTTGGTTTAGACTGTTTTGGTTCTTCTTATAGTAGTATTTGGATTTTTTGGTCACTGAAGGTACATGTTGGGGTAAATCAATTCGTTCTTGTCGATTTTGGTATTTAATGATAGAACTGAACAGGTTTTTCGGTTTTCGTTCCATTCCTTTCGGTTTTTCAGAACTAATTTGGTTCCGTTCCAAACCGTGCACCTCTAATCTAATGTATTTGTTTTTGTTTGTTTGTTTGTTTTTTGACCATTAGAAAATTATAAAAATTCCATAGAAAATTACAGATAGGGAACTGTTCCCTATGTTCGGTTCCCGTTTTTGTTCCGTTCAGTAAAAATAACTGGTTCAGGATGACCGCTCAAAATCCCAGGAAAAAAATGGCAGAATGACCTCACTATACTAGAAAAATGACCAAAATTGAAGACCATTTGCCATTTTTTCCTTCCTTTTTGCAGTTCTGTTTAGAAACTAATCGTTATCACATATTTCCCCCCCCTAACCACAAATAAATAGAATTTTTAAATAAATGGAGATAAATAAGAAGTAACACAATTTTCTTCTTACTTTTCTTATATTTAGTCATCGTCCTTCTCAGACACAACTGACAAGCTAGAGAGCTGCACTGGAGGTTTTTGCTGTAATCTACCGGAAAATTGAATTTAAATTTTATTTACTTACCCTCCACAGCGGAAGCACAAGATAAAGGAAAAAATAATTTTCTTCATATCAGCAGAATTTCCAAAATTTGAAGGAGAAGCCTCCCCAAAAATGACTTAAATTATTATTTTAGGAGGGAAATGACCAGAAGTGACCTTAGATGACTTATAATGGAAAAAATGACCAACAGGTCACACTGCTGGTTCAGATTCCGTTCTTTTTGTTCCGTTCGTTTTTCAGACCATCCCTGAGATTTTTGATCATTACTGGTGTTGAGGTTGTTTCAGATCAATTGTAGTCAAATACGACCAGTTCAGAACCACTAGGTCGTTACAAATCATTGTTATTTTTCGCGAATTTTGATTTCTTTTAGTCAGATTTAATCATTCTGTCATCTTTAGTTCAGGCTGCAATAAGTCACCTTAAGGAAATTCTGGTCAAATTTGATTGTTCCCACAGCTAGATTTACTAAGCACATGTTCTAGGCATATTTTGCCAAATTTTGGTTAGTTTTACTCCTTTTGTGTCGATTTTGTAAATTTTTTGTCACTTTCCGAATACGTGTTGTTTTTATAATACTGGCCAATTTTATTTCATCTTAATCACTGTCAAATTTTATTAGATTTTGCCACATTTGGTAAAATTTAGATAGTTTAAAAGTTTTTAGGATGGGGCGGGGGGAAAGGGGGGAGGTATGTTTGGTTCCATTTATTTCTACTCTCACTATTAATTTGGGGTTCAGGTCAATTTACCGCTCATACTTGGATCTGGTTAGTTTTGATCAATTTCCATTTTGACTGATAACGTTTAATTCGGGTTCTTTTTAGTTTGTTCAAGTCCAATTCCGCCGTTCCAGGGCAGATTCACTTGTCTTTCCTTCGATACTTTTCAACCACTTTTGGTAGGTTTTACACGATTTTGGTCGATTTTGTAATTGAAGAGCTGACTTCCAAAATGCCTTTAGTCCAAAACACAAAAGTTCGGGAAATTTAAAAAAATGCAACTAAGGTCCTATTTACTATTATAGTCGTATCAGTGCTTCAAACACATGTAACACGCCTCCTAGTCCTAATGGAGATAGAAAACCGAATATGACCGCTGGAATGTGTATTTTCTTCTTCTCCACCAGATAGGGCTAAAATCTCAACGTCGGTAATTTTGGACTAAGTGCGTTTTGGAAGTCAGGTCCTCAATTTTTCTCACTATTTTCCGATCATATGTCATTTTTGGATTACATAATTATTTAAAACGCACGGGTCGATTTTAGTCAAAAATATGTACTACTTTTTATTTATTTATTTTTTTAATAGTTTCCTCCCCCATCACAGCGGTTAGGCTAATTACGATGGGGGGGGGGGGGAGTCACAAAAAAAAGTTTCAAAATAATAATAATAATAATAATAATAAAAACTCTTTGACCCCTTACTTCCCTACAACGTCACACTCCCGGTCTCTCATCCCTACCACAGCCTCAGTTTACAAGGTGTCTACAAGAATGGAAAAATATAAATTCCTGACTTTTTCCAAACTTTCTTTTTCTCTTCTTTACACCTTCACAGTATATGTATATTTATGTTTATACTACTAGACGCTATGTTCAAAATGAACTGAAATTTGAAGTTCATTTTTGGGTGAAAGCATTAGGAAGGTATTCACAGATATACATATAGAGTGCTGAAGTAAAATTAAACGACGAAAAAAACTTTTCGTGAGTTTATTCTTTGTTTTTTTCCAAACTTCTTAAAAATATTGTCAAATTTCCTGACTATTTCCAAACTTCCTGACCTACTTTTCAAATTCCTGACTTTTTCCAAACTTTCCAAATTTTCCAAACTTTCCAAATTTTCCAAACCTGTAGACACCTTGGTTTATTTTCGAAACATCAGGGGGCATGAAGACCAACTGGGTACTCAGAAAGCATGATGACCTAGTAGGGTTCGAAATTAATTGACTGAAGGACTCTCAGTGCCTGAGTTTGAAAATTTTTTCGCTTTAGGAAGAATTAGATATTTTAAACATTTTTCCGTTGCGGTGCGTGTGGGGGGACGGGGCAATGTTCGTTTTCGGTTGTTTCTACTCTTATTCGGTTCATTATGGTCGACTTCTTTTTCTTGTTCAGATTTGATTCACTTTTGCCATTTTAAATCGTGATTAGTCATGTTTCATTCGGGTTCTTTGAACTGAACATTAGTCCCATTTGGTCGGCTTTGGTCCGTTATAGTTAAATTTTATCAGATTTGGGCAAACTTGGTAGGATTTAGACAATTTCAAGCCTTTTTCGGGAAGGAGGAGTAGACTTGAGACTTGATTTCGATTAGTTTTATTCATACTATCATTTATGGTACATGCATTGTTCATGGCAGATGGAGGTAATTTTAACGACGTTTAGTTTACATGGTCTGCGGTCACTCTCGTTCACAAAGGGCCAGATTAAAATGATTTTTGTCACTACAGGCCAATTCAGACGAGATTTGATAAATCTGAGATAAATTTAGTGGTTCATCCGTAAGATTGGTTCAGCTTACTATAGTTCTTTTCGGTTAGTTTTTCGTTTTTAGTTGATTTTGCTATTTCTAGTCAAGTTTGGTATCAGTTGTTTTGGGTCCATTTCCACGCACTTTACCAATTTGAGTCAACTTGGGAACAATGTGATGGACATTGATCGAGCTCGTTGACGACGAATTTGCTAAGAAAGCTTACGAGGTAGATGAAAGGGAAAGCAGGTTGTCAAAATCAAGATGCAAAATCATAAATCCAGTGACTTAAGATCATGTTCTGCAGATTATTTAAAAGTTTGAAAAGGTCGCGGTTTCAGATCAAAAGATCAGTTTTAAAAAACAAATACAATGATCTTGTAATTTTTTCGACCTTCAGACCATGATTTTGCCCGATTTTTGTAATCCTTCTAATCTTAGATTTTTTCATCATTCAGATCACTAATCTAATAAACTTTGTAGATTTTATATAATGATCTCTTTGATTCAGAAATCATATTATGCTCTAGTCTATTCTTGGTTTCAACTAGCCGAATTTTTCTTCAGTTTTTCGTTTTCTATCCCACTAGTTGCAAATGGAAAAAGCATAAGGCAATTAATTAGTTCAAGAAGTAATAACCTCGCTCGCTCACCCTTTCCTCTAAGAGTTCTCAACACTACTTCAGACATGTTCAAGACTATATTGCCACTCTTCTAGACTGTGTTATGCATACTGCCGGCTTGATCTGCAAAGACTCTCAAAACGGTTTTCGATCTGTTAATAACCGTCGAGACACATCCATAAGATTTTTCAGTTCAAGATTCTCGACTTTTTCGAGACTCATCAACGCACGTTTACAATTTCCAAGAACAGTCCACATTTTCTTAGAACTATCCAAGGCTGTTCTAGCCTCATTTGAGGCTAGAACAGGCTTGCCTGAAACTTTCCACTTCTTTAGCATCATCTGTTACGCTTCGGAAACGTTTGTGTCAGTCGAAGGGGGTGCAACGTTCCGGCTCAATCACGAAAATCAGCCGAATGTAACGATACGGATTCCGAAGGTTCTTCGTTTTCCGCCAACATGAACGTTTATCGCGACGAGGTGAAATCGGAAAAAGTGAAGCCAAATTAGAGAAAACTATTAAACTACCGTAACAACAATAGACTTTCTGTCCATCAACTGAGAGTTGTGTTTACAACCGTGTCATAGCGTGACAGGTCGGCCCCGCATTCCGGCACGGTAATTCATTCGCCGCGAACGCAGGCTGCGGCAGCAGTAAAAATAATAATACTAAAAAGAGTGGAGCGCAAACAGTGCGATATGAAAACGAATACCGGAGATAGCATCGTCGAACGATGAACACCAAAAAACACGATAGTCTGCCTGATAAAAGCTCATTTTCGAACGCGAAAATGTAACCAGACATCGTTTCGTTTATTATTTCCCAGCACATCGAGCCTTTCTGTTTCTTTTCCTTCGGCTTTTTTACGCGTCTTTTCCCCCTGTCCGTCGTCGTTGCTTTTTTTTTTCTCAACCTCCTCATCCTCCTCGAAAGTCCTATTAACTCGTCGACGTTACGTTACTACGTCGGTACTGTCTCCAGAGCATCGCTGATCTCCTTTTTATCGAGTCTCGTGGCACACTCGATATCGCCGCAATCGACTGGGGTGAAGCGACAAGCGTGTACGACGTACGCTGGGTAGTTTAGAAACAATGGGGTAGTAGGATAACGTGCGGCCATTTTACAGCAGTTCAAGGTCCCTTTAGTTTTCTCATCGCTGAACGTTTGTTCACTTTCAGGAGAATATATGAAGCTTGCAGCAGCAGTGCCGGCAGAGCTTTGGCACAGCGAGTAAGATCCTACACCAATCCCTACAGTCTCGTCATCACTACTCTATAACGTGAGAGCGCGAGGCACATAAATATGACCTTTTTAGAACTCTAGAGAACTCATTTCAAGAACTGTAGGTCATTCAGATTCTATTAGGACTTGTTAAGATTCACTCGAGGTCCGACTAGACTGATACAGACCTGGCTAGGACTCTTTCAGAATGCCTTATGATTGACGAAGACTCTTCACACTCCATCTGAATTCATTCTGACTCTAATAAGAATCCTCGAAATATCATCAGATTCAGTCAAAACTTGTTAAGATTCGTTTGAAGAAACTGAGTTTCGTCAGAATTATTTAAACTACATTCAACTCGGTCAAAACCGATTCGTGCTCCGGCAAATCTTTCGCAGCCTCGTTCAGGTTTTACAGTCTCATTCAGACTCAGTCAAGACCTGCTGAGAGGCGAATCTCGTTGACTCATTCGGATTCTACATAAACTTACTCTAATCAAGCCTGCACATCGTGATAAAACGCACTCAGTTTACTATGACCCGAGTAAAACTCACTCAGACTCCTCTACGACTTTTTGGAATTCATCAGATTCTCAGAACTCATTCGCAGTTGCTACTGAAATTGCCGTCGTAAAGCGAAATCCAGTACAATATCTTTCACTCCTGCCTGAGCTTAGCATCCACAGGTACTTTGTGTCGGTTTGTCACAATCGAGTGAACTAATTTCTTGGTCGATTTCGGCAAATACACCACTGGCAGGCCGAAGTTTTTTTACGGCGTTCAAGGTATGCAATATTAATAGCATCTGGGCATGGATGAATCTAACCAAGCGAAACACGGCTTACTCGTCACCGCTGCAGTTTCAGTGTTATTTTTACCTGATGGAGATACACGATATTCAACTTTCACCCCAGACGGCAACCGTATCATAACAAAACGCTGGAGCCAGCATTAAAAACGAAACCGCGTAACCTGGCTCCAGCTCTCCTAGTATACGTGAATTCAGCTCCAGCTGGGGCTAAAATTCTTGCATTTGCTTCAAATAATTTTCTGCAAGGTTCCGACTCCTAGTTCCGGCATGAAGTTCTTGATGGATACAGCTTAATCAAGAATGAGGTTTTCACTCCAGTCCCAGTGATTTTCAAAGGGAGAGGAATGGGCGCAGGGGTACTAGAGTAATCAACGATAGGAAAAAGAGGGAAGAGGAGAGGCAGAACGGCCGACACCAAAACCGGAACCGAAGATTTACTCCGGCAAAACTATGAAATAGGCTCTAGTCAGCACATGATTTGTGGGCCTCTGACTCCCTTATGAAATAATCTACTCAATTTCAGGGTTCGGTGTTTCTGGTATAAAACAAGAATTTCTGTTCGAAATATCAACTGACAACCAATCTGCTGGCAAAGACTTTATTGAGAGAATCTAAAAGGTGATCCGCTGACCAATATACCAAACATCGCCTCTCCCAACCTTACGCAATAACTTCTCAAGAGGTTAAAGCACTCCAGATTTTCTTCTTGCAAAAACATCGAAACTATCGAACGTACAAAAGCACGCTTCGAACCAAAATTGTTCATTGTGAAATCTTGTATGGGACAAGTCTCCCAACTTTTGCCCAACTACCAGGGAAATCACAGCCGGAACGTCCAAATTGACGTGAATTAATACAAGCCTCATGAGAAAAAAGCTGAATTTTCATGTTTATGACACCTACTTCGGTAAAGAGCAAAGCCGTTAGCTGCCCTCAAACCTGTTGCTCAACATCCTCATCTAACCTTCTCTGATATCACTCACTTCACATACCAGATATAAAATCATGTGTTTCTTCATTGCGAAACTGAGAATACTAGATTTTTTGAGGGGTTCGGGCCGGTCTCAAAGCGTCCCTTCGGCCACTGATGCGATACTCGAAAGGGTAGTTTTCGGGGCCGGGAATGCGGTGTCCTACGGGCCACATTGGCATGCGTGCATCGCCATACGTCCCACCACACCATAAATAATTTCAAATGCAATGATTGAAGAAAACCCAACTTTGCGATCTAGGGTTAACAAACTGTTTTTATTGAGTGTTGAGCATTCTAAGATTCCGTGGAAGACTTGGTATGGTGGACTTGACATGATGTACAATCAACAATAGGAAACAGCGATTTGCCCATAGGAAATGACAATGAATTCAGAGAACATGTAACTGTTCCTTAACAGCACAATGTTATATCTTATGCGCAATGTTCATATACGTACATAATCCGAGGTCTACTCCATAGTAAGTACGCAACAAACTGTCATGGGCGTAGTCTGGAGGGAGGGGAACGGGGAAAACTGGGGCGCTGTCCCAGTAGACAGAGACTGAAGTTATATAGTCGTATGCATTACCCGACATTAACAGATATTTCAGATGTAAAATAATTTTAAAAAACTACGTTTTTCGGAAATTCCTTTCATTTTTGCGATTATTTCGATAAATATGTTTTCTAAACAACAGTTGTATAGAATCTTTCTCACAGAAAATTTAACGAGGAACATTTCATGTTATTTGCATTTTCGTCCTAAAGTGAATATTTCTTTGGATAACTACGATTTAGCGAGTGAAGATCGGTTATGAAAGAAAAAATAAAATCCACGTTCCTCTAAACTTTCACACATTATTGCGATTATCTCGGTAAATATGCGTTTTAGAGAAGAATTATATAGGATCACTTTACAGGGAATTCAACAGGTAACATTTCATGTTACATGCATTTCGGCCCTGAAGTTGATATATTCCGAGATATTCGCGGATTTTTATAAAATCCCAGTATTACACATAACTTTACGGTCAAATCGGCACGGGTTAATGACCTCAGATTGAGCTCAAATTTTTTATGACAAGTTTCTAGGTAGGAACCAATTTCATTGCGAACCTTAATCAATTGGCGATAACTTGTAAAACAAGGGACACCCTAATACGTATACGTATTATTAGTGTAATGGAAGTTAATGTGATAAACTAGTGTGAGTTTTTTATTATTTGTGTTTTTTTACGATTCTGAGGAGCTTTACGTAGGCTGGAGGCAACTGTTCGTTTTTGACGGGAAGGGGCAGCCCATTCGTGTGACCACCTTTTTATGATTTAGTTCTCATTATAATATTATTTACTATTGGTCAAAATTTCTACGGATTTTTATAGCTTTCTTATTGTTAATTTTAATTTTAATCTTAATCTTTTTTTATCTTTTCATTTTTTGAATACAAGTTTTTCTACGCTGGTCAACAATTTGGCTACAAATACTTTAGTGGTGGTGACTCCATTCCAGCAGACGGAAGGGTGTCTTTCGAGTCCCTGTTACGATATCAATATTCAGTTATATCAATGACCCCATCCCCACATTAGTTGATATTATTATTATTATTTTATGATTATTATTTGTAAACGGTGGTGTCGACTGTAACTGGCCTCTAAGCTGTTGTCGGCACCACCTTAAAATAAACTCCAATTAAAATAAAATAAAATAAATAATCGAGATTGTACTGTAACTTGGATTCAAATTCTTTGCTAGCAAAATCTCTTGAGTAACCCGCCTTCCCCAGGACAATACAGAATCGGTTCCGAAGTGTCCGAGTTGATGCCCAACATGTAAAAAGTTGAGTCCGAATTGGTTCCCACAGCAATCTTTCATCGGTACACATAATACATTTTCATCCAGTGTTAACTGGACGCTGTTAAGCATGAGGGAACCAACCAACATTCGTAAAATGAGTTATTAGTATCGTTGGAAAGAGCGTAAAAAGTAGAATTCTTCAAAATTGGGCTCCCGATTCAAAAATGTGTACTCACGTTGGAAAGAGCTTATCAGTAAACGCTATATCATATAATTTCTACATGGCTCTTGAACTTCGAATCACAAAAAACCGATTTTGCTTGTTGGTTCCCTCACGCTTAACAGCGTCCAATTATTACTCAAACCAAGACAGGCTATACGGCAGTTGTTGGCCTACAACGAACCTTAGAGGGTGTAGGTTTGGGGCAAAGCTGGTGGAAGAAGATTCAATCGGCAGGCTTAAAACAGAAATGTATAGGATAAAGAGTCGGAGGAAGGTGTAGGTTGTTGACATTCATCATCGGCTTACCACTGTTATCGCTAGAGGAGGTTGAAGATTGTTTTCTTGAAGCCTTAATAGCTCTTAAGCCTGTAGATAACAATTTGAAACTGTTTTTGACTACCTCCTGAACACGTACATCCTACCGGATTTTCCCGCCAAATACGTGGGTAGAATGTATGGCAAGTTCACAGAGCACGACAAACTGTTGTAAAGCTTTTTACAAAGTTAAACAGTTTGTTCAATTCTCCGAACCCCAATATTTTCTTCCTTGCAGATACATTGAAAGAAATTCAGGCAGTCATGTAATGCAAATTCGTTCAGCACCCCCCCCCCCACATTCGGTGTACAAATCTTAGAAATAAATAATATTACCGATCAGATAGCTGAATTCAGATATAACAAAATGTTACGATTTCACTAGGTATGTCGTTTATGATATAAATTATTACTTCAAGTAAAGTAGTACGTTATTCTTCACATTATACGGTTCCATCGTACGTACACATATTTTTAACCATACCCACTCGTAATTCCGAATAGACAGTCATAAGTCTGTATAAAATGGGAAGTTAAATATCAGTGTACCTATAGGGAACCAATTCGGTATTGCTATCGAAGTCCAACGGGAGCCAATTCGGTATCACCTGCAGAGGGTAACGGGAATCAATTCGGTACCCGAAAAGGTGCACGGGAAGCAATTCGTTATCTTCCCCTCCTCCACTACAATACCACACAGGAATTCGCGAGCAAATCCCAGTAACCCAGTCCAGCATGCATGCGTTTTTCTCTAGACCTCGCGAGCGAATTCTCGATCCAGCTACAATTCAGATATGTGATTCGAACCACTTTTCCCCGACTCCGCCCAACTCTACCACCGAGGTACACTTTAATATACTCGTACTTGCTTTCCGCATCTTAATCTCAACAGATGTAGGCAGGAAATACAAAACTCCGTCCGACAAACAAATGAACCCATTCAAAGGGGCAATAAAATAAAGCGAATACACAACCGCGAGCAAGGCACGTATTCAACCTCCCGTATTCCGCTCGTTCGCATTCATCCGCGCCCAGATGCGAGTAATATTGCATACCTTAAACGCCGCAAATAATCGTTTCGCTACGGCGGTCGGCTGGGCGGTTGGGCGGGGCGACGGTCGGAGATGCATTTAGCAAAAATCGACCTCCACGCCGCAGACCGCACGGCGGCTCTCCGGCACACGGTGCGGCACGACGACGAGAAAAGGTGAGGTAGCGGAAATACACGTACACACCGTACTTCTCGAAATCAGTGCACTCGATCGGGACGAACGAATTACGCTGACATGAAGTATCCGGTGAGGGAGAGATGAGGCAGGGCGGGGAGGGAACGAAGGACATTCTAATGAATTCAGCTCTCGCGCCCGTACAGCTCATCTGTGCGAACGAAGGCGAGTTGGAAAAAACGCTGGCGACATTCGTCATTCGAGGCACTTGTAAAAGATTCGTTCCATTCTACGGCAAATCCCGCGGAATAAAATGAGAATAATTTGCGCGATCAACGCGTTTCCCCTCCTCCCGTGCAACCTCTTTGTCTTTTTCAATTTCATTTTACTTCGTACTTTTAAATTCCTTTGCGCGAGACGGTCGTTGGCGGATCGTGCGACTCGTATACGAATCGAATTAATTGGATGTAAGAACGAGCGAGCTTGACACGGTTCATAGCATGTAGGGAAAGAAAGGGGGGGGGGAGAAGAAAAAGATAAAAGAAGTCGACATTGAGAAAAATGCCGACGATAGTCGTCGGTTTCGATAAATGGTTAACGGTTCGCGTCTCCTCACCGTTTACGCTCCAGTAGACCACAAACTCGGGTAGAACGCTGTTTCCTCAACACGTATCCGTTCCAGCCTCCGGCCGCACGGCCGACCTGATTTTCCGTATCACTTACGAAACGGTCGGACAGAGAGCAATTTATGGTATACTACGCGTGAGAAGGGATGGGGTGAAAAATGGGATGTAAGTCTAGATGCTCGGCCGCGCGAACCTTGTATCATTTCACACACATTAAATGTTTGTCTATAACCTGCACGCTAAGGTGCTTCAAAAAAATGTTTTTTTCCAAAATACTTTGCGAATGTCAGCTGAATTTGTCTTATCTGACGCAAGAAGCCACCAGCACAAATATTTTCGAAATCAAAGAACACTTAGGGATCACATAGAGAAGCTGAACTTTTCCGCAGGATTTTCCACTAGAAAATTTTCATTTTTATGTCACAAAATACTAAAAATCGAGTTTTGTTGTAAGAACTGATTCGAGACGGAAATTTTGTTCCCACAAGCGTAGCAGTCAAGTATCTACACAAAATTTCCCGAAAATTTTTACAAAAGCCAATGCAATCTGTTCCAGTTTCAGAGGAAAAGTGAACTCCTTATATTACAACTCACGATATAACAAAATAAAAATTGAAAAAATCTATCAGTTTGGCTGTTGGATACGCTGAATTCAATTTCGAAATCATTTCTGCCACAACCCATCACCTAACAATGCCACAAAGGAAGCGGAACAAAAATAAAATATTTCAAGTTTTAATTATAAAAATTAAGACAAAAATTTTTTTGTAAAGAAATTTTCAGAATCTTTTCTATCTAAAAAAATTTTTATAATTCTTTCAATATGGATAAACTGAACACTGTAGAAATTGCCCTCTCCTATACATCAAGACACGTGTTTTCGGAGTTACTAAATTCATTATAAGTCTACATCGACAGTAACCTACACCTACAATGATCTACATGATGCCGAGGCGCAAACATTCCACCAGTATTAGCGTAAAAAACAAAATGGAGCAATACGGGTAGGAGTTACTGTTTACTGTTTTGAAAACGAATTCATGGCTTCATATAACCCATACTTGAAGCTGGTTTATAAAATTATTGGATATTTTAGAACTGAGCCCTCTACGGACCGTCATTGGAGGAGGATATCGCTGGGATAACCTCACAAATGAATTCAGCCATTCCAAAACCCCTTTTTAAACGTATTTGAAATAACAATCTCTAATGTTTAGGTGCCACCTCCTAGTGGAGCTTTTGGTAGCGGTTAAGACAGAAATAACTTCAAAATTGAATTCAACGTATCCAAAAACCAAGTACAGGCATGCCGGCCGTAGCCCCCCCCCCCGCTCCGGCAATGTTTCGTGAATAAAAATAACGAATTTCTCACGTTTTTCTCGTTAGTTTTGTTCAGAACTTCTGTTTCCACGACATTTTAATGTTCATAAACTTGGCAACACTGATTTTGCTGAACAATTCGTGTGTTCCATGTTTGTCGTTCTTCATACTGTGACGTGTCACAAGAAAAGGGCAAGAGGATCCAATCAGCAGTTTCAGACATACAGGTCGTTTTTCTTGTGTCCCATTACAATTCACAAACACAGTGGCAGGCTCACGATCCAGTTCACATTGAATATCGATGGCTAAATCCCTGAATGGCTGTTTGAGAACTGATAACTTGATAAGTAAGTTTTTTACCTCCAAAAGTTCCAGAATTTGATCGTTGTAAAAGTGTTACTCTTGTTTCACGCAATATATTCAATTTTTTTTTTCAATGGGTTGTCAGTAAGTTGAATCACCAGTTTTGATTATGAATTTTGAGACCAAATTCAATCAGTGGCATAGCTAGGATTTCCCCAGAGGGAGGGGGAGGGGGTAAAGTAAGATTTTCAATGGAGAAAAAGTCGAAAATTGAGGTATTTTTTAAAAATCGCCGATATTAGAGAACTATTAAAAATGAAGGTAAAATTACTGGTCGAGCGAAAATTTTTCGAAAAAACGTGCTTTAAAGGCAAAAATTGCTCATTTTGCATATTTTACATTCAATTTCAGGTGTTTTAGGGGACTTTCGCCCCCTTCGCCCACTATTTGGTTACACTACTGCCTCGTAGGAATCTTCACATTATATACTAGTGTATCCTCTGGTTGGCCGAGTGAATAGCGCGCTGGTCTCGGAATCGGGAGGTCCCGGGTTCGAGGCCACGTAGCAACTCGCTACATTTCGATCTAGGCCGATTTTTGGGCAAGGTGAAAAGATGGCTAAGATAACCCAACAGCCTCCCCAACGTCTCAGAAGTAATGCTCGAAAAGGCGAATTCCAGGGCTCTGGTTGAGAGTAAATTAGAAAAAGAGAAGCCCCCTGGTAAGCAGTCAGCACTCCCTACCGCAGATGGTTGGCGACGGGCCTGTGTAGGTGATGAAACTGACATTTTTCCAGAAACGAAACCCAGTGCATTGACCCCGAAATATTCTTTTTTCACAATATTTTGTGTACTTTAACAGAGCTGTCCTCATTTGCGAACATCGGAAATTCTACGACGTGACCCCAACCCCTCCATCTGTTTCATTAAAAGAATATTCTCGCCAACTCGATTGGATAAAGAGAACAAGTGATTCAAGCTCCTCCACTTCTTATGGGAAATACTTTTGAGCTTCGACATTTTTATTGAATATGACTTTCCAGACGTTAGCTAAACGTTTTGAACCTCTTTAAACCCAACTTTTTTTACTAAAACATTATGAATTGTTGGTTCCAGCGAGAAAGGGGCTGGAAAGGACGTTCAGAAATAATAACTCATTTGTTCGATACGGAACTTCATTTGTAGGTTTTCAAGGCTGATAAATCCATTTTCAAAGTTAGTTTTCAGTTTTGATTCTTTGAAGTGCCACTGCAAGGGGCTGAACGTCATTCCGGTCATTTTTTTCAAATAGTAGTCGCTGCACATGTTTCCAAGGATGCTTAATCACATTCTGAGGCTGATTCTAAGTACTCGGGATACCACTGGAAGAAACTAATTAATTTCGCAGAGCTGATATAACAAGCCGTGGTGGACTTTGACCTAATGTTTGAATCTGAATTTGTGAAATATCAGCTAGTCTTCATTCAAAAAAGTTCTCTTAAATTCAAGAAATGCATTACCTTCTTCCAGTGGAACCTCGAGGAACTCTATCTGAAAACTAGCCTCGGAATAGAATTCAATGGCCTCGAAAACCTGCACATCCGCTACCACATCAAAAATATGACCCGATTTGGGGTTCAAATCCCATGCAGAGACATCCTACGAGGTCAAAACTAAAACAATTACCTTGGATACCTACACATCAACCATCATCTGGAAAAACTTACTCGAATGGGTGTCGAGCCCTATTGCATTGGCACCATGGGGAAATAACACTAAAAACTAACCCCCAAAACAAATTCAGCGATCTGGATGATAAATTAAATATCAGAGCGAAAACATGAGGTGTATACTTTTAAATCCCCTTCACCACTCTGCCCCTTGGAACCATCAACTTACAACATAGGGTGAAAAATTAGGGCATACTTCAAATATCCGATCAAGACTTGTAAACTATATTTTTATTATGAAGTAGTAACAGCTGAAAAGAAATTCGTACAATAAAATTAAACTAAAATGTATCTTCCCTCAAGAAGAGGAGGGAGGGGCTTGAGACACGAATTCATCTTATCCGATCGAGCTGAAACTCGGCGAAATTTCTTCCTTGTTTCGTAGGAATCGATTTAGGGAGACGTGTTATCAAATTTTGAAGAAAAAAGATCTAACGGTGTAAATTAATAAAGACTACATAATTGCGTCGGGTACTAACTTGACTGTCGCGCTTGGAGGAATAAGATTTTCGACTCGATCACTTTTTCTAGCGAAACTCGACTTTAAGATTTTCAGAGCAAAAATTCAGATTTTCTTGCACAAAACCCAACCATAGATTAGAAATTAGCATTCTAGAAAGTCTTGGCTGCCTGAGAAGCTCTATTTACGTACCACACGATTTCATGATGTATAAGATTCAATGAAAGGGAAAGCTGAATGTGGTAAATTTTTTTGTTCCTGTGGCATATAAAAGAACGTAGCAACCAACGCATGAGGAGGTGCCCCCATCGCTTCCAGGGATACTTAAAAAATCGACATTCAGCAAATTCTAGTGGCCAGTCGGCAGAAAACACACGCTAGACAGAGCTACATAAAACGGAGCACAATGCTCTTTGATCGAATCTGACTGTAACAAGCAATGAATTTAGTGTCCATTTCTGAGTGTGAGTGAACTCGGTAATATTCTGTGTATAGGGTGTGCCAATTCACTTTTTCTTCTTCTGTATTCCAGAGCGCTTTCGGCTGTTATACCATCATCAGTGGAGTACCCTAAATGAGACTTGTCTCTTCTGGTCCTGTAGTTATAGTCGATAGTAGTACCGTATGGTGAACCTGTTTAGTCTTGTGCTCCTTGGACCGCAATTTCGAGTGTCCTCATCACGCTCAGTCTCACAACTCACTGTTCTAACTTCACTCCCCCTCCCTCTGCACCCGTTAGATTTACTGTAACAGGAGATGTTTTGAAGGATTCGTCCTTCCACACCGCCACCCTGCTGGACTCACGTACCTCGAAATTTCGAGAAAAATTAAACCCAAAAAACAGCTCAAAACTTTTCTGGAATATGCCGCCGCGCGATAATCAGATTACAAACAGGGGCATTACGTTTAATTAAACTAATAACAATAAAAAGTTTCGGCGCGTTGATAAAAACAAAAAATGTCGTCGTTGTAAAACTGCCGGTGCCTACGGCTACATCCCGGAGGAGCTGATCGGCGGCGCAGATAGACTTTTTTCGTCCCACAGGAAAAGCTTTCTAGAACAGCTCTTCAGTCTGGCGAACAATCTTGCCGGAAGAGCGCATTACGTTTGGCAGTCCGGCCAGATTTAAAGGCTTGCGAGGAGCAGTTCAAAAATGTAAATCTAGGTCGTTACGTAGACGATCGTCACAGAAATCCGGGGCGCGCTCATTGTCGTTACAATAATTTGAAATGTATGCGAGGAAACGGCCAAAAAAAACTGCTACAGTAGGATGGCCGCGGGTTCGGGGCGAGTAAATTCTATATAATTGGACGGTCGCATGTAAACTGCAGAGGATTACATCGGGACATATTAATCCTTTCCTATTTCGCCTTCGTCAGATGTACACGTGGACTAATAAAATGGAAATCCACACGGAAAAAGGAACACTTTTTAAGTAAGAAAAAAATGAACTCGAATTGCTCGGATGTCTTGGGACAAAAATGTCGACTTTTTTCGCGTTCCTATACAGACAATCGTTGGTCAATGCATTTAAATAAACTAGACTGGGTTTTCGTCAAACTGTAGGACACTTTCACTTAGTCAGTTTTTCTTCCTTTTTAATTAGTCTAGCCGAAACCTACTTCGGTGCCGATTGCAGCGACATCTAGTGGGACAAAATGGAATAACTAGACAGTCGAGCACGAGGCCCTCTGGCAGCTCGATGCCCTTGTAGCCCTTGTCTGACGCTAAGCATCTTCGTATCTGTCTACCTATCAAACTGCACGTCTTTCCATCTATTTGCCTACCCATTTATACCGATTATCCATGTATCTGCCTGTCCATCTGTACAGAATGAGAACAATTGGAGACTCGAGTGTCATGGAAAACAGTGTGATGGAAGGGTACAGTTGAGTGCTTCACAAAATTGGGGCCTTGGCGATACACAGCAAGCTTATTCGATAACTAACTTCCACAATAAATATACAGATACTTTCGATACTTGTCGATTTCTGTAAAACTGATCGAAGATAGTCGTTTTTTTAAAAGAATTCTGCACATCACAGACTACAAATCAGAATGATCGTAAAAACCAAATGACCGTTGACATGTTCATAAAACCAGATTAATCTTTGCTCTCCAAGTAAAAAGATAAGAGAATTCAATATTGAACCCTCGAAGTGCCGGCATGTGTTTGTGTGAGTGCGAGCGTACACAACACTTGTATTTTCTTCTCATCTCTAGACGAGATGGAGGCAATGTTTCAGAACACGGAGACTTTCAGCATAATCGCAGAAGATTCACCCGCCAATAAGTTCATCAAAGCAGTCTGCGATGGTATGTTACCTATTTCGGAAAATTAAAGGGCCAAAAAGTACGTCTTCTTTCATCGGATGACGAAAAACTGTCTAGTGATTCCGATCACAGATCGATCATCCATCATTTTCGATTGATCGGTCTTTAAAAATCGATTTTTTGATTTGCTCATCAATTTTTGATTATTTAAAATCAATCACTGTATTTTTACATGATCGATTTTCGATCTTTTATTTCCCTTTCCTGGACTGATAAGCTGATAACTCAAAGTTGATTCAAGTACTAAAACTGTGAAAGTAGTGTGTGATGTTTTCATTCATTGTTCTGAGATTAAGTGTGGCCAAAATTATTGTAATAATTCTTCTTACGTTATATTTCGCCAATTTTAACAAAAATTTTGTGATGAAATGTAATTTAGAAATCGATGATCGACTGATCGAAAAATCAATTTTCCCTCCCAATTGATCGATTGATTCGATTTTTTAAATGACCAATTTTCGATTAAAATCGATCACAAAATTGCTAATGATTGGAATCTCTAAACTGTCCTGCACATTTCTAATTAATCACGAAATTACGATCATTTATGTTGCCTCTCGAACGACGAGAAGGGGCTCACCGGTTATGCCTCACGATTATCTTAGTACATTTGAATTCCAGTGAGACTGCAGATGCTGCAATGTCATTTGATAGTTTCAAAATTTAATGTAGATACCAACTTTCCATGACGATGTGGTTTACGAGGTGTTGAAACACCCACTGAAAAAACGATAGCATATTCTACAAACTTACGTCAAATATTCTAAGTTAAATAGAATATTGATGTTTCTGTAAAATGGTGTCCGGCTCAAAAAATGTCAACAAATACTGTAAACTATGCATTGCACACATCAGGCGTGGGTTTGATGATTCCAGCGACAAATGAGAATAGGCCGACAAGTAGGAGACCCCCCTTCTACATCGTTATCAATCGGAAACAAAAATGAAGACCTCAGCCAACGGAATTAACGAAAGGAAGATCTCGGTTCCCTTATGAATTCTAAAACTGTTCAAGTTCGCGAATGTGACGCCTTACTGAATCAATCAGGACTGATCCCCGTTTCTCCCTCCCCTACTCGAAAATTTGTTCGGGAAGGAACACAGACAGCATCGTTCTTGAAGAATCGCCAAAGGGCCTATAACAGTGTGAGACAGCACCCTAATAGCTAACCCGAGCTGCGAGTCTAAATACTGGAATCGAATGGATATCAACTTTAGTCTCCTGGTAAAGACTGCAAAAAAACTGTGGCTGATGAATTCGATTGAGTCGATAATAAGCTGCGCAAGCTGGGGCGAAACTATAGAAGAGTGTGGGGAGAGGTTGCCCACCCCCAATAATTTGTCAGATGGCAAATTTTGAGACTATTCACTCGAATTTTTCATTCTTCGTGAATGTTTGTTTGTTTATTATTATTATTATTATTATTATTATTATTATTATTATTATTACTTTTTTCAATTAAAAAATATTTCAATAAAAAGATCGGCAAATTTTCATTTTTCAAAAAATATTTGTTGGCAAATTTTTCTTTTCCACCTCTTTTAAACTGAAAGCCAAATTTCGTTTCGGAAAATGAGGTACTCCGGACTCCTGTCAGAGACTAGTCAGTCAAAAGCCGAAGGTTTCAAGCTGAGTATCGAACGTTATCTGAAAGGCTGAAACAAAGCTGAAATGTGGAAGACATTTCGAAAATCTGTAAATCGGTAGCAAGCGTTGAATTTCGAATTTCAATTACTATTCTGCTCTTACTAAATTCTCTGTTTGACCTAGAACCTGAAATTTGAGAAAGTTGAACATTTTATTAACATCTAAAAGTTGAAAGTAAAAGACTTATTTTCCACTGTCACAAGCTGACTCCGAAGCAAATGTTCTATTGTTTAGTTTACGGGCTTCGGTTCTGGTGAATATAGGAGGGAAATTGAGTCCAGAACAAAAGTCGAACTCCATGTGTTTTTCCCATAAGGACGAAAGGGATCTTGTGGCACGGATCCCCCCGATCCAATCGACCTGAAACTTCGTAGTTGTTGTGTTTTTTTGTTTTTGTTTTTTCTGATTTTATTAGAACCAATTTAGGAGACGAATCAGAAGACATTCAGAAAAAAACATCACCAAGAGTAAATAACGACCACCTTAATGTGTAAAGGAAGTTGTGTGTTCTTTCAAGTATTCCTAATATCCTTCCACCTTATCCTCCCAGATTAAGGTATGCTTAAGTGCGCAAATGTGAGTGCTTGGGGGATAAGGTTCCGACCTGTATTCGCAGGGACAAAACTATGGAGAGGGGGAGGGGTGGAACACCCCCAATAATTTGGCAGTAGGCAAATTTTGAAACTGCCCGTTGGAATTTTTCCATGTTCTAAGAACGTTTGTTTGTTTGTTTGTTATCATTTTTTTTTTCAATTAAAAAACACTTTGATTAAAAATTTGTCGGCAAATTTTCCTTCTCCAACCTCCTCCCCCATCCCCCAAACTAAAAGTCAAGTTTTGTCTTTGATTACAAGTCCTTCAGGCTTTACTGAAACGAATTTACACTGATTCCATTCAGACTCTGTAAATACTATTCAAGCTTCATTGAAACCCAGTTACTAGAATCTGTACGAAGACACCCCATAAAATTTTGTTGGTAATCATTGAAACTCGTTAGATCACATCAGTTCGACGATGATCCGGGCACTGGAGAAGCAAAAAACCTCGGTAAGGCTCATGAGATGCACTGAAAACTCGTTAACACGAATCAAAACCTGTCTTGTGTCGTCTGTGTTGTGTTGTCCAACAATTTGAAACTGAGTTTATAATTATTTAATATTTTCGTATTTTGCCTTTTCTCTGGAAAAATTTTAATAATAAAGCATTTTCGTAGCATGAATAGTGATTAAACCTGGACTGTGTTAACCTGTCTTGTGTCGTCTGTGTTGTGTTGTCCAACAATTTGAAACTGAATTTTTAATTATTTAATATTTTCGTATTTTGCCTCTTCTTTGGAAAAATTTTAATATGGCTGGGAATATGCTGAGTGCAAGAGGCAACAAAATCATGCTCGTGGATAATCATAAAATTCGCTTCCAGAAGAAGCTCTCCAATGGAACTCGATGGTGCTGCACCAAAAAAGATTGTTCTGCTTTTTTGAAAAAAGATTCCAGTGGCGAAATTACTGAGCAGAAATTGGTCCACAATCATCCTCCAGATCACGAAAACATGTTAGAGCGCCAAAAAGTGAAAAATGCTGCGAAGAGAAAGGCGATAGAAGATATCTGTGCACGACCAAGAAAAATTATTCACTCTGAGTTGAAAAATTGGGACACAGACAAATTGGATGTGAGTGATATGAGCAGTGTGCGAAGAGCCATTTACAATTCAAGGCAAGCTATTTTACCTGCACAACCTCAGAGTATCGCTGAAGTTCATTAATACTTGGAGACAGCCGAAATTAAAAGATTTTTTTCTACTGAATAATGCAAATCAAAATTTGGTAATTTATTCATGTTACAATAATTTATCTGCCTTGCGTAATGCTGAAATGATTTTTGTAGATGGTACTTTCAAATGTAGCTCTAAATTTTTTTTGCAACTTTTTACGATTCACGCGATAATTAATGGCTATTATGTCCCATTGGTATTTTGTTTAATAAATAATAAATTGAGTGAGACTTACGAACACCTATTTCGAGCGGTAATTGATAGATGTCGACAGCGTAACCTCGTTTGGTCACCAAGAATAATTTATGCAGATTTCGAAAAAGGTATACATAAAGCTCTTAATCGTGTTTGGTCACAGGCAAAAATCAAAGGCTGTCGGTTCCACTTGGCGCAATCATGGTGTCGCTATATTCAAAAAGTCCGTTTGACCCAAACTTATCGAGAAGACACCGAGCAAGGAAAATTTTTGCGACATATTTTTGGACTTCCACTGTTGGATGATAAAATGGTATCCGAGTATTTCGTGGATGAAATTGTTGCAACAGCACCCAACGACAAAAGATTTATCGAATTTTTAGATTATTTAACCGAAACATACATTTCTGAAGAAGCTACCTTTCCAGCTGAAGTTTAGGCTGAAATGTCTAGTAGGCCAACCCGGACAACTAATGCATGCGAAAGTTTTCATGAGAAATTTAACGCGTCATTTTACTCGCCTCACCCAAATATTTTCATATTTTTGGAAAATATAAAAAATTGTCAAACCGAAACAAAATTAACCCTGAACAGCGCTGCCAAACGACCAAAAAAAGTTTCAGCCCAGATGAAGAAGAAAATTGATTTCATCGACTCGAAAATTCACCAACTACAAGCTGGAGAAATCTCAATTTCGGCTTACACTGCTGCAGTTGCATACAAGAACCTCCCTGTGTATTAAATGTATGAGATGAAATCAAGTTCACGACCTTTCTGCATAATTAACCTGCATCAAATTTACTTTAAATAATATTTTATGGGGTGTAAACCAGTTCGCCACCTCGTGGTGCTCCCTGGGTAATGCTAAATGAACTGAGCCGCAATTTACAGGTAGCAGGGCCGCAATTAGACTGTGAGGGTGGGTGGGCCGCAATCTGACCCTTCCATAATAAACAACACATGGGCCGCAATTGGACTATGCCCAGAAACTCATGTCCGAGGGAAGACTAAGACGCAAGGATCACATCATTTCTACAAGCTTCGATCCACAAAGTTAACGATTCACTACTTTCTTGGTGTGTTTCCAGCAACAACACTCGAAAATCAAGAACATACTCCCGGCTCCAGCTTGATCGTTTCCTCTAAAATCAGTAGAATGATGTGCATGCAAAATATTCACAAGTACCTCAATTACTAGCCATGGTCAGCACCTCCCAGATCATTCTGTTTCGGCAATTTCGGATTAGCATTGCGCTACAAGGAAACGCACATCAGTTCATGAATTCTGAAACGTCACAAGGAAGACGACAGAAGTGACATACTCAAACTCTTCACCGGACCACTGAGCCAACTAATCCTTCAACTCGCTTAAATCAACTACGACATCTCGATTTGCGATCTTCAATCAACCGACAATCCGGACATCCAGTTCGAAGAGAGAACGTTTCTGGGAAGTTGTAAGTAAATTCCAATAAATCTCGCCGGTGACATTCAGCAGCCGTAGGGCAGCTCGTACTCCGAAAAGAATACAGTCGAATACGCTTTCCTACACATCTTCCGTCGAAATAACAAATCGAGCATCTCTCGCCTCGCCACTGCTGATTGAAACATCACACTTCCCAGCAATGGGATGGGGCGTGGGCAGGGGCGAGGAAAATCGGCTTAGAAGAAGAGAAACTAACCCTGAGAAACGACAACCCGACATACATGCATACAAATAATGTATACTGACAAGGGAGTATTCCAAGTTTGACAAATCTTGCTTTTTCTTCGCCCGAACCGAAATATTCGAGTGAAACGGAGAGCAAAAGGAAAAGTTACGAAGGGTAGACGGCTGTTGGAAAACTGGCGGTATCGAAAGTTTTCCGACACGCTCTTCGAATTTTGCATATTATTCTTCATTAGTCGGCGACGATGAGTTCGTTTACAGCAAAACTAGGCCAACTCTATCGAATCTGGGTTGATTTCGAAGAGAAAACGAGAAAAACAAAAGCTTTATCCGTCCCCGAGACTGTTTTCAGTTTCTTAGGGGTCGTATGGTACCAGAATATTTTCCAATTTCATCGCGCCGGGGCCATTAGATGGTATCGCACTTCGGGCACACCAAACACGCACGCACACTCACGAGGAAAACTCGCCGATCATAAAGAAAAACCCCAACGCGAGAGTTACATGTACTTCCGAACATCGAGGTCCATAATACAATTCGGCCATAACGATAAGCGGGGCTTAGGCTGCCAATTTATTTCTCCAAGTACGTATGTGCAATTCGATATCTATGGCTCTCTTTTTTTTTCTCACTTTCTGTCTCCTTTTCTCTGTCTCTCTGGGTTCGTTACAGAAATGGCGCGAGCTGGAACACACCATGTATACGTTACATACTACATGTCTGCAGATCGTTTATCTCGGCCGAAATCGTCTTCGATAATGGACGAAAAATACACGGAGACGCGAAGAGGCGGTGGCGCGATCAGAGGAGGTACATCCATTCGAGGCGCAAATGGTTCGCACGTGAATGGAACTCGCAACCTCGACACGAGTAATTTATTTAGATATCGACGGGCAAAGGTGTCTGGAGTGAGGTTTCAGATCGTAATTTCACGCGAAAGATGTAACGCAGGTATGAGAAACATTGCGTTTTTGACGAATGGTACAAGGTACGTTTGATCGGTGAAAATTCTTTCGCTTCATCATAAAATTGAGAAATTCGATACGCGTTACTTCGAAAAGACACGAGGGTCAATTCTGAGACAGGAATCACCCCATCACATCATTCTGAATTCACAATAGAGGGTAAGTCGAATCACGGTTTAGGCAGCCGGAAGTCTATTGAAACGTAAAATTTAGAATAGTATTTCGAACAAAAATGTAAG